>NW_024121155.1:11860044-11871153 GCF_016745375.1 Pimephales promelas
TCCTTATTAAGACGGGTACGCATTTTCCTGCCACAGAGTAACTCAGACGGAGACAGTCCAGTAACAGAATGGGTAGTAGCACGGTAAGTTTGAAGAAAACTCTGTTACTGTTGATTTCCATGGCTTTCCAGACAGAATAGCAGATTGAATAGCACTTTTCAGGACTCGATGGAATCGCTCAATAGCTCCATTTGCAGCTGGATGATACACTGATGTATATATGTGTTGAATGTCTCGAGCTTTCAGAAATGCTGCAAACTCCACTGACTTGAACTGACATCCATTGTCAGATACAATGTAATGAGGATTTCCAAATCTGCTGAAGACTGATGTCAAGAAGTTGATCACATTTTTACTTGTGATTGAAGAAGTGAATGCTACCTCTGGCCACTTACTATGATAGTCAATCAATGTCATAATGTACCGACAATCCCAAGTAGCAGTTTCAAATGGGCCAACAATGTCAACAGCCACTTTTTCCCATGGCATAGATGGAAAAGGTACAGGTTGTAAAGGTGCAGCACGAACAGTTGTAACCTTATCAGAAGACAAGCAAACCTCACAATTCTTGATTTGTTCATTAACCAAGCAGTCAATGCCAGGCCACCAGTAAAGTTCACGAATACGCTGTTTCGTCCGCACTATTCCTTGATGTCCTTCATGAGCCAGATTCACCAAAACACAGCGCAATGCAACAGGAACAACAAGACGTGACCCTCTGAACACATAATCCTTTTGCACAGTAAGTTCATGACGTATTTGGAAATATGGACGTAGAGCCACATCCACAGCAGCTGATGAAGAAGGCCATCCACGAACTATCTGAGCACGTAATGCAGTCATTTCTGAGCACGATGCAGAGGCACAAGCAAATTCAGTTGGAGACACAGCAGACATTTCAGAGGACAACAATGCAACAAACTCTGGTTCAGTGTCAGAGAAATCGTCATCAGAAGCAGACAAGGGTAGGCGTGAAAGATAATCAGCAACTTGATTTTTAGAGCCAGGATGATAATTCACCTCATAATTAAAACACAGGAGTCGCTCTGCCCAACGGGCGATTCTCATCCCAGCGCGATCTGTGCCTTTAGAGGAGAGGAGCACTGTCAAGGCCTGATGATCCGTACGTAAAAGGAATTTCCGACCCCAGAGGTAAGTTCTCCATTTTTCAACAGCCCAGACACATGCTAAAGCTTCCTTTTCAATCGTTGAATATTTACGTTCAGCACTCGACAATGTTCTTGAAGCAAATGCAACAATGCGCTCTGTGTTGTTTTCATGAATTTGAGAATATACAGCACCTAGTCCATAATCTGATGCATCTGTCGAAACGACAGTGGGCAAGTTAGGGTCAAACAATGCTAACGCAGGGCTTTGGAGTAACAATTCCTTTACAGTACTGAAACTCTTCTGAGCCTCATCTGACCAGCTGAACTCCGATCCTTGTCTGATACAAGCACGCAATGGCTCTACAACTGTAGCGAAATTTGGAATAAATTTATTGTACCATGACAACAATCCAAGCAGGGAACGGAGCTGATGTGCATCTTTAGGAACGGGAGCATGAAGCATTGCACTAAGATGATCTTCATCTGGGTGAATACCCTGTGCAGATACAGTATGACCAAGAAAACGCAAACTGCTTTTATTAAAGTGACATTTTGAATCATTCAACTGTAAGCCTGCATCTTGTATGCGCTGAATAACCACTTTGAGCATGTGGTCATGTTCACTTTTTGTGTGTCCCCAGACAATGACATCATCCAAATAATTGGCTACATTTGGCAATCCTTGTAGTACAGTTGCTAGCAGTTTCTGAAACGCAGATGGAGCCGAAGCAAGGCCAAAAGGTACTCGACAGAATCTAAATAGCCCTTCATGAGTGATGAACGCAGTCAGATCACGACTTTCTTCATGTAACAAAAGCTGGAAGTAGGCATTCTCTAAATCAATTGTAGAAAAGACAGTTGCTCCACGCAGCATAGACATCATCTCATCAATATGGGGCAAAGGATAACTGTCCGCAATAACAGCTTTATTTGGTTCTCGCAGGTCTACACACATACGAATTCCACCCATCTTCTTCTGAACAACTACAATTGGAGAAATCCACGGTGATGCATCCACTCGTTCAATAACACCCAAGTCAAGAAGGCGTTGAAGTTCATCACTGACAGCATTTCGAACAGATAATGGCAACCGTCTAAGTTTCTGACGAACAGGTTTCACCACTGAAGAAATCTTTACCTTATGCACAAATCCTTTTGCACATCCCAACTTAGCAACAGGCACAGAAGCAGAAAGTCGCATTACAGGAGCTGAAGCCATTCCTGGAAGTATGGAAGAACCTTCAAACTTGAGATGCAATCCATTAATTAAATCCATTCCAAGAAGAGCAGTGCCACATTCAACTATAAAGATTGATGTAGTACAGTTCATGTTATCTCTGGTAACAGTAACAGGTAGACAGCCAAGCACTGGTATTGGATCTCTTGAATACGTCACCAATTTAACAGGAGGAGGCAGCAAAGAGTCTTGTTTAAAGTGTTTTTCATACACAGATTTTGGCAGAATGGAAACGGAAGATCCCGAATCCACAATCAACTCCACAGTTACAGAAGCTGATGCAGTCATGATAGTAGTAGTACACTTTATCTTATTAGGTACTGAATCATGCATGTAAAGTATCTGAAGCTCAGGAAGTTCAATTTCATGTACAGAACGTGCTTGCTGTGAACGACACACTCTTGAAAAATGTCCCAACTTTTGACAATTATTGCACTTTACAGAAACTGCAGGACATCTGGAATCATTTGCAAGATGTTTTGTAGATCCACATCGATAGCATGCACGAGCCAAGGAAGTAGCAACAGACATTGAAGGCACAGACAGAGGTGATTTCAAACTTGATTGTCTTTTGTAACGATCAACAGCAGGCACACTTGTTCCTTGAATTGCTTGCACAGGTACAGAAGTCTGATTTGAAAAAAGTTTAGCTTGTTCAGCAGCAGCCTCCATTTGTGTAGCAATAGTAATAGCCTTGTTAAGAGTCAAATCAGTCTCTAGTAGCAAACGTTCTCTAACACGATGACTGTTTACATTCTCCACTAATTGATCTCGCAACATTTCATCATTATTAGATGCAAACTCACATGTCGTGGCCAAGTCCCGAAGAGAAGCAACATACTGTAGGATTGTCTCCCCTGGTGCTTGAATCCTCTTTCTGAATGCATGACGCTCAGCCACAACATTACGTCGAGGAATAAAGTGTAGTTTCAAAGTCTCAATAGCATCCTCCATTGTTTCTCCTTGGTTTGGTAAAGTATAGAACAGTCTCTGGCCTTCTGTTCCCAGACAATGAAGAAACAAAGCTCGCTTTCTTGCTACTGGCCAGTCATCTCCTGATGCATTTACAACAAGCAAATAATTCTCGAACATCTTTAACCAGACGTCAAAGGGGATAGACGGCTCACCAGGGCATGGCAAGAATGGAGTAGGAAAAGAAGCAACGGCAGACATCTTTCATGTAGACCAGCAAAAATCCTCGTCGCCAATTTGTTATGTCTTAAGTTCTGGTAATCATGAGGACAAGAAACTTGTAACTTCTTCAAGGTTTATTCAAACCCACAAGCAAGGCAACAGTGCCACACGGTCACATAATTAGACAGCAGGTGCAACAACCTCCTTTCTTACTCTACACCTTTTATAGGTAACATCATGTGAACTACAGCGCCATCTCCTGTCAAGTACATAAACACAACAGTACCCCTTACGTTTTTTTTTTTGGGGCGAAAAATTAAGTTTCTCCAATCTTCCCAAATTCTGATAGAGGGCCATGAGACTTAGACCTGAGTGCAAAAATGGAGGCTCTAGCCCCTTCCAGAGCTGAGATATCGAAACTCAAAAATTCGGCCCGAAAAAAAAAACGACAGTGGTACCCCTTACGTTTTTTTTTGGGCGAAAAATTAAGTTTCTCCAATCTTCCCAAATTCTGATAGAGGGCCATGAGACTTAGACCTGAGTGCAAAAATGGAGGCTCTAGCCCCTTCCAGAGCTGAGATATCGAAACTCAAAAATTCGGCCCGAAAAAAAAAACGACAGTGGTACCCCTTACGTTTTTTTTTTGGGGGCGAAAAATTAAGTTTCTCCAATCTTCCCAAACTCTGGATTCTGATAGAGGGCCATGAGACTTAGACCTGAGTGCAAAAATGGAGGCTCTAGCCCCTTCCAGAGCTGAGATATCGAAACTCAAAAATTCGGCCCGAAAAAAAAACGACAGTGGTACCCCTTACGTTTTTTTTTTGGGGGCGAAAAATTAAGTTTCTCCAATCTTCCCAAATTCTGATAGAGGGCCATGAGACTTAGACCTGAGTGCAAAAATGGAGGCTCTAGCCCCTTCCAGAGCTGAGATATCGAAACTCAAAAATTCGGCCCGAAAAAAAAACGACAGTGGTACCCCTTACGTTTTTTTTTTGGGCGAAAAATTAAGTTTCTCCAATCTTCCCAAATTCTGATAGAGGGCCATGAGACTTAGACCTGAGTGCAAAAATGGAGGCTCTAGCCCCTTCCAGAGCTGAGATATCGAAACTCAAAAATTCGGCCCGAAAAAAAAACGACAGTGGTACCCCTTACGTTTTTTTTTTTGGGCGAAAAATTAAGTTTCTCCAATCTTCCCAAATTCTGATAGAGGGCCATGAGACTTAGACCTGAGTGCAAAAATGGAGGCTCTAGCCCCTTCCAGAGCTGAGATATCGAAACTCAAAAATTCGGCCCGAAAAAAAAAACGACAGTGGTACCCCTTACGTTTTTTTTTTGGGCGAAAAATTAAGTTTCTCCAATCTTCCCAAATCTCTGATAGAGGGCCATGAGACTTAGACCTGAGTGCAAAAATGGAGGCTCTAGCCCCTTCCAGAGCTGAGATATCGAAACTCAAAAATTCGGCCCGAAAAAAAAAACGACAGTGGTACCCCTTACGTTTTTTTTTTTGGGCGAAAAATTAAGTTTCTCCAATCTTCCCAAATTCTGATAGAGGGCCATGAGACTTAGACCTGAGTGCAAAAATGGAGGCTCTAGCCCCTTCCAGAGCTGAGATATCGAAACTCAAAAATTCGGCCCGAAAAAAAAACGACAGTGGTACCCCTTACGTTTTTTTTTTGGGGCGAAAAATTAAGTTTCTCCAATCTTCCCAAATTCTGATAGAGGGCCATGAGACTTAGACCTGAGTGCAAAAATGGAGGCTCTAGCCCCTTCCAGAGCTGAGATATCGAAACTCAAAAATTCGGCCCGAAAAAAAAAACGACAGTGGTACCCCTTACGTTTTTTTTTTGGGCGAAAAATTAAGTTTCTCCAATCTTCCCAAATTCTGATAGAGGGCCATGAGACTTAGACCTGAGTGCAAAAATGGAGGCTCTAGCCCCTTCCAGAGCTGAGATATCGAAACTCAAAAATTCGGCCCGAAAAAAAAACGACAGTGGTACCCCTTACGTTTTTTTTTTGGGCGAAAAATTAAGTTTCTCCAATCTTCCCAAATTCTGATAGAGGGCCATGAGACTTAGACCTGAGTGCAAAAATGGAGGCTCTAGCCCCTTCCAGAGCTGAGATATCGAAACTCAAAAATTCGGCCCGAAAAAAAAACGACAGTGGTACCCCTTACGTTTTTTTTTTTGGGCGAAAAATTAAGTTTCTCCAATCTTCCCAAATTCTGATAGAGGGCCATGAGACTTAGACCTGAGTGCAAAAATGGAGGCTCTAGCCCCTTCCAGAGCTGAGATATCGAAACTCAAAAATTCGGCCCGAAAAAAAAAACGACAGTGGTACCCCTTACGTTTTTTTTTTTGGGCGAAAAATTAAGTTTCTCCAATCTTCCCAAATTCTGATAGAGGGCCATGAGACTTAGACCTGAGTGCAAAAATGGAGGCTCTAGCCCCTTCCAGAGCTGAGATATCGAAACTCAAAAATTCGGCCCGAAAAAAAAACGACAGTGGTACCCCTTACGTTTTTTTTTTTGGGCGAAAAATTAAGTTTCTCCAATCTTCCCAAATTCTGATAGAGGGCCATGAGACTTAGACCTGAGTGCAAAAATGGAGGCTCTAGCCCCTTCCAGAGCTGAGATATCGAAACTCAAAAATTCGGCCCGAAAAAAAAACGACAGTGGTACCCCTTACGTTTTTTTTTTTGGGCGAAAAATTAAGTTTCTCCAATCTTCCCAAATTCTGATAGAGGGCCATGAGACTTAGACCTGAGTGCAAAAATGGAGGCTCTAGCCCCTTCCAGAGCTGAGATATCGAAACTCAAAAATTCGGCCCGAAAAAAAAACGACAGTGGTACCCCTTACGTTTTTTTTTTTGGGCGAAAAATTAAGTTTCTCCAATCTTCCCAAATTCTGATAGAGGGCCATGAGACTTAGACCTGAGTGCAAAAATGGAGGCTCTAGCCCCTTCCAGAGCTGAGATATCGAAACTCAAAAATTCGGCCCGAAAAAAAAAACGACAGTGGTACCCCTTACGTTTTTTTTTTGGGGCGAAAAATTAAGTTTCTCCAATCTTCCCAAATTCTGATAGAGGGCCATGAGACTTAGACCTGAGTGCAAAAATGGAGGCTCTAGCCCCTTCCAGAGCTGAGATATCGAAACTCAAAAATTCGGCCCGAAAAAAAAACGACAGTGGTACCCCTTACGTTTTTTTTTTTGGGCGAAAAATTAAGTTTCTCCAATCTTCCCAAATTCTGATAGAGGGCCATGAGACTTAGACCTGAGTGCAAAAATGGAGGCTCTAGCCCCTTCCAGAGCTGAGATATCGAAACTCAAAAATTCGGCCCGAAAAAAAAACGACAGTGGTACCCCTTACGTTTTTTTTTTGGGCGAAAAATTAAGTTTCTCCAATCTTCCCAAATTCTGATAGAGGGCCATGAGACTTAGACCTGAGTGCAAAAATGGAGGCTCTAGCCCCTTCCAGAGCTGAGATATCGAAACTCAAAAATTCGGCCCGAAAAAAAAACGACAGTGGTACCCCTTACGTTTTTTTTTTTGGGCGAAAAATTAAGTTTCTCCAATCTTCCCAAATTCTGATAGAGGGCCATGAGACTTAGACCTGAGTGCAAAAATGGAGGCTCTAGCCCCTTCCAGAGCTGAGATATCGAAACTCAAAAATTCGGCCCGAAAAAAAAAACGACAGTGGTACCCCTTACGTTTTTTTTTTGGGCGAAAAATTAAGTTTCTCCAATCTTCCCAAATTCTGATAGAGGGCCATGAGACTTAGACCTGAGTGCAAAAATGGAGGCTCTAGCCCCTTCCAGAGCTGAGATATCGAAACTCAAAAATTCGGCCCGAAAAAAAAACGACAGTGGTACCCCTTACGTTTTTTTTTTTGGGCGAAAAATTAAGTTTCTCCAATCTTCCCAAATTCTGATAGAGGGCCATGAGACTTAGACCTGAGTGCAAAAATGGAGGCTCTAGCCCCTTCCAGAGCTGAGATATCGAAACTCAAAAATTCGGCCCGAAAAAAAAACGACAGTGGTACCCCTTACGTTTTTTTTTTTGGGCGAAAAATTAAGTTTCTCCAATCTTCCCAAATTCTGATAGAGGGCCATGAGACTTAGACCTGAGTGCAAAAATGGAGGCTCTAGCCCCTTCCAGAGCTGAGATATCGAAACTCAAAAATTCGGCCCGAAAAAAAAAACGACAGTGGTACCCCTTACGTTTTTTTTTTTGGGCGAAAAATTAAGTTTCTCCAATCTTCCCAAATTCTGATAGAGGGCCATGAGACTTAGACCTGAGTGCAAAAATGGAGGCTCTAGCCCCTTCCAGAGCTGAGATATCGAAACTCAAAAATTCGGCCCGAAAAAAAAACGACAGTGGTACCCCTTACGTTTTTTTTTTGGGCGAAAAATTAAGTTTCTCCAATCTTCCCAAATTCTGATAGAGGGCCATGAGACTTAGACCTGAGTGCAAAAATGGAGGCTCTAGCCCCTTCCAGAGCTGAGATATCGAAACTCAAAAATTCGGCCCGAAAAAAAAAACGACAGTGGTACCCCTTACGTTTTTTTTTTTGGGCGAAAAATTAAGTTTCTCCAATCTTCCCAAATTCTGATAGAGGGCCATGAGACTTAGACCTGAGTGCAAAAATGGAGGCTCTAGCCCCTTCCAGAGCTGAGATATCGAAACTCAAAAATTCGGCCCGAAAAAAAAACGACAGTGGTACCCCTTACGTTTTTTTTTTTGGGCGAAAAATTAAGTTTCTCCAATCTTCCCAAATTCTGATAGAGGGCCATGAGACTTAGACCTGAGTGCAAAAATGGAGGCTCTAGCCCCTTCCAGAGCTGAGATATCGAAACTCAAAAATTCGGCCCGAAAAAAAAACGACAGTGGTACCCCTTACGTTTTTTTTTTGGGGCGAAAAATTAAGTTTCTCCAATCTTCCCAAATTCTGATAGAGGGCCATGAGACTTAGACCTGAGTGCAAAAATGGAGGCTCTAGCCCCTTCCAGAGCTGAGATATCGAAACTCAAAAATTCGGCCCGAAAAAAAAAACGACAGTGGTACCCCTTACGTTTTTTTTTTTGGGCGAAAAATTAAGTTTCTCCAATCTTCCCAAATTCTGATAGAGGGCCATGAGACTTAGACCTGAGTGCAAAAATGGAGGCTCTAGCCCCTTCCAGAGCTGAGATATCGAAACTCAAAAATTCGGCCCGAAAAAAAAAACGACAGTGGTACCCCTTACGTTTTTTTTTTTGGGCGAAAAATTAAGTTTCTCCAATCTTCCCAAATTCTGATAGAGGGCCATGAGACTTAGACCTGAGTGCAAAAATGGAGGCTCTAGCCCCTTCCAGAGCTGAGATATCGAAACTCAAAAATTCGGCCCGAAAAAAAAAACGACAGTGGTACCCCTTACGTTTTTTTTTTGGGCGAAAAATTAAGTTTCTCCAATCTTCCCAAATTCTGATAGAGGGCCATGAGACTTAGACCTGAGTGCAAAAATGGAGGCTCTAGCCCCTTCCAGAGCTGAGATATCGAAACTCAAAAATTCGGCCCGAAAAAAAAACGACAGTGGTACCCCTTACGTTTTTTTTTTTGGGCGAAAAATTAAGTTTCTCCAATCTTCCCAAATTCTGATAGAGGGCCATGAGACTTAGACCTGAGTGCAAAAATGGAGGCTCTAGCCCCTTCCAGAGCTGAGATATCGAAACTCAAAAATTCGGCCCGAAAAAAAAACGACAGTGGTACCCCTTACGTTTTTTTTTTTGGGCGAAAAATTAAGTTTCTCCAATCTTCCCAAATTCTGATAGAGGGCCATGAGACTTAGACCTGAGTGCAAAAATGGAGGCTCTAGCCCCTTCCAGAGCTGAGATATCGAAACTCAAAAATTCGGCCCGAAAAAAAAACGACAGTGGTACCCCTTACGTTTTTTTTTTGGGCGAAAAATTAAGTTTCTCCAATCTTCCCAAATTCTGATAGAGGGCCATGAGACTTAGACCTGAGTGCAAAAATGGAGGCTCTAGCCCCTTCCAGAGCTGAGATATCGAAACTCAAAAATTCGGCCCGAAAAAAAAAACGACAGTGGTACCCCTTACGTTTTTTTTTTTGGGCGAAAAATTAAGTTTCTCCAATCTTCCCAAATTCTGATAGAGGGCCATGAGACTTAGACCTGAGTGCAAAAATGGAGGCTCTAGCCCCTTCCAGAGCTGAGATATCGAAACTCAAAAATTCGGCCCGAAAAAAAAAACGACAGTGGTACCCCTTACGTTTTTTTTTGGGGCGAAAAATTAAGTTTCTCCAATCTTCCCAAATTCTGATAGAGGGCCATGAGACTTAGACCTGAGTGCAAAAATGGAGGCTCTAGCCCCTTCCAGAGCTGAGATATCGAAACTCAAAAATTCGGCCCGAAAAAAAAAACGACAGTGGTACCCCTTACGTTTTTTTTTTGGGCGAAAAATTAAGTTTCTCCAATCTTCCCAAATTCTGATAGAGGGCCATGAGACTTAGACCTGAGTGCAAAAATGGAGGCTCTAGCCCCTTCCAGAGCTGAGATATCGAAACTCAAAAATTCGGCCCGAAAAAAAAACGACAGTGGTACCCCTTACGTTTTTTTTTTTGGGCGAAAAATTAAGTTTCTCCAATCTTCCCAAATTCTGATAGAGGGCCATGAGACTTAGACCTGAGTGCAAAAATGGAGGCTCTAGCCCCTTCCAGAGCTGAGATATCGAAACTCAAAAATTCGGCCCGAAAAAAAAAACGACAGTGGTACCCCTTACGTTTTTTTTTTTGGGCGAAAAATTAAGTTTCTCCAATCTTCCCAAATTCTGATAGAGGGCCATGAGACTTAGACCTGAGTGCAAAAATGGAGGCTCTAGCCCCTTCCAGAGCTGAGATATCGAAACTCAAAAATTCGGCCCGAAAAAAAAACGACAGTGGTACCCCTTACGTTTTTTTTTTTGGGCGAAAAATTAAGTTTCTCCAATCTTCCCAAATTCTGATAGAGGGCCATGAGACTTAGACCTGAGTGCAAAAATGGAGGCTCTAGCCCCTTCCAGAGCTGAGATATCGAAACTCAAAAATTCGGCCCGAAAAAAAAAACGACAGTGGTACCCCTTACGTTTTTTTTTTGGGCGAAAAATTAAGTTTCTCCAATCTTCCCAAATTCTGATAGAGGGCCATGAGACTTAGACCTGAGTGCAAAAATGGAGGCTCTAGCCCCTTCCAGAGCTGAGATATCGAAACTCAAAAATTCGGCCCGAAAAAAAAAACGACAGTGGTACCCCTTACGTTTTTTTTTTTGGGCGAAAAATTAAGTTTCTCCAATCTTCCCAAATTCTGATAGAGGGCCATGAGACTTAGACCTGAGTGCAAAAATGGAGGCTCTAGCCCCTTCCAGAGCTGAGATATCGAAACTCAAAAATTCGGCCCGAAAAAAAAAACGACAGTGGTACCCCTTACGTTTTTTTTTGGGCGAAAAATTAAGTTTCTCCAATCTTCCCAAATTCTGATAGAGGCCATGAGACTTAGACCTGAGTGCAAAAATGGAGGCTCTAGCCCCTTCCAGAGCTGAGATATCGAAACTCAAAAATTCGGCCCGAAAAAAAAAAACGACAGTGGTACCCCTTACGTTTTTTTTT
>NW_024121155.1:11877767-11910026 GCF_016745375.1 Pimephales promelas
ATACCTTACGTTTTTTTTTTGGGCGAAAAATTAAGTTTCTCCAATTCTTCCCAAATTTCTGATAGAGGGCCATGAGACTTAGACCTGAGTCAAAATGGAGGCTCTAGCCCCTTCCAGAGCTGAGATATCGAAACTCAAATTTCGGCCCGAAAAAAAACGACAGTGGTACCCCTACGTTTTTTTTTTGGGCGAAAAATTAAGTTTCTCCAATCTTCCCATTCTGATAGAGGGCCATGAGACTTAGACCTGAGTGCAAAAATGGAGGCTCTAGCCCCTTCCAGAGCTGAGATATCGAAACTCAAAAATTCGGCCCGAAAAAAAAAACGACAGTGGTACCCTTACGTTTTTTTTTGGGCGAAAAATTAAGTTTCTCCAATCTTCCCAAATCTGATAGAGGGCCATGAGACTTAGACCTGAGTGCAAAAATGGAGGCTCTAGCCCCTTCCAGAGCTGAGATATCGAAACTCAAAAATTCGGCCCGAAAAAAAAACGACAGTGGTACCCCTTACGTTTTTTTTTGGGCGAAAAATTAAGTTTCTCCAATCTTCCCAAACTCTGGATTCTGATAGAGGGCCATGAGACTTAGACCTGAGTGCAAAAATGGAGGCTCTAGCCCCTTCCAGAGCTGAGATATCGAAACTCAAAAATTCGGCCCGAAAAAAAAAACGACAGTGGTACCCCTTACGTTTTTTTTTTGGGCGAAAAATTAAGTTTCTCCAATCTTCCCAAATTCTGATAGAGGGCCATGAGACTTAGACCTGAGTGCAAAAATGGAGGCTCTAGCCCCTTCCAGAGCTGAGATATCGAAACTCAAAATTCGGCCGAAAAAAAAACGACAGTGGTACCCCTTACGTTTTTTTTTTTTGGGCGAAAAATTAAGTTTCTCCAATCTTCCAAAATTCTGGATAAGGGGCCATGAGACTTAGACCTGAGTGCAAAAATGGAGGCTCTAGCCCCTTCCAGAGCTGAGATATCGAAACTCAAAAATTCGGCCCGAAAAAAAAACGACAGTGGTACCCCTTACGTTTTTTTTTTGGGCGAAAAATTAAGTTTCTCCAATCTTCCCAAAACTCTGGATTCTGATAGAGGCCATGAGACTTAGACCTGAGTGCAAAAATGGAGGCTCTAGCCCTTCCAGAGCTGAGATATCGAAACTCAAAAATTCGGCCCGAAAAAAAAACGACAGTGGTACCCCTTACGTTTTTTTTTGGGGCGAAAAATTAAGTTTCTCCAATCTTCCAAATTCTGATAGAGGGCCATGAGACTTAGACCTGAGTGCAAAAATGGAGGCTCTAGCCCCTTCCAGAGCTGAGATATCGAAACTCAAAAATTCGGCCCGAAAAAAAAACGACAGTGGTACCCTACGTACGTTTTTTTGGGCGAAAAAATTAAGTTTCTCCAATCTTCCCAAACTCTGGATTCTGATAGAGGGCCATGAGACTTAGACCTGAGTGCAAAAATGGAGGCTCTAGCCCCTTCCAGAGCTGAGATATCGAAACTCAAAAATTCGGCCCGAAAAAAAAACGACAGTGGTACCCCTTACGTTTTTTTTTGGGGCGAAAAATTAAGTTTCTCCAATCTTCCCAAATTCTGATAGAGGGCCATGAGACTTAGACCTGAGTGCAAAAATGGAGGCTCTAGCCCCTTCCAGAGCTGAGATATCGAAACTCAAAAATTCGGCCCGAAAAAAAAACGACAGTGGTACCCCTTACGTTTTTTTTTTTGGGGGCGAAAAATTAAGTTTCTCCAATCTTCCCAAATTCTGATAGAGGGCCATGAGACTTAGACCTGAGTGCAAAAATGGAGGCTCTAGCCCCTTCCAGAGCTGAGATATCGAAACTCAAAAATTCGGCCCGAAAAAAAACGACAGTGGTACCCCTTACGTTTTTTTTTTGGGCGAAAAATTAAGTTTCTCCAATCTTCCCAAATTCTGATAGAGGGCCATGAGACTTAGACCTGAGTGCAAAAATGGAGGCTCTAGCCCCTTCCAGAGCTGAGATATCGAAACTCAAAAATTCGGCCCGAAAAAAAACGACAGTGGTACCCCTTACGTTTTTTTTTTTGGGCGAAAAATTAAGTTTCTCCAATCTTCCCAAATTCTGATAGAGGGCCATGAGACTTAGACCTGAGTGCAAAAATGGAGGCTCTAGCCCCTTCCAGAGCTGAGATATCGAAACTCAAAAATTCGGCCCGAAAAAAAAACGACAGTGGTACCCCTTACGTTTTTTTTTTTGGCGAAAAATTAAGTTTCTCCAATCTTCCCAAATTCTGATAGAGGGCCATGAGACTTAGACCTGAGTGCAAAAATGGAGGCTCTAGCCCCTTCCAGAGCTGAGATATCGAAACTCAAAAATTCGGCCCGAAAAAAAAACGACAGTGGTACCCCTTACGTTTTTTTTTTGGGCGAAAAATTAAGTTTCTCCAATCTTCCCAAATTCTGATAGAGGGCCATGAGACTTAGACCTGAGTGCAAAAATGGAGGCTCTAGCCCCTTCCAGAGCTGAGATATCGAAACTCAAAAATTCGGCCCGAAAAAAAAACGACAGTGGTACCCCTTACGTTTTTTTTTGGGCGAAAAATTAAGTTTCTCCAATCTTCCCAAATTCTGATAGAGGGCCATGAGACTTAGACCTGAGTGCAAAAATGGAGGCTCTAGCCCCTTCCAGAGCTGAGATATCGAAACTCAAAAATTCGGCCCGAAAAAAAAACGACAGTGGTACCCCTTACGTTTTTTTTTTGGGCGAAAAATTAAGTTTCTCCAATCTTCCCAAATTCTGATAGAGGGCCATGAGACTTAGACCTGAGTGCAAAAATGGAGGCTCTAGCCCTTCCAGAGCTGAGATATCGAAACTCAAAAATTCGGCCCGAAAAAAAAAACGACAGTGGTACCCCTTACGTTTTTTTTTTGGGCGAAAAATTAAGTTTCTCCAATCTTCCCAAATTCTGATAGAGGGCCATGAGACTTAGACCTGAGTGCAAAAATGGAGGCTCTAGCCCCTTCCAGAGCTGAGATATCGAAACTCAAAAATTCGGCCCGAAAAAAAAAACGACAGTGGTACCCCTTACGTTTTTTTTTTGGGCGAAAAATTAAGTTTCTCCAATCTTCCCAAATTCTGATAGAGGGCCATGAGACTTAGACCTGAGTGCAAAAATGGAGGCTCTAGCCCCTTCCAGAGCTGAGATATCGAAACTCAAAAATTCGGCCCGAAAAAAAAACGACAGTGGTACCCCTTACGTTTTTTTTTTGGGCGAAAAATTAAGTTTCTCCAATCTTCCCAAATTCTGATAGAGGGCCATGAGACTTAGACCTGAGTGCAAAAATGGAGGCTCTAGCCCCTTCCAGAGCTGAGATATCGAAACTCAAAAATTCGGCCCGAAAAAAAAACGACAGTGGTACCCCTTACGTTTTTTTTTTGGGCGAAAAATTAAGTTTCTCCAATCTTCCCAAATTCTGATAGAGGGCCATGAGACTTAGACCTGAGTGCAAAAATGGAGGCTCTAGCCCCTTCCAGAGCTGAGATATCGAAACTCAAAAATTCGGCCCGAAAAAAAAACGACAGTGGTACCCCTTACGTTTTTTTTTTTGGGCGAAAAATTAAGTTTCTCCAATCTTCCCAAATTCTGATAGAGGGCCATGAGACTTAGACCTGAGTGCAAAAATGGAGGCTCTAGCCCCTTCCAGAGCTGAGATATCGAAACTCAAAAATTCGGCCCGAAAAAAAAAACGACAGTGGTACCCCTTACGTTTTTTTTTTTGGGCGAAAAATTAAGTTTCTCCAATCTTCCCAAATTCTGATAGAGGGCCATGAGACTTAGACCTGAGTGCAAAAATGGAGGCTCTAGCCCCTTCCAGAGCTGAGATATCGAAACTCAAAAATTCGGCCCGAAAAAAAAACGACAGTGGTACCCCTTACGTTTTTTTTTTTGGGCGAAAAATTAAGTTTCTCCAATCTTCCCAAATTCTGATAGAGGGCCATGAGACTTAGACCTGAGTGCAAAAATGGAGGCTCTAGCCCCTTCCAGAGCTGAGATATCGAAACTCAAAAATTCGGCCCGAAAAAAAAACGACAGTGGTACCCCTTACGTTTTTTTTTTGGGCGAAAAATTAAGTTTCTCCAATCTTCCCAAATTCTGATAGAGGGCCATGAGACTTAGACCTGAGTGCAAAAATGGAGGCTCTAGCCCCTTCCAGAGCTGAGATATCGAAACTCAAAAATTCGGCCCGAAAAAAAAAACGACAGTGGTACCCCTTACGTTTTTTTTTTGGGCGAAAAATTAAGTTTCTCCAATCTTCCCAAATTCTGATAGAGGGCCATGAGACTTAGACCTGAGTGCAAAAATGGAGGCTCTAGCCCCTTCCAGAGCTGAGATATCGAAACTCAAAAATTCGGCCCGAAAAAAAAAACGACAGTGGTACCCCTTACGTTTTTTTTTTGGGCGAAAAATTAAGTTTCTCCAATCTTCCCAAATTCTGATAGAGGGCCATGAGACTTAGACCTGAGTGCAAAAATGGAGGCTCTAGCCCCTTCCAGAGCTGAGATATCGAAACTCAAAAATTCGGCCCGAAAAAAAAACGACAGTGGTACCCCTTACGTTTTTTTTTTGGGCGAAAAATTAAGTTTCTCCAATCTTCCCAAATTCTGATAGAGGGCCATGAGACTTAGACCTGAGTGCAAAAATGGAGGCTCTAGCCCCTTCCAGAGCTGAGATATCGAAACTCAAAAATTCGGCCCGAAAAAAAAACGACAGTGGTACCCCTTACGTTTTTTTTTTTGGGCGAAAAATTAAGTTTCTCCAATCTTCCCAAATTCTGATAGAGGGCCATGAGACTTAGACCTGAGTGCAAAAATGGAGGCTCTAGCCCCTTCCAGAGCTGAGATATCGAAACTCAAAAATTCGGCCCGAAAAAAAAACGACAGTGGTACCCCTTACGTTTTTTTTTTTGGGCGAAAAATTAAGTTTCTCCAATCTTCCCAAATTCTGATAGAGGGCCATGAGACTTAGACCTGAGTGCAAAAATGGAGGCTCTAGCCCCTTCCAGAGCTGAGATATCGAAACTCAAAAATTCGGCCCGAAAAAAAAACGACAGTGGTACCCCTTACGTTTTTTTTTTGGGCGAAAAATTAAGTTTCTCCAATCTTCCCAAATTCTGATAGAGGGCCATGAGACTTAGACCTGAGTGCAAAAATGGAGGCTCTAGCCCCTTCCAGAGCTGAGATATCGAAACTCAAAAATTCGGCCCGAAAAAAAAAACGACAGTGGTACCCCTTACGTTTTTTTTTTGGGCGAAAAATTAAGTTTCTCCAATCTTCCCAAATTCTGATAGAGGGCCATGAGACTTAGACCTGAGTGCAAAAATGGAGGCTCTAGCCCCTTCCAGAGCTGAGATATCGAAACTCAAAAATTCGGCCCGAAAAAAAAACGACAGTGGTACCCCTTACGTTTTTTTTTTTGGGCGAAAAATTAAGTTTCTCCAATCTTCCCAAATTCTGATAGAGGGCCATGAGACTTAGACCTGAGTGCAAAAATGGAGGCTCTAGCCCCTTCCAGAGCTGAGATATCGAAACTCAAAAATTCGGCCCGAAAAAAAAACGACAGTGGTACCCCTTACGTTTTTTTTTTTGGGCGAAAAATTAAGTTTCTCCAATCTTCCCAAATTCTGATAGAGGGCCATGAGACTTAGACCTGAGTGCAAAAATGGAGGCTCTAGCCCCTTCCAGAGCTGAGATATCGAAACTCAAAAATTCGGCCCGAAAAAAAAACGACAGTGGTACCCCTTACGTTTTTTTTTTGGGCGAAAAATTAAGTTTCTCCAATCTTCCCAAATTCTGATAGAGGGCCATGAGACTTAGACCTGAGTGCAAAAATGGAGGCTCTAGCCCCTTCCAGAGCTGAGATATCGAAACTCAAAAATTCGGCCCGAAAAAAAAACGACAGTGGTACCCCTTACGTTTTTTTTTTGGGCGAAAAATTAAGTTTCTCCAATCTTCCCAAATTCTGATAGAGGGCCATGAGACTTAGACCTGAGTGCAAAAATGGAGGCTCTAGCCCCTTCCAGAGCTGAGATATCGAAACTCAAAAATTCGGCCCGAAAAAAAAAACGACAGTGGTACCCCTTACGTTTTTTTTTTTGGGCGAAAAATTAAGTTTCTCCAATCTTCCCAAATTCTGATAGAGGGCCATGAGACTTAGACCTGAGTGCAAAAATGGAGGCTCTAGCCCCTTCCAGAGCTGAGATATCGAAACTCAAAAATTCGGCCCGAAAAAAAAAACGACAGTGGTACCCCTTACGTTTTTTTTTTGGGCGAAAAATTAAGTTTCTCCAATCTTCCCAAATTCTGATAGAGGGCCATGAGACTTAGACCTGAGTGCAAAAATGGAGGCTCTAGCCCCTTCCAGAGCTGAGATATCGAAACTCAAAAATTCGGCCCGAAAAAAAAACGACAGTGGTACCCCTTACGTTTTTTTTTTGGGCGAAAAATTAAGTTTCTCCAATCTTCCCAAATTCTGATAGAGGGCCATGAGACTTAGACCTGAGTGCAAAAATGGAGGCTCTAGCCCCTTCCAGAGCTGAGATATCGAAACTCAAAAATTCGGCCCGAAAAAAAAACGACAGTGGTACCCCTTACGTTTTTTTTTTTGGGCGAAAAATTAAGTTTCTCCAATCTTCCCAAATTCTGATAGAGGGCCATGAGACTTAGACCTGAGTGCAAAAATGGAGGCTCTAGCCCCTTCCAGAGCTGAGATATCGAAACTCAAAAATTCGGCCCGAAAAAAAAACGACAGTGGTACCCCTTACGTTTTTTTTTTTGGGCGAAAAATTAAGTTTCTCCAATCTTCCCAAATTCTGATAGAGGGCCATGAGACTTAGACCTGAGTGCAAAAATGGAGGCTCTAGCCCCTTCCAGAGCTGAGATATCGAAACTCAAAAATTCGGCCCGAAAAAAAAACGACAGTGGTACCCCTTACGTTTTTTTTTTTGGGCGAAAAATTAAGTTTCTCCAATCTTCCCAAATTCTGATAGAGGGCCATGAGACTTAGACCTGAGTGCAAAAATGGAGGCTCTAGCCCCTTCCAGAGCTGAGATATCGAAACTCAAAAATTCGGCCCGAAAAAAAAACGACAGTGGTACCCCTTACGTTTTTTTTTTTGGGCGAAAAATTAAGTTTCTCCAATCTTCCCAAATTCTGATAGAGGGCCATGAGACTTAGACCTGAGTGCAAAAATGGAGGCTCTAGCCCCTTCCAGAGCTGAGATATCGAAACTCAAAAATTCGGCCCGAAAAAAAAACGACAGTGGTACCCCTTACGTTTTTTTTTTGGGCGAAAAATTAAGTTTCTCCAATCTTCCCAAATTCTGATAGAGGGCCATGAGACTTAGACCTGAGTGCAAAAATGGAGGCTCTAGCCCCTTCCAGAGCTGAGATATCGAAACTCAAAAATTCGGCCCGAAAAAAAAAACGACAGTGGTACCCCTTACGTTTTTTTTTTGGGCGAAAAATTAAGTTTCTCCAATCTTCCCAAATTCTGATAGAGGGCCATGAGACTTAGACCTGAGTGCAAAAATGGAGGCTCTAGCCCCTTCCAGAGCTGAGATATCGAAACTCAAAAATTCGGCCCGAAAAAAAAACGACAGTGGTACCCCTTACGTTTTTTTTTTTGGGCGAAAAATTAAGTTTCTCCAATCTTCCCAAATTCTGATAGAGGGCCATGAGACTTAGACCTGAGTGCAAAAATGGAGGCTCTAGCCCCTTCCAGAGCTGAGATATCGAAACTCAAAAATTCGGCCCGAAAAAAAAACGACAGTGGTACCCCTTACGTTTTTTTTTTGGGGCGAAAAATTAAGTTTCTCCAATCTTCCCAAATTCTGATAGAGGGCCATGAGACTTAGACCTGAGTGCAAAAATGGAGGCTCTAGCCCCTTCCAGAGCTGAGATATCGAAACTCAAAAATTCGGCCCGAAAAAAAAAACGACAGTGGTACCCCTTACGTTTTTTTTTTTGGGCGAAAAATTAAGTTTCTCCAATCTTCCCAAATTCTGATAGAGGGCCATGAGACTTAGACCTGAGTGCAAAAATGGAGGCTCTAGCCCCTTCCAGAGCTGAGATATCGAAACTCAAAAATTCGGCCCGAAAAAAAAACGACAGTGGTACCCCTTACGTTTTTTTTTTGGGCGAAAAATTAAGTTTCTCCAATCTTCCCAAATTCTGATAGAGGGCCATGAGACTTAGACCTGAGTGCAAAAATGGAGGCTCTAGCCCCTTCCAGAGCTGAGATATCGAAACTCAAAAATTCGGCCCGAAAAAAAAACGACAGTGGTACCCCTTACGTTTTTTTTTTTGGGCGAAAAATTAAGTTTCTCCAATCTTCCCAAATTCTGATAGAGGGCCATGAGACTTAGACCTGAGTGCAAAAATGGAGGCTCTAGCCCCTTCCAGAGCTGAGATATCGAAACTCAAAAATTCGGCCCGAAAAAAAAACGACAGTGGTACCCCTTACGTTTTTTTTTTGGGCGAAAAATTAAGTTTCTCCAATCTTCCCAAATTCTGATAGAGGGCCATGAGACTTAGACCTGAGTGCAAAAATGGAGGCTCTAGCCCCTTCCAGAGCTGAGATATCGAAACTCAAAAATTCGGCCCGAAAAAAAAACGACAGTGGTACCCCTTACGTTTTTTTTTTTGGGCGAAAAATTAAGTTTCTCCAATCTTCCCAAATTCTGATAGAGGGCCATGAGACTTAGACCTGAGTGCAAAAATGGAGGCTCTAGCCCCTTCCAGAGCTGAGATATCGAAACTCAAAAATTCGGCCCGAAAAAAAAACGACAGTGGTACCCCTTACGTTTTTTTTTTTGGGCGAAAAATTAAGTTTCTCCAATCTTCCCAAATTCTGATAGAGGGCCATGAGACTTAGACCTGAGTGCAAAAATGGAGGCTCTAGCCCCTTCCAGAGCTGAGATATCGAAACTCAAAAATTCGGCCCGAAAAAAAAACGACAGTGGTACCCCTTACGTTTTTTTTTTGGGCGAAAAATTAAGTTTCTCCAATCTTCCCAAATTCTGATAGAGGGCCATGAGACTTAGACCTGAGTGCAAAAATGGAGGCTCTAGCCCCTTCCAGAGCTGAGATATCGAAACTCAAAAATTCGGCCCGAAAAAAAAACGACAGTGGTACCCCTTACGTTTTTTTTTTGGGCGAAAAATTAAGTTTCTCCAATCTTCCCAAATTCTGATAGAGGGCCATGAGACTTAGACCTGAGTGCAAAAATGGAGGCTCTAGCCCCTTCCAGAGCTGAGATATCGAAACTCAAAAATTCGGCCCGAAAAAAAAACGACAGTGGTACCCCTTACGTTTTTTTTTTTGGGCGAAAAATTAAGTTTCTCCAATCTTCCCAAATTCTGATAGAGGGCCATGAGACTTAGACCTGAGTGCAAAAATGGAGGCTCTAGCCCCTTCCAGAGCTGAGATATCGAAACTCAAAAATTCGGCCCGAAAAAAAAACGACAGTGGTACCCCTTACGTTTTTTTTTTTGGGCGAAAAATTAAGTTTCTCCAATCTTCCCAAATTCTGATAGAGGGCCATGAGACTTAGACCTGAGTGCAAAAATGGAGGCTCTAGCCCCTTCCAGAGCTGAGATATCGAAACTCAAAAATTCGGCCCGAAAAAAAAACGACAGTGGTACCCCTTACGTTTTTTTTTTTGGGCGAAAAATTAAGTTTCTCCAATCTTCCCAAATTCTGATAGAGGGCCATGAGACTTAGACCTGAGTGCAAAAATGGAGGCTCTAGCCCCTTCCAGAGCTGAGATATCGAAACTCAAAAATTCGGCCCGAAAAAAAAACGACAGTGGTACCCCTTACGTTTTTTTTTTTGGGCGAAAAATTAAGTTTCTCCAATCTTCCCAAATTCTGATAGAGGGCCATGAGACTTAGACCTGAGTGCAAAAATGGAGGCTCTAGCCCCTTCCAGAGCTGAGATATCGAAACTCAAAAATTCGGCCCGAAAAAAAAAACGACAGTGGTACCCCTTACGTTTTTTTTTTGGGGCGAAAAATTAAGTTTCTCCAATCTTCCCAAATTCTGATAGAGGGCCATGAGACTTAGACCTGAGTGCAAAAATGGAGGCTCTAGCCCCTTCCAGAGCTGAGATATCGAAACTCAAAAATTCGGCCCGAAAAAAAAACGACAGTGGTACCCCTTACGTTTTTTTTTTTGGGCGAAAAATTAAGTTTCTCCAATCTTCCCAAATTCTGATAGAGGGCCATGAGACTTAGACCTGAGTGCAAAAATGGAGGCTCTAGCCCCTTCCAGAGCTGAGATATCGAAACTCAAAAATTCGGCCCGAAAAAAAAACGACAGTGGTACCCCTTACGTTTTTTTTTTTGGGCGAAAAATTAAGTTTCTCCAATCTTCCCAAATTCTGATAGAGGGCCATGAGACTTAGACCTGAGTGCAAAAATGGAGGCTCTAGCCCCTTCCAGAGCTGAGATATCGAAACTCAAAAATTCGGCCCGAAAAAAAAACGACAGTGGTACCCCTTACGTTTTTTTTTTTGGGCGAAAAATTAAGTTTCTCCAATCTTCCCAAATTCTGATAGAGGGCCATGAGACTTAGACCTGAGTGCAAAAATGGAGGCTCTAGCCCCTTCCAGAGCTGAGATATCGAAACTCAAAAATTCGGCCCGAAAAAAAAACGACAGTGGTACCCCTTACGTTTTTTTTTTGGGCGAAAAATTAAGTTTCTCCAATCTTCCCAAATTCTGATAGAGGGCCATGAGACTTAGACCTGAGTGCAAAAATGGAGGCTCTAGCCCCTTCCAGAGCTGAGATATCGAAACTCAAAAATTCGGCCCGAAAAAAAAACGACAGTGGTACCCCTTACGTTTTTTTTTTGGGCGAAAAATTAAGTTTCTCCAATCTTCCCAAATTCTGATAGAGGGCCATGAGACTTAGACCTGAGTGCAAAAATGGAGGCTCTAGCCCCTTCCAGAGCTGAGATATCGAAACTCAAAAATTCGGCCCGAAAAAAAAACGACAGTGGTACCCCTTACGTTTTTTTTTTTGGGCGAAAAATTAAGTTTCTCCAATCTTCCCAAATTCTGATAGAGGGCCATGAGACTTAGACCTGAGTGCAAAAATGGAGGCTCTAGCCCCTTCCAGAGCTGAGATATCGAAACTCAAAAATTCGGCCCGAAAAAAAAACGACAGTGGTACCCCTTACGTTTTTTTTTTTGGGCGAAAAATTAAGTTTCTCCAATCTTCCCAAATTCTGATAGAGGGCCATGAGACTTAGACCTGAGTGCAAAAATGGAGGCTCTAGCCCCTTCCAGAGCTGAGATATCGAAACTCAAAAATTCGGCCCGAAAAAAAAACGACAGTGGTACCCCTTACGTTTTTTTTTTTGGGCGAAAAATTAAGTTTCTCCAATCTTCCCAAATTCTGATAGAGGGCCATGAGACTTAGACCTGAGTG
Source organism: Pimephales promelas (assembly GCF_016745375.1). The sequence goes on from NW_024121155.1 coordinate 11,889,233, forward strand.
CAAAAATGGAGGCTCTAGCCCCTTCCAGAGCTGAGATATCGAAACTCAAAAATTCGGCCCGAAAAAAAAAACGACAGTGGTACCCCTTACGTTTTTTTTTTTGGGCGAAAAATTAAGTTTCTCCAATCTTCCCAAATTCTGATAGAGGGCCATGAGACTTAGACCTGAGTGCAAAAATGGAGGCTCTAGCCCCTTCCAGAGCTGAGATATCGAAACTCAAAAATTCGGCCCGAAAAAAAAACGACAGTGGTACCCCTTACGTTTTTTTTTTTGGGCGAAAAATTAAGTTTCTCCAATCTTCCCAAATTCTGATAGAGGGCCATGAGACTTAGACCTGAGTGCAAAAATGGAGGCTCTAGCCCCTTCCAGAGCTGAGATATCGAAACTCAAAAATTCGGCCCGAAAAAAAAACGACAGTGGTACCCCTTACGTTTTTTTTTTTGGGCGAAAAATTAAGTTTCTCCAATCTTCCCAAATTCTGATAGAGGGCCATGAGACTTAGACCTGAGTGCAAAAATGGAGGCTCTAGCCCCTTCCAGAGCTGAGATATCGAAACTCAAAAATTCGGCCCGAAAAAAAAAACGACAGTGGTACCCCTTACGTTTTTTTTTTTGGGCGAAAAATTAAGTTTCTCCAATCTTCCCAAATTCTGATAGAGGGCCATGAGACTTAGACCTGAGTGCAAAAATGGAGGCTCTAGCCCCTTCCAGAGCTGAGATATCGAAACTCAAAAATTCGGCCCGAAAAAAAAACGACAGTGGTACCCCTTACGTTTTTTTTTTTGGGCGAAAAATTAAGTTTCTCCAATCTTCCCAAATTCTGATAGAGGGCCATGAGACTTAGACCTGAGTGCAAAAATGGAGGCTCTAGCCCCTTCCAGAGCTGAGATATCGAAACTCAAAAATTCGGCCCGAAAAAAAAACGACAGTGGTACCCCTTACGTTTTTTTTTTTGGGCGAAAAATTAAGTTTCTCCAATCTTCCCAAATTCTGATAGAGGGCCATGAGACTTAGACCTGAGTGCAAAAATGGAGGCTCTAGCCCCTTCCAGAGCTGAGATATCGAAACTCAAAAATTCGGCCCGAAAAAAAAACGACAGTGGTACCCCTTACGTTTTTTTTTTGGGCGAAAAATTAAGTTTCTCCAATCTTCCCAAATTCTGATAGAGGGCCATGAGACTTAGACCTGAGTGCAAAAATGGAGGCTCTAGCCCCTTCCAGAGCTGAGATATCGAAACTCAAAAATTCGGCCCGAAAAAAAAACGACAGTGGTACCCCTTACGTTTTTTTTTTGGGCGAAAAATTAAGTTTCTCCAATCTTCCCAAATTCTGATAGAGGGCCATGAGACTTAGACCTGAGTGCAAAAATGGAGGCTCTAGCCCCTTCCAGAGCTGAGATATCGAAACTCAAAAATTCGGCCCGAAAAAAAAAACGACAGTGGTACCCCTTACGTTTTTTTTTTTGGGCGAAAAATTAAGTTTCTCCAATCTTCCCAAATTCTGATAGAGGGCCATGAGACTTAGACCTGAGTGCAAAAATGGAGGCTCTAGCCCCTTCCAGAGCTGAGATATCGAAACTCAAAAATTCGGCCCGAAAAAAAAACGACAGTGGTACCCCTTACGTTTTTTTTTTTGGGCGAAAAATTAAGTTTCTCCAATCTTCCCAAATTCTGATAGAGGGCCATGAGACTTAGACCTGAGTGCAAAAATGGAGGCTCTAGCCCCTTCCAGAGCTGAGATATCGAAACTCAAAAATTCGGCCCGAAAAAAAAACGACAGTGGTACCCCTTACGTTTTTTTTTTTGGGCGAAAAATTAAGTTTCTCCAATCTTCCCAAATTCTGATAGAGGGCCATGAGACTTAGACCTGAGTGCAAAAATGGAGGCTCTAGCCCCTTCCAGAGCTGAGATATCGAAACTCAAAAATTCGGCCCGAAAAAAAAACGACAGTGGTACCCCTTACGTTTTTTTTTTGGGCGAAAAATTAAGTTTCTCCAATCTTCCCAAATTCTGATAGAGGGCCATGAGACTTAGACCTGAGTGCAAAAATGGAGGCTCTAGCCCCTTCCAGAGCTGAGATATCGAAACTCAAAAATTCGGCCCGAAAAAAAAACGACAGTGGTACCCCTTACGTTTTTTTTTTTGGGCGAAAAATTAAGTTTCTCCAATCTTCCCAAATTCTGATAGAGGGCCATGAGACTTAGACCTGAGTGCAAAAATGGAGGCTCTAGCCCCTTCCAGAGCTGAGATATCGAAACTCAAAAATTCGGCCCGAAAAAAAAACGACAGTGGTACCCCTTACGTTTTTTTTTTTGGGCGAAAAATTAAGTTTCTCCAATCTTCCCAAATTCTGATAGAGGGCCATGAGACTTAGACCTGAGTGCAAAAATGGAGGCTCTAGCCCCTTCCAGAGCTGAGATATCGAAACTCAAAAATTCGGCCCGAAAAAAAAACGACAGTGGTACCCCTTACGTTTTTTTTTTGGGCGAAAAATTAAGTTTCTCCAATCTTCCCAAATTCTGATAGAGGGCCATGAGACTTAGACCTGAGTGCAAAAATGGAGGCTCTAGCCCCTTCCAGAGCTGAGATATCGAAACTCAAAAATTCGGCCCGAAAAAAAAAACGACAGTGGTACCCCTTACGTTTTTTTTTTGGGCGAAAAATTAAGTTTCTCCAATCTTCCCAAATTCTGATAGAGGGCCATGAGACTTAGACCTGAGTGCAAAAATGGAGGCTCTAGCCCCTTCCAGAGCTGAGATATCGAAACTCAAAAATTCGGCCCGAAAAAAAAACGACAGTGGTACCCCTTACGTTTTTTTTTTTGGCGAAAAATTAAGTTTCTCCAATCTTCCCAAATTCTGATAGAGGGCCATGAGACTTAGACCTGAGTGCAAAAATGGAGGCTCTAGCCCCTTCCAGAGCTGAGATATCGAAACTCAAAAATTCGGCCCGAAAAAAAAACGACAGTGGTACCCCTTACGTTTTTTTTTTTGGGCGAAAAATTAAGTTTCTCCAATCTTCCCAAATTCTGATAGAGGGCCATGAGACTTAGACCTGAGTGCAAAAATGGAGGCTCTAGCCCCTTCCAGAGCTGAGATATCGAAACTCAAAAATTCGGCCCGAAAAAAAAACGACAGTGGTACCCCTTACGTTTTTTTTTTTGGGCGAAAAATTAAGTTTCTCCAATCTTCCCAAATTCTGATAGAGGGCCATGAGACTTAGACCTGAGTGCAAAAATGGAGGCTCTAGCCCCTTCCAGAGCTGAGATATCGAAACTCAAAAATTCGGCCCGAAAAAAAAACGACAGTGGTACCCCTTACGTTTTTTTTTTGGGGCGAAAAATTAAGTTTCTCCAATCTTCCCAAATTCTGATAGAGGGCCATGAGACTTAGACCTGAGTGCAAAAATGGAGGCTCTAGCCCCTTCCAGAGCTGAGATATCGAAACTCAAAAATTCGGCCCGAAAAAAAAACGACAGTGGTACCCCTTACGTTTTTTTTTTTGGGCGAAAAATTAAGTTTCTCCAATCTTCCCAAATTCTGATAGAGGGCCATGAGACTTAGACCTGAGTGCAAAAATGGAGGCTCTAGCCCCTTCCAGAGCTGAGATATCGAAACTCAAAAATTCGGCCCGAAAAAAAAACGACAGTGGTACCCCTTACGTTTTTTTTTTGGGCGAAAAATTAAGTTTCTCCAATCTTCCCAAATTCTGATAGAGGGCCATGAGACTTAGACCTGAGTGCAAAAATGGAGGCTCTAGCCCCTTCCAGAGCTGAGATATCGAAACTCAAAAATTCGGCCCGAAAAAAAAAACGACAGTGGTACCCCTTACGTTTTTTTTTTTGGGCGAAAAATTAAGTTTCTCCAATCTTCCCAAATTCTGATAGAGGGCCATGAGACTTAGACCTGAGTGCAAAAATGGAGGCTCTAGCCCCTTCCAGAGCTGAGATATCGAAACTCAAAAATTCGGCCCGAAAAAAAAACGACAGTGGTACCCCTTACGTTTTTTTTTTGGGCGAAAAATTAAGTTTCTCCAATCTTCCCAAATTCTGATAGAGGGCCATGAGACTTAGACCTGAGTGCAAAAATGGAGGCTCTAGCCCCTTCCAGAGCTGAGATATCGAAACTCAAAAATTCGGCCCGAAAAAAAAACGACAGTGGTACCCCTTACGTTTTTTTTTTTGGGCGAAAAATTAAGTTTCTCCAATCTTCCCAAATTCTGATAGAGGGCCATGAGACTTAGACCTGAGTGCAAAAATGGAGGCTCTAGCCCCTTCCAGAGCTGAGATATCGAAACTCAAAAATTCGGCCCGAAAAAAAAACGACAGTGGTACCCCTTACGTTTTTTTTTTGGGCGAAAAATTAAGTTTCTCCAATCTTCCCAAATTCTGATAGAGGGCCATGAGACTTAGACCTGAGTGCAAAAATGGAGGCTCTAGCCCCTTCCAGAGCTGAGATATCGAAACTCAAAAATTCGGCCCGAAAAAAAAACGACAGTGGTACCCCTTACGTTTTTTTTTTGGGCGAAAAATTAAGTTTCTCCAATCTTCCCAAATTCTGATAGAGGGCCATGAGACTTAGACCTGAGTGCAAAAATGGAGGCTCTAGCCCCTTCCAGAGCTGAGATATCGAAACTCAAAAATTCGGCCCGAAAAAAAAACGACAGTGGTACCCCTTACGTTTTTTTTTTTGGGCGAAAAATTAAGTTTCTCCAATCTTCCCAAATTCTGATAGAGGGCCATGAGACTTAGACCTGAGTGCAAAAATGGAGGCTCTAGCCCCTTCCAGAGCTGAGATATCGAAACTCAAAAATTCGGCCCGAAAAAAAAACGACAGTGGTACCCCTTACGTTTTTTTTTTTGGGCGAAAAATTAAGTTTCTCCAATCTTCCCAAATTCTGATAGAGGGCCATGAGACTTAGACCTGAGTGCAAAAATGGAGGCTCTAGCCCCTTCCAGAGCTGAGATATCGAAACTCAAAAATTCGGCCCGAAAAAAAAACGACAGTGGTACCCCTTACGTTTTTTTTTTGGGCGAAAAATTAAGTTTCTCCAATCTTCCCAAATTCTGATAGAGGGCCATGAGACTTAGACCTGAGTGCAAAAATGGAGGCTCTAGCCCCTTCCAGAGCTGAGATATCGAAACTCAAAAATTCGGCCCGAAAAAAAAACGACAGTGGTACCCCTTACGTTTTTTTTTTGGGCGAAAAATTAAGTTTCTCCAATCTTCCCAAATTCTGATAGAGGGCCATGAGACTTAGACCTGAGTGCAAAAATGGAGGCTCTAGCCCCTTCCAGAGCTGAGATATCGAAACTCAAAAATTCGGCCCGAAAAAAAAACGACAGTGGTACCCCTTACGTTTTTTTTTTGGGCGAAAAATTAAGTTTCTCCAATCTTCCCAAATTCTGATAGAGGGCCATGAGACTTAGACCTGAGTGCAAAAATGGAGGCTCTAGCCCCTTCCAGAGCTGAGATATCGAAACTCAAAAATTCGGCCCGAAAAAAAAACGACAGTGGTACCCCTTACGTTTTTTTTTTGGGCGAAAAATTAAGTTTCTCCAATCTTCCCAAATTCTGATAGAGGGCCATGAGACTTAGACCTGAGTGCAAAAATGGAGGCTCTAGCCCCTTCCAGAGCTGAGATATCGAAACTCAAAAATTCGGCCCGAAAAAAAAACGACAGTGGTACCCCTTACGTTTTTTTTTTGGGCGAAAAATTAAGTTTCTCCAATCTTCCCAAATTCTGATAGAGGGCCATGAGACTTAGACCTGAGTGCAAAAATGGAGGCTCTAGCCCCTTCCAGAGCTGAGATATCGAAACTCAAAAATTCGGCCCGAAAAAAAAACGACAGTGGTACCCCTTACGTTTTTTTTTTTGGGCGAAAAATTAAGTTTCTCCAATCTTCCCAAATTCTGATAGAGGGCCATGAGACTTAGACCTGAGTGCAAAAATGGAGGCTCTAGCCCCTTCCAGAGCTGAGATATCGAAACTCAAAAATTCGGCCCGAAAAAAAAACGACAGTGGTACCCCTTACGTTTTTTTTTTGGGCGAAAAATTAAGTTTCTCCAATCTTCCCAAATTCTGATAGAGGGCCATGAGACTTAGACCTGAGTGCAAAAATGGAGGCTCTAGCCCCTTCCAGAGCTGAGATATCGAAACTCAAAAATTCGGCCCGAAAAAAAAACGACAGTGGTACCCCTTACGTTTTTTTTTTGGGCGAAAAATTAAGTTTCTCCAATCTTCCCAAATTCTGATAGAGGGCCATGAGACTTAGACCTGAGTGCAAAAATGGAGGCTCTAGCCCCTTCCAGAGCTGAGATATCGAAACTCAAAAATTCGGCCCGAAAAAAAAACGACAGTGGTACCCCTTACGTTTTTTTTTTTGGGCGAAAAATTAAGTTTCTCCAATCTTCCCAAATTCTGATAGAGGGCCATGAGACTTAGACCTGAGTGCAAAAATGGAGGCTCTAGCCCCTTCCAGAGCTGAGATATCGAAACTCAAAAATTCGGCCCGAAAAAAAAACGACAGTGGTACCCCTTACGTTTTTTTTTTTGGGCGAAAAATTAAGTTTCTCCAATCTTCCCAAATTCTGATAGAGGGCCATGAGACTTAGACCTGAGTGCAAAAATGGAGGCTCTAGCCCCTTCCAGAGCTGAGATATCGAAACTCAAAAATTCGGCCCGAAAAAAAAACGACAGTGGTACCCCTTACGTTTTTTTTTTTGGGCGAAAAATTAAGTTTCTCCAATCTTCCCAAATTCTGATAGAGGGCCATGAGACTTAGACCTGAGTGCAAAAATGGAGGCTCTAGCCCCTTCCAGAGCTGAGATATCGAAACTCAAAAATTCGGCCCGAAAAAAAAACGACAGTGGTACCCCTTACGTTTTTTTTTTTGGGCGAAAAATTAAGTTTCTCCAATCTTCCCAAATTCTGATAGAGGGCCATGAGACTTAGACCTGAGTGCAAAAATGGAGGCTCTAGCCCCTTCCAGAGCTGAGATATCGAAACTCAAAAATTCGGCCCGAAAAAAAAACGACAGTGGTACCCCTTACGTTTTTTTTTTTGGGCGAAAAATTAAGTTTCTCCAATCTTCCCAAATTCTGATAGAGGGCCATGAGACTTAGACCTGAGTGCAAAAATGGAGGCTCTAGCCCCTTCCAGAGCTGAGATATCGAAACTCAAAAATTCGGCCCGAAAAAAAAACGACAGTGGTACCCCTTACGTTTTTTTTTTTGGGCGAAAAATTAAGTTTCTCCAATCTTCCCAAATTCTGATAGAGGGCCATGAGACTTAGACCTGAGTGCAAAAATGGAGGCTCTAGCCCCTTCCAGAGCTGAGATATCGAAACTCAAAAATTCGGCCCGAAAAAAAAACGACAGTGGTACCCCTTACGTTTTTTTTTTTGGGCGAAAAATTAAGTTTCTCCAATCTTCCCAAATTCTGATAGAGGGCCATGAGACTTAGACCTGAGTGCAAAAATGGAGGCTCTAGCCCCTTCCAGAGCTGAGATATCGAAACTCAAAAATTCGGCCCGAAAAAAAAACGACAGTGGTACCCCTTACGTTTTTTTTTTTGGGCGAAAAATTAAGTTTCTCCAATCTTCCCAAATTCTGATAGAGGGCCATGAGACTTAGACCTGAGTGCAAAAATGGAGGCTCTAGCCCCTTCCAGAGCTGAGATATCGAAACTCAAAAATTCGGCCCGAAAAAAAAACGACAGTGGTACCCCTTACGTTTTTTTTTTTGGGCGAAAAATTAAGTTTCTCCAATCTTCCCAAATTCTGATAGAGGGCCATGAGACTTAGACCTGAGTGCAAAAATGGAGGCTCTAGCCCCTTCCAGAGCTGAGATATCGAAACTCAAAAATTCGGCCCGAAAAAAAAACGACAGTGGTACCCCTTACGTTTTTTTTTTGGGCGAAAAATTAAGTTTCTCCAATCTTCCCAAATTCTGATAGAGGGCCATGAGACTTAGACCTGAGTGCAAAAATGGAGGCTCTAGCCCCTTCCAGAGCTGAGATATCGAAACTCAAAAATTCGGCCCGAAAAAAAAACGACAGTGGTACCCCTTACGTTTTTTTTTTTTGGGCGAAAAATTAAGTTTCTCCAATCTTCCCAAATTCTGATAGAGGGCCATGAGACTTAGACCTGAGTGCAAAAATGGAGGCTCTAGCCCCTTCCAGAGCTGAGATATCGAAACTCAAAAATTCGGCCCGAAAAAAAAACGACAGTGGTACCCCTTACGTTTTTTTTTTTGGGCGAAAAATTAAGTTTCTCCAATCTTCCCAAATTCTGATAGAGGGCCATGAGACTTAGACCTGAGTGCAAAAATGGAGGCTCTAGCCCCTTCCAGAGCTGAGATATCGAAACTCAAAAATTCGGCCCGAAAAAAAAACGACAGTGGTACCCCTTACGTTTTTTTTTTTGGGCGAAAAATTAAGTTTCTCCAATCTTCCCAAATTCTGATAGAGGGCCATGAGACTTAGACCTGAGTGCAAAAATGGAGGCTCTAGCCCCTTCCAGAGCTGAGATATCGAAACTCAAAAATTCGGCCCGAAAAAAAAACGACAGTGGTACCCCTTACGTTTTTTTTTTTGGGCGAAAAATTAAGTTTCTCCAATCTTCCCAAATTCTGATAGAGGGCCATGAGACTTAGACCTGAGTGCAAAAATGGAGGCTCTAGCCCCTTCCAGAGCTGAGATATCGAAACTCAAAAATTCGGCCCGAAAAAAAAACGACAGTGGTACCCCTTACGTTTTTTTTTTTGGGCGAAAAATTAAGTTTCTCCAATCTTCCCAAATTCTGATAGAGGGCCATGAGACTTAGACCTGAGTGCAAAAATGGAGGCTCTAGCCCCTTCCAGAGCTGAGATATCGAAACTCAAAAATTCGGCCCGAAAAAAAAACGACAGTGGTACCCCTTACGTTTTTTTTTTTGGGCGAAAAATTAAGTTTCTCCAATCTTCCCAAATTCTGATAGAGGGCCATGAGACTTAGACCTGAGTGCAAAAATGGAGGCTCTAGCCCCTTCCAGAGCTGAGATATCGAAACTCAAAAATTCGGCCCGAAAAAAAAACGACAGTGGTACCCCTTACGTTTTTTTTTTGGGGCGAAAAATTAAGTTTCTCCAATCTTCCCAAATTCTGATAGAGGGCCATGAGACTTAGACCTGAGTGCAAAAATGGAGGCTCTAGCCCCTTCCAGAGCTGAGATATCGAAACTCAAAAATTCGGCCCGAAAAAAAAACGACAGTGGTACCCCTTACGTTTTTTTTTTTGGGCGAAAAATTAAGTTTCTCCAATCTTCCCAAATTCTGATAGAGGGCCATGAGACTTAGACCTGAGTGCAAAAATGGAGGCTCTAGCCCCTTCCAGAGCTGAGATATCGAAACTCAAAAATTCGGCCCGAAAAAAAAAACGACAGTGGTACCCCTTACGTTTTTTTTTTTGGGCGAAAAATTAAGTTTCTCCAATCTTCCCAAATTCTGATAGAGGGCCATGAGACTTAGACCTGAGTGCAAAAATGGAGGCTCTAGCCCCTTCCAGAGCTGAGATATCGAAACTCAAAAATTCGGCCCGAAAAAAAAACGACAGTGGTACCCCTTACGTTTTTTTTTTTGGGCGAAAAATTAAGTTTCTCCAATCTTCCCAAATTCTGATAGAGGGCCATGAGACTTAGACCTGAGTGCAAAAATGGAGGCTCTAGCCCCTTCCAGAGCTGAGATATCGAAACTCAAAAATTCGGCCCGAAAAAAAAAACGACAGTGGTACCCCTTACGTTTTTTTTTTTGGCGAAAAATTAAGTTTCTCCAATCTTCCCAAATTCTGATAGAGGGCCATGAGACTTAGACCTGAGTGCAAAAATGGAGGCTCTAGCCCCTTCCAGAGCTGAGATATCGAAACTCAAAAATTCGGCCCGAAAAAAAAACGACAGTGGTACCCCTTACGTTTTTTTTTTTGGGCGAAAAATTAAGTTTCTCCAATCTTCCCAAATTCTGATAGAGGGCCATGAGACTTAGACCTGAGTGCAAAAATGGAGGCTCTAGCCCCTTCCAGAGCTGAGATATCGAAACTCAAAAATTCGGCCCGAAAAAAAAACGACAGTGGTACCCCTTACGTTTTTTTTTTTGGGCGAAAAATTAAGTTTCTCCAATCTTCCCAAATTCTGATAGAGGGCCATGAGACTTAGACCTGAGTGCAAAAATGGAGGCTCTAGCCCCTTCCAGAGCTGAGATATCGAAACTCAAAAATTCGGCCCGAAAAAAAAACGACAGTGGTACCCCTTACGTTTTTTTTTTGGGCGAAAAATTAAGTTTCTCCAATCTTCCCAAATTCTGATAGAGGGCCATGAGACTTAGACCTGAGTGCAAAAATGGAGGCTCTAGCCCCTTCCAGAGCTGAGATATCGAAACTCAAAAATTCGGCCCGAAAAAAAAACGACAGTGGTACCCCTTACGTTTTTTTTTTTGGGCGAAAAATTAAGTTTCTCCAATCTTCCCAAATTCTGATAGAGGGCCATGAGACTTAGACCTGAGTGCAAAAATGGAGGCTCTAGCCCCTTCCAGAGCTGAGATATCGAAACTCAAAAATTCGGCCCGAAAAAAAAACGACAGTGGTACCCCTTACGTTTTTTTTTTTGGGCGAAAAATTAAGTTTCTCCAATCTTCCCAAATTCTGATAGAGGGCCATGAGACTTAGACCTGAGTGCAAAAATGGAGGCTCTAGCCCCTTCCAGAGCTGAGATATCGAAACTCAAAAATTCGGCCCGAAAAAAAAACGACAGTGGTACCCCTTACGTTTTTTTTTTTGGCGAAAAATTAAGTTTCTCCAATCTTCCCAAATTCTGATAGAGGGCCATGAGACTTAGACCTGAGTGCAAAAATGGAGGCTCTAGCCCCTTCCAGAGCTGAGATATCGAAACTCAAAAATTCGGCCCGAAAAAAAAACGACAGTGGTACCCCTTACGTTTTTTTTTTTGGGCGAAAAATTAAGTTTCTCCAATCTTCCCAAATTCTGATAGAGGGCCATGAGACTTAGACCTGAGTGCAAAAATGGAGGCTCTAGCCCCTTCCAGAGCTGAGATATCGAAACTCAAAAATTCGGCCCGAAAAAAAAACGACAGTGGTACCCCTTACGTTTTTTTTTTTGGGCGAAAAATTAAGTTTCTCCAATCTTCCCAAATTCTGATAGAGGGCCATGAGACTTAGACCTGAGTGCAAAAATGGAGGCTCTAGCCCCTTCCAGAGCTGAGATATCGAAACTCAAAAATTCGGCCCGAAAAAAAAAACGACAGTGGTACCCCTTACGTTTTTTTTTTGGGCGAAAAATTAAGTTTCTCCAATCTTCCCAAATTCTGATAGAGGGCCATGAGACTTAGACCTGAGTGCAAAAATGGAGGCTCTAGCCCCTTCCAGAGCTGAGATATCGAAACTCAAAAATTCGGCCCGAAAAAAAAACGACAGTGGTACCCCTTACGTTTTTTTTTTGGGCGAAAAATTAAGTTTCTCCAATCTTCCCAAATTCTGATAGAGGGCCATGAGACTTAGACCTGAGTGCAAAAATGGAGGCTCTAGCCCTTCCAGAGCTGAGATATCGAAACTCAAAAATTCGGCCCGAAAAAAAAACGACAGTGGTACCCCTTACGTTTTTTTTTTTGGGCGAAAAATTAAGTTTCTCCAATCTTCCCAAATTCTGATAGAGGGCCATGAGACTTAGACCTGAGTGCAAAAATGGAGGCTCTAGCCCCTTCCAGAGCTGAGATATCGAAACTCAAAAATTCGGCCCGAAAAAAAAAACGACAGTGGTACCCCTTACGTTTTTTTTTTTGGGGCGAAAAATTAAGTTTCTCCAATCTTCCCAAATCTGGATTCTGATAGAGGGCCATGAGACTTAGACCTGAGTGCAAAAATGGAGGCTCTAGCCCCTTCCAGAGCTGAGATATCGAAACTCAAAAATTCGGCCCGAAAAAAAAACGACAGTGGTACCCCTTACGTTTTTTTTTTTGGGCGAAAAATTAAGTTTCTCCAATCTTCCCAAATTCTGATAGAGGGCCATGAGACTTAGACCTGAGTGCAAAAATGGAGGCTCTAGCCCCTTCCAGAGCTGAGATATCGAAACTCAAAAATTCGGCCCGAAAAAAAAAAACGACAGTGGTACCCCTTACGTTTTTTTTTTGGGCGAAAAATTAAGTTTCTCCAATCTTCCCAAATTCTGATAGAGGGCCATGAGACTTAGACCTGAGTGCAAAAATGGAGGCTCTAGCCCCTTCCAGAGCTGAGATATCGAAACTCAAAAATTCGGCCCGAAAAAAAAACGACAGTGGTACCCCTTACGTTTTTTTTTGGGCGAAAAATTAAGTTTCTCCAATCTTCCAAATTCTGATAGAGGGCCATGAGACTTAGACCTGAGTGCAAAAATGGAGGCTCTAGCCCTTCCAGAGCTGAGATATCGAAACTCAAAAATTCGGCCCGAAAAAAAAACGACAGTGGTACCCCTTACGTTTTTTTTTTGGGCGAAAAATTAAGTTTCTCCAATCTTCCCAAATTCTGATAGAGGGCCATGAGACTTAGACCTGAGTGCAAAAATGGAGGCTCTAGCCCCTTCCAGAGCTGAGATATCGAAACTCAAAAATTCGGCCCGAAAAAAAAAACGACAGTGGTACCCCTTACGTTTTTTTTTTGGGCGAAAAATTAAGTTTCTCCAATCTTCCCAAATTCTGATAGAGGGCCATGAGACTTAGACCTGAGTGCAAAAATGGAGGCTCTAGCCCCTTCCAGAGCTGAGATATCGAAACTCAAAAATTCGGCCCGAAAAAAAAACGACAGTGGTACCCCTTACGTTTTTTTTTTGGGCGAAAAATTAAGTTTCTCCAATCTTCCCAAATCTCTGATAGAGGGCCATGAGACTTAGACCTGAGTGCAAAAATGGAGGCTCTAGCCCCTTCCAGAGCTGAGATATCGAAACTCAAAAATTCGGCCCGAAAAAAAAAACGACAGTGGTACCCTTACGTTTTTTTTTTGGGGCGAAAAATTAAGTTTCTCCAATCTTCCCAAATTCTGATAGAGGGCCATGAGACTTAGACCTGAGTGCAAAAATGGAGGCTCTAGCCCCTTCCAGAGCTGAGATATCGAAACTCAAAATTCGGCCCGAAAAAAAAACGACAGTGGTACCCCTTACGTTTTTTTTTTTTTGGGCGAAAAATTAAGTTTCTCCAATCTTCCCAAATTCTGATAGAGGGCCATGAGACTTAGACCTGAGTGCAAAAATGGAGGCTCTAGCCCCTTCCAGAGCTGAGATATCGAAACTCAAAAATTCGGCCCGAAAAAAAAACGACAGTGGTACCCCTTACGTTTTTTTTTTGGGCGAAAAATTAAGTTTCTCCAATCTTCCAAACTCTGGATTCTGATAGAGGGCCATGAGACTTAGACCTGAGTGCAAAAATGGAGGCTCTAGCCCTTCCAGAGCTGAGATATCGAAACTCAAAATTCGGCCCGAAAAAAAAAACGACAGTGGTACCCCTTACGTTTTTTTTTTTGGGCGAAAAATTAAGTTTCTCCAATCTTCCAAAACTCTGGATTCTGATAGAGGGCCATGAGACTTAGACCTGAGTGCAAAAATGGAGGCTCTAGCCCTTCCAGAGCTGAGATATCGAAACTCAAAAATTCGGCCCGAAAAAAAAACGACAGTGGTACCCCTTACGTTTTTTTTTTTGGGCGAAAAATTAAGTTTCTCCAATCTTCCAAATTCTGATAGAGGGCCATGAGACTTAGACCTGAGTGCAAAAATGGAGGCTCTAGCCCCTTCCAGAGCTGAGATATCGAAACTCAAAAATTCGACCCGAAAAAAAAAACGACAGTGGTACCCCCTACGTTTTTTTTTTTTTGGGCGAAAAATTAAGTTTCTCCAATCTTCCCAAATTCTGATAGAGGGCCATGAGACTTAGACCTGAGTGCAAAAATGGAGGCTCTAGCCCTTCCAGAGCTGAGATATCGAAACTCAAAATTCGACCCGAAAAAAAAAACGACAGTGGTACCCCTTACGTTTTTTTTGGGCGAAAAATTAAGTTTCTCCAATCTTCTCAAAAATTCTGATAGAGGGCCATGAGACTTAGACCTGAGTGCAAAAATGGAGGCTCTAGACCCTTCCAGAGCTGAGATATCGAAACTCAAAAATTCGACCCGAAAAAAAAACGACAGTGGTACCCTTACGTTTTTTTTTGGGCGAAAAATTAAGTTTCTCCAATCTTCTCAAATTCTGATAGAGGGCCATGAGACTTAGACCTGAGTGCAAAAATGGAGGCTCTAGACCCTTCCAGAGCTGAGATATCGAAACTCAAAAATTCGACCCGAAAAAAAAACGACAGTGGTACCCCTTACGTTTTTTTTTTTGGGCGAAAAATTAAGTTTCTCCAATCTTCTCAAAACTCTGGATTCTGATAGAGGGCCATGAGACTTAGACCTGAGTGCAAAAATGGAGGCTCTAGACCCTTCCAGAGCTGAGATATCGAAACTCAAAAATTTCGACCCGAAAAAAAAAACGACAGTGGTACCCCTTACGTTTTTTTTTTTTTTGGGCGAAAAATTAAGTTTCTCCAATCTTCTCAAAACTCTGGATTCTGATAGAGGGCCATGAGACTTAGACCTGAGTGCAAAAATGGAGGCTCTAGACCCTTCCAGAGCTGAGATATCGAAACTCAAAAATTCGACCCGAAAAAAAAACGACAGTGGTACCCCTTACGTTTTTTTTTTTGGGGCGAAAAATTAAGTTTCCCAATCTTCTCAAACTCTGGATTCTGATAGAGGGCCATGAGACTTAGACCTGAGTGCAAAAATGGAGGCTCTAGACCCTTCCAGAGCTGAGATATCGAAACTCAAAATTTCGACCCGAAAAAAAACGACAGTGTTACCCCTTCGTTTTTTTTTTTTTGGGCGAAAAATTAAGTTTCTCCAATCTTCTCAAAACTCTGGATTCTGATAGAGGGCCATGAGACTTTGACCTGAGTGCAAAAATGGAGGCTCTAGACCCTTCCAGAGCTGAGATATCGAAATTCAAAATTTCGACCCGAAAAAAAAAACGACAGTGTTACCCCTTTCGTTTTTTTTTTTTGGGCGAAAAATTAAGTTTCTCCAATCTTCTCAAAACTCTGGATTCTGATAGAGGGCCATGAGACTTTGACCTGAGTGCAAAAATGGAGGCTCTAGACCCTTCCAGAGCTGAGATATCGAAATTCAAAATTTCGACCCGAAAAAAAAACGACAGTGTTACCCCTTTCGTTTTTTTTTTTTTGGGCGAAAAATTAAGTTTCTCCAATCTTCTCAAAACTCTGGATTCTGATAGAGGGCCATGAGACTTTGACCTGAGTGCAAAAATGGAGGCTCTAGACCCTTCCAGAGCTGAGATATCGAAATTCAAAATTTCGACCCGAAAAAAAAAACGACAGTGTTACCCCTTTCGTTTTTTTTTTCATTTTGGGCGAAAATTAAGTTTCTCCAATCTTCTCAAAACTCTGGATTCTGATAGAGGGCATGAGACTTTGACCTGAGTGCAAAAATGGAGGCTCTAGACCCTTCCAGAGCTGAGATATCGAAATTCAAAATTTCGACCCGAAAAAAAAACGACAGTGTTACCCTTTCGTTTTTTTTTTTTGGCGAAAAATTAAGTTTCTCCAATCTTCTCAAAACTCTGGATTCTGATAGAGGGCCATGAGACTTTGACCTGAGTGCAAAAATGGAGGCTCTAGACCCTTCCAGAGCTGAGATATCGAAATTCAAAATTTCGACCCGAAAAAAAAACGACAGTGTTACCCCTTTCGTTTTTTTTTTTTTGGGCGAAAAATTAAGTTTCTCCAATCTTCTCAAAACTCTGGATTCTGATAGAGGGCTGTGAGACTTTGACCTGAGTGCAAAAATGGAGGCTCTAGACCCTTCCAGAGCTGAGATATCGAAATCAAAATTTCGACCCGAAAAAAAAACGACAGTGTTACCCCTTACGTTTTTTTTTTTTTGGGCGAAAATTAAGTTTCTCCAATCTTCTCAAAACTCTGGATTCTGATAGAGGGCTGTGAGACTTGACCTGAGTGCAAAAATGGAGGCTCTAGACCCTTCCAGAGCTGAGATATCGAAATTCAAAATTTCGACCCGAAAAAAAAACGACAGTGTTACCCCTTTCGTTTTTTTTTCATTGGGCGAAAAATTAAGTTTCTCCAATCTTCTCAAAACTCTGGATTCTGATAGAGGGCCATGAGACTTTGACCTGAGTGCAAAAATGGAGGCTCTAGACCCTTCCAGAGCTGAGATATCGAAATTCAAAATTTCGACCCGAAAAAAAAAACGACAGTGTTACCCCTTTCGTTTTTTTTCATTTTTGGGCGAAAAATTAAGTTTCTCCAATCTTCTCAAAACTCTGGATTATGATAGAGGGCCATGAGACTTTGACCTGAGTGCAAAAATGGAGGCTCTAGACCCTTCCAGAGCTGAGATATCGAAATTCAAAATTTCGACCCGAAAAAAAAACGACAGTGTTACCCCTTTCGTTTTTTTTTCATTTTGGGCGAAAAATTAAGTTTCTCCAATCTTCTCAAAACTCTGGATTATGATAGAGGGCCATGAGACTTTGACCTGAGTGCAAAAATGGAGGCTCTAGACCCTTCCAGAGCTGAGATATCGAAATTCAAAATTTCGACCCGAAAAAAAACGACAGTGTTACCCCTTTCGTTTTTTTCATTTTGGGCGAAAAATTAAGTTTCTCCAATCTTCTCAAAACTCTGGATTCTGATAGAGGGCTGTGAGACTTTGACCTGAGTGCAAAAATGGAGGCTCTAGACCCTTCCAGAGCTGAGATATCGAAATTCAAAATTTGACCCGAAAAAAAAACGACAGTGTTACCCCTTTCGTTTTTTTCATTTCGGGCGAAAATTAAGTTTCTCCAATCTTCTCAAAACTCTGGATTCTGATAGAGGGCCATGAGACTTTGACCTGAGTGCAAAAATGGAGGCTCTAGACCCTTCCAGAGCTGAGATATCGAAATTCAAAATTTCGACCCGAAAAAAAAAACGACAGTGTTACCCTTTCGTTTTTTTTTCATTTTTGGGCGAAAAATTAAGTTTCTCCAATCTTCTCAAAACTCTGGATTCTGATAGAGGGCCAGAGACTTTACCTGAGTGCAAAAATGGAGGCTCTAGACCCTTCCAGAGCTGAGATATCGAAATTCAAAATTTCGACCCGAAAAAAAAACGACAGTGTTACCCCTTTCGTTTTTTTCATTTTGGGCGAAAAATTAAGTTTCTCCAATCTTCTCAAAACTCTGGATTCTGATAGAGGGCATGAGACTTTGACCTGAGTGCAAAAATGGAGGCTCTAGACCCTTCCAGAGCTGAGATATCGAAATTCAAAATTTCGACCCGAAAAAAAAACGACAGTGTTACCCCTTTCGTTTTTTTTCATTTTGGGCGAAAAATTAAGTTTCTCCAATCTTCTCAAAACTCTGGATTATGATAGAGGGCTGTGAGACTTTGACCTGAGTGCAAAAATGGAGGCTCTAGACCCTTCCAGAGCTGAGATATCGAAATTCAAAATTTCGACCCGAAAAAAAAAACGACAGTGTTACCCCTTTCGTTTTTTTTCATTTTCGGGCGAAAAATTAAGTTTCTCCAATCTTCTCAAAACTCTGGATTCTGATAGAGGGCCATGAGACTTTGACCTGAGTGCAAAAATGGAGGCTCTAGACCCTTCCAGAGCTGAGATATCGAAATTCAAAATTTCGACCCGAAAAAAAAACGACAGTGTTACCCCTTTCGTTTTTTTTTCATTTTCGGGCGAAAAATTAAGTTTCTCCAATCTTCTCAAAACTCTGGATTCTGATAGAGGCCATGAGACTTTGACCTGAGTGCAAAAATGGAGGCTCTAGACCCTTCCAGAGCTGAGATATCGAAATTCAAAATTTCGACCCGAAAAAAAAACGACAGTGTTACCCCTTTCGTTTTTTTTTTTTTCGGGCGAAAAATTAAGTTTCTCCAATCTTCTCAAAACTCTGGATTCTGATAGAGGGCCATGAGACTTTGACCTGAGTGCAAAAATGGAGGCTCTAGACCCTTCCAGAGCTGAGATATCGAAATTCAAAATTTTGACCCGAAAAAAAAAAACGACAGTGTTACCCCTTTCGTTTTTTTTTTTTTTGGGCGAAAAATTAAGTTTCTCCAATCTTCTCAAAACTCTGGATTCTGATAGAGGGCCATGAGACTTTGACCTGAGTGCAAAAATGGAGGCTCTAGACCCTTCCAGAGCTGAGATATCGAAATTCAAAATTTCGACCCGAAAAAAAAACGACAGTGTTACCCCTTTCGTTTTTTTCATTTTTGGGCGAAAAATTAAGTTTCTCCAATCTTCTCAAAACTCTGGATTATGATAGAGGGCTGTGAGACTTTGACCTGAGTGCAAAAATGGAGGCTCTAGACCCTTCCAGAGCTGAGATATCGAAATTCAAAATTTCGACCCGAAAAAAAAACGACAGTGTTACCCCTTTCGTTTTTTTTCATTTTCGGGCGAAAAATTAAGTTTCTCCAATCTTCTCAAAACTCTGGATTCTGATAGAGGGCCATGAGACTTTGACCTGAGTGCAAAAATGGAGGCTCTAGACCCTTCCAGAGCTGAGATATCGAAATCAAAATTTCGACCCGAAAAAAAAAACGACAGTGTTACCCCTTTCGTTTTTTTTCATTTTGGGCGAAAAATTAAGTTTCTCCAATCTTCTCAAAACTCTGGATTATGATAGAGGGCTGTGAGACTTTGACCTGAGTGCAAAAATGGAGGCTCTAGACCCTTCCAGAGCTGAGATATCGAAATTCAAAATTTCGACCCGAAAAAAAAACGACAGTGTTACCCTTTCGTTTTTTTTTTTTGGGCGAAAAATTAAGTTTCTCCAATCTTCTCTCAAAACTCTGGATTCTGATAGAGGGCCATGAGACTTTGACCTGAGTGCAAAAATGGAGGCTCTAGACCCTTCCAGAGCTGAGATATCGAAATTCAAAATTTCGACCCGAAAAAAAAACGACAGTGTTACCCCTTTCGTTTTTTTTTCATTTTTGGCGAAAAATTAAGTTTCTCCAATCTTCTCAAAACTCTGGATTCTGATAGAGGGCCATGAGACTTTGACCTGAGTGCAAAAATGGAGGCTCTAGACCCTTCCAGAGCTGAGATATCGAAATTCAAAATTTCGACCCGAAAAAAAAAACGACAGTGTTACCCCTTTCGTTTTTTTTTTTTTGGGCGAAAAATTAAGTTTCTCCAATCTTCTCAAAACTCTGGATTATGATAGAGGGCCATGAGACTTTGACCTGAGTGCAAAAATGGAGGCTCTAGACCCTTCCAGAGCTGAGATATCGAAATTCAAAATTTCGACCCGAAAAAAAAACGACAGTGTTACCCCTTTCGTTTTTTTTTTTTTGGGCGAAAAATTAAGTTTCTCCAATCTTCTCAAAACTCTGGATTATGATAGAGGGCTGTGAGACTTTGACCTGAGTGCAAAAATGGAGGCTCTAGACCCTTCCAGAGCTGAGATATCGAAATTCAAAATTTCGACCCGAAAAAAAAACGACAGTGTTACCCCTTTCGTTTTTTTTCATTTTTGGGCGAAAAATTAAGTTTCTCCAATCTTCTCAAAACTCTGGATTATGATAGAGGGCTGTGAGACTTTGACCTGAGTGCAAAAATGGAGGCTCTAGACCCTTCCAGAGCTGAGATATCGAAATTCAAATTTTCGACCCGAAAAAAAAACGACAGTGTTACCCTTTCGTTTTTTTTTTTTTTGGGCGAAAAATTAAGTTTCTCCAATCTTCTCAAAACTCTGGATTATGATAGAGGGCTGTGAGACTTTGACCTGAGTGCAAAAATGGAGGCTCTAGACCCTCCAGAGCTGAGATATCGAAATTCAAAATTTCGACCCGAAAAAAAAACGACAGTGTTACCTTTGTTTTTTTCATTTTTGGGCGAAAAATTAAGTTTCTCCAATCTTCTCAAAACTCTGGATTATGATAGAGGGCTGTGAGACTTTGACCTGAGTGCAAAAATGGAGGCTCTAGACCCTTCCAGAGCTGAGATATCGAAATTCAAAATTTCGACCCGAAAAAAAAAACGACAGTGTTACCCCTTTCGTTTTTTTTTTTTTGGGGCGAAAAATTAAGTTTCTCCAATCTTCTCAAAACTCTGGATTATGATAGAGGGCCATGAGACTTTGACCTGAGTGCAAAAATGGAGGCTCTAGACCCTTCCAGAGCTGAGATATCGAAATTCAAAATTTTGACCCGAAAAAAAAACGACAGTGTTACCCCCTTCGTTTTTTCATTTTTGGGCGAAAATTAAGTTTCTCCAATCTTCTCAAAACTCTGGATTCTGATAGAGGGCCATGAGACTTTGACCTGAGTGCAAAAATGGAGGCTCTAGACCCTTCCAGAGCTGAGATATCGAAATTCAAAATTTCGACCCGAAAAAAAAAACGACAGTGTTACCCTTTCGTTTTTTCATTTTTGGGCGAAAAATTAAGTTTCTCCAATCTTCTCAAAACTCTGGATTATGATAGAGGGCTGTGAGACTTTGACCTGAGTGCAAAAATGGAGGCTCTAGACCCTTCCAGAGCTGAGATATCGAAATTCAAAATTTCGACCCGAAAAAAAAACGACAGTGTTACCCCTTTCGTTTTTTTTCATTTGGGCGAAAAATTAAGTTTCTCCAATCTTCTCAAAACTCTGGATTCTGATAGAGGGCTGTGAGACTTTGACCTGAGTGCAAAATGGAGGCTCTAGACCCTTCCA
>NW_024121155.1:11915798-11958026 GCF_016745375.1 Pimephales promelas
TGGGCGAAAAATTAGTTTCTCAATCTTCCAAATTCTGATAGAGGGGCATGAGACTTAGACTGAGTGCAAAAATGGAGGCTCTAGCCCTTCCAGAGCTGAGATATCGAACTCAAATTCGGCCCGAAAAAAAACGACAGTGGTACCCCTTACGTTTTTTTTTTTTGGGCGAAAATTAAGTTTCTCCAATCTTCCAAATTCTTGATAGAGGGCATGAGACTTAGACCTGAGTGCAAAAATGGAGGCTCTAGCCCTTCCAGAGCTGAGATATCGAAACTCAAAATTCGGCCCGAAAAAAAAACGACAGTGGTACCCTTACGTTTTTTTTTTTTGGGCGAAAAATTAAGTTTCTCCAATCTTCCAAATTCTGATAGAGGGCCATGAGACTTAGACCTGAGTGCAAAAATGGAGGCTCTAGCCCCTTCAGAGCTGAGATATCGAAACTCAAAAATTCGGCCCGAAAAAAAACGACAGTGGTACCTTACGTTTTTTTTGGGCGAAAAATTAAGTTTCTCCAATCTTCCAAATTCTGATAGAGGCCATGAGACTTAGACCTGAGTGCAAAAATGGAGGCTCTAGCCCTTCCAGAGCTGAGATATCGAAACTCAAAATTTCGGCCCGAAAAAAAACGACAGTGGTACCTTACGTTTTTTTTTTGGGCGAAAAATTAGTTTCTCAATCTTCCAATTCTGATAGAGGGCATGAGACTTAGACCGAGTGCAAAAATGGAGGCTCTAGCCCTTCCAGAGCTGAGATATCGAAACTCAAAAATTCGGCCCGAAAAAAAAACGACAGTGGTACCCCTTACGTTTTTTTTTGGGCGAAAATTAAGTTTCTCCAATCTTCCAAATTCTGATAGAGGGCCATGAGACTTAGACCTGAGTGCAAAAATGGAGGCTCTAGCCCTTCCAGAGTGAGATATCGAAACTCAAAAATTCGGCCCGAAAAAAAAACGACAGTGGTACCCCTTACGTTTTTTTTTTGGGCGAAAAATTAAGTTTCTCCAATCTTCGAATTTCTGATAGAGGGCCATGAGACTTAGACCTGAGTGCAAAAATGGAGGCTCTAGCCCCTTCCAGAGCTGAGATATCGAAACTCAAAATTCGGCCCGAAAAAAAAAACGACAGTGTACCCCTTACGTTTTTTTTTGGGGCGAAAAATTAAGTTTCTCCAATCTTCCCATTCTGATAGAGGGCCATGAGACTTAGACCTGAGTGCAAAATGGAGGCTCTAGCCCTTCCAGAGCTGAGATATCGAAACTCAAAAATTCGCCCGAAAAAAAAACGACAGTGGTACCCTTACGTTTTTTTTTTGGGCGAAAATTAAGTTTCTCCAATCTTCCCAAATTCTGATAGAGGGCATGAGACTTAGACCTGAGTGCAAAAATGGAGGCTCTAGCCCTTCCAGAGCTGAGATATCGAAACTCAAAATTCGGCCGAAAAAAAAAACGACAGTGGTACCCTTACGTTTTTTTTTTTGGGCGAAAAATTAAGTTTCTCCAATCTTCCCAAATTCTGATAGAGGGCATGAGACTTAGCCTGAGTGCAAAAATGGAGGCTCTAGCCCCTTCCAGAGCTGAGATATCGAAACTCAAAAATTCGGCCGAAAAAAAAACGACAGTGGTACCCCTTACGTTTTTTTTTTGGGCGAAAAATTAAGTTTCTCCAATCTTCCCAAATTCTGATAGAGGCCATGAGACTTAGACCTGAGTGCAAAATGGAGGCTCTAGCCCCTTCCAGAGCTGAGATATCGAAACTCAAAAATTCGGCCCGAAAAAAAACGACAGTGGTACCCTTACGTTTTTTTTTTTGGGCGAAAAATTAAGTTTCTCCAATCTTCCCAAATTCTGATAGAGGGCCATGAGACTTAGACCTGAGTGCAAAAATGGAGGCTCTAGCCCTTCCAGAGCTGAGATATCGAAACTCAAAAATTCGGCCGAAAAAAAAACGACAGTGGTACCCCTTACGTTTTTTTTTTTTGGCGAAAAATTAAGTTCTCCAATCTTCAAATTCTGATAGAGGGCCATGAGACTTAGACCTGAGTGCAAAAATGGAGGCTCTAGCCCTTCCAGAGCTGAGATATCGAAACTCAAAAATTCGGCCCGAAAAAAAAACGACAGTGGTACCCTTACGTTTTTTTTTTGGGCGAAAAATTAAGTTTCTCCAATCTTCCCAAATTCTGATAGAGGGCCATGAGACTTAGACCTGAGTGCAAAAATGGAGGCTCTAGCCCCTTCCAGAGCTGAGATATCGAAACTCAAAAATTCGGCCCGAAAAAAAAACGACAGTGGTACCCCTTACGTTTTTTTTTTTTGGCGAAAAATTAAGTTTCTCCAATCTTCCCAAATTCTGATAGAGGGCCATGAGACTTAGACCTGAGTGCAAAAATGGAGGCTCTAGCCCCTTCCAGAGCTGAGATATCGAAACTCAAAAATTCGGCCGAAAAAAAAAACGACAGTGGTACCCTTACGTTTTTTTTTTTGGGCGAAAAATTAAGTTTCTCCAATCTTCCCAAATTCTGATAGAGGGCCATGAGACTTAGACCTGAGTGCAAAAATGGAGGCTCTAGCCCCTTCCAGAGCTGAGATATCGAAACTCAAAAATTCGGCCCGAAAAAAAAACGACAGTGGTACCCTTACGTTTTTTTTTTTGGGCGAAAAATTAAGTTTCTCCAATCTTCCCAAATTCTGATAGAGGGCCATGAGACTTAGACCTGAGTGCAAAAATGGAGGCTCTAGCCCCTTCCAGAGCTGAGATATCGAAACTCAAAAATTCGGCCCGAAAAAAAAACGACAGTGGTACCCCTTACGTTTTTTTTTTGGGCGAAAAATTAAGTTTCTCCAATCTTCCCAAATTCTGATAGAGGGCCATGAGACTTAGACCTGAGTGCAAAAATGGAGGCTCTAGCCCCTTCCAGAGCTGAGATATCGAAACTCAAAAATTCGGCCCGAAAAAAAAACGACAGTGGTACCCCTTACGTTTTTTTTTTTGGGCGAAAAATTAAGTTTCTCCAATCTTCCCAAATTCTGATAGAGGGCCATGAGACTTAGACCTGAGTGCAAAAATGGAGGCTCTAGCCCCTTCCAGAGCTGAGATATCGAAACTCAAAAATTCGGCCCGAAAAAAAAACGACAGTGGTACCCCTTACGTTTTTTTTTTGGGCGAAAAATTAAGTTTCTCCAATCTTCCCAAATTCTGATAGAGGGCCATGAGACTTAGACCTGAGTGCAAAAATGGAGGCTCTAGCCCCTTCCAGAGCTGAGATATCGAAACTCAAAAATTCGGCCCGAAAAAAAAAACGACAGTGGTACCCCTTACGTTTTTTTTTTGGGCGAAAAATTAAGTTTCTCCAATCTTCCCAAATTCTGATAGAGGGCCATGAGACTTAGACCTGAGTGCAAAAATGGAGGCTCTAGCCCCTTCCAGAGCTGAGATATCGAAACTCAAAAATTCGGCCCGAAAAAAAAACGACAGTGGTACCCCTTACGTTTTTTTTTTGGGCGAAAAATTAAGTTTCTCCAATCTTCCCAAATTCTGATAGAGGGCCATGAGACTTAGACCTGAGTGCAAAAATGGAGGCTCTAGCCCCTTCCAGAGCTGAGATATCGAAACTCAAAAATTCGGCCCGAAAAAAAAACGACAGTGGTACCCCTTACGTTTTTTTTTTTTGGGCGAAAAATTAAGTTTCTCCAATCTTCCCAAATTCTGATAGAGGGCCATGAGACTTAGACCTGAGTGCAAAAATGGAGGCTCTAGCCCCTTCCAGAGCTGAGATATCGAAACTCAAAAATTCGGCCCGAAAAAAAAAACGACAGTGGTACCCCTTACGTTTTTTTTTTGGGCGAAAAATTAAGTTTCTCCAATCTTCCCAAATTCTGATAGAGGGCCATGAGACTTAGACCTGAGTGCAAAAATGGAGGCTCTAGCCCCTTCCAGAGCTGAGATATCGAAACTCAAAAATTCGGCCCGAAAAAAAAACGACAGTGGTACCCCTTACGTTTTTTTTTTGGGCGAAAAATTAAGTTTCTCCAATCTTCCCAAATTCTGATAGAGGGCCATGAGACTTAGACCTGAGTGCAAAAATGGAGGCTCTAGCCCCTTCCAGAGCTGAGATATCGAAACTCAAAAATTCGGCCCGAAAAAAAAACGACAGTGGTACCCCTTACGTTTTTTTTTTGGGCGAAAAATTAAGTTTCTCCAATCTTCCCAAATTCTGATAGAGGGCCATGAGACTTAGACCTGAGTGCAAAAATGGAGGCTCTAGCCCCTTCCAGAGCTGAGATATCGAAACTCAAAAATTCGGCCCGAAAAAAAAACGACAGTGGTACCCCTTACGTTTTTTTTTTTGGGCGAAAAATTAAGTTTCTCCAATCTTCCCAAATTCTGATAGAGGGCCATGAGACTTAGACCTGAGTGCAAAAATGGAGGCTCTAGCCCCTTCCAGAGCTGAGATATCGAAACTCAAAAATTCGGCCCGAAAAAAAAACGACAGTGGTACCCCTTACGTTTTTTTTTTGGGCGAAAAATTAAGTTTCTCCAATCTTCCCAAATTCTGATAGAGGGCCATGAGACTTAGACCTGAGTGCAAAAATGGAGGCTCTAGCCCCTTCCAGAGCTGAGATATCGAAACTCAAAAATTCGGCCCGAAAAAAAAACGACAGTGGTACCCCTTACGTTTTTTTTTTGGGCGAAAAATTAAGTTTCTCCAATCTTCCCAAATTCTGATAGAGGGCCATGAGACTTAGACCTGAGTGCAAAAATGGAGGCTCTAGCCCCTTCCAGAGCTGAGATATCGAAACTCAAAAATTCGGCCCGAAAAAAAAACGACAGTGGTACCCCTTACGTTTTTTTTTTTGGGCGAAAAATTAAGTTTCTCCAATCTTCCCAAATTCTGATAGAGGGCCATGAGACTTAGACCTGAGTGCAAAAATGGAGGCTCTAGCCCCTTCCAGAGCTGAGATATCGAAACTCAAAAATTCGGCCCGAAAAAAAAACGACAGTGGTACCCCTTACGTTTTTTTTTTTGGGCGAAAAATTAAGTTTCTCCAATCTTCCCAAATTCTGATAGAGGGCCATGAGACTTAGACCTGAGTGCAAAAATGGAGGCTCTAGCCCCTTCCAGAGCTGAGATATCGAAACTCAAAAATTCGGCCCGAAAAAAAAACGACAGTGGTACCCCTTACGTTTTTTTTTTGGGCGAAAAATTAAGTTTCTCCAATCTTCCCAAATTCTGATAGAGGGCCATGAGACTTAGACCTGAGTGCAAAAATGGAGGCTCTAGCCCCTTCCAGAGCTGAGATATCGAAACTCAAAAATTCGGCCCGAAAAAAAAACGACAGTGGTACCCCTTACGTTTTTTTTTTTTGGGCGAAAAATTAAGTTTCTCCAATCTTCCCAAATTCTGATAGAGGGCCATGAGACTTAGACCTGAGTGCAAAAATGGAGGCTCTAGCCCCTTCCAGAGCTGAGATATCGAAACTCAAAAATTCGGCCCGAAAAAAAAACGACAGTGGTACCCCTTACGTTTTTTTTTTGGGCGAAAAATTAAGTTTCTCCAATCTTCCCAAATTCTGATAGAGGGCCATGAGACTTAGACCTGAGTGCAAAAATGGAGGCTCTAGCCCCTTCCAGAGCTGAGATATCGAAACTCAAAAATTCGGCCCGAAAAAAAAACGACAGTGGTACCCCTTACGTTTTTTTTTTGGGCGAAAAATTAAGTTTCTCCAATCTTCCCAAATTCTGATAGAGGGCCATGAGACTTAGACCTGAGTGCAAAAATGGAGGCTCTAGCCCCTTCCAGAGCTGAGATATCGAAACTCAAAAATTCGGCCCGAAAAAAAAACGACAGTGGTACCCCTTACGTTTTTTTTTTGGGCGAAAAATTAAGTTTCTCCAATCTTCCCAAATTCTGATAGAGGGCCATGAGACTTAGACCTGAGTGCAAAAATGGAGGCTCTAGCCCCTTCCAGAGCTGAGATATCGAAACTCAAAAATTCGGCCCGAAAAAAAAACGACAGTGGTACCCCTTACGTTTTTTTTTTGGGCGAAAAATTAAGTTTCTCCAATCTTCCCAAATTCTGATAGAGGGCCATGAGACTTAGACCTGAGTGCAAAAATGGAGGCTCTAGCCCCTTCCAGAGCTGAGATATCGAAACTCAAAAATTCGGCCCGAAAAAAAAACGACAGTGGTACCCCTTACGTTTTTTTTTTTGGGCGAAAAATTAAGTTTCTCCAATCTTCCCAAATTCTGATAGAGGGCCATGAGACTTAGACCTGAGTGCAAAAATGGAGGCTCTAGCCCCTTCCAGAGCTGAGATATCGAAACTCAAAAATTCGGCCCGAAAAAAAAACGACAGTGGTACCCCTTACGTTTTTTTTTTGGGCGAAAAATTAAGTTTCTCCAATCTTCCCAAATTCTGATAGAGGGCCATGAGACTTAGACCTGAGTGCAAAAATGGAGGCTCTAGCCCCTTCCAGAGCTGAGATATCGAAACTCAAAAATTCGGCCCGAAAAAAAAACGACAGTGGTACCCCTTACGTTTTTTTTTTGGGCGAAAAATTAAGTTTCTCCAATCTTCCCAAATTCTGATAGAGGGCCATGAGACTTAGACCTGAGTGCAAAAATGGAGGCTCTAGCCCCTTCCAGAGCTGAGATATCGAAACTCAAAAATTCGGCCCGAAAAAAAAACGACAGTGGTACCCCTTACGTTTTTTTTTTTGGGCGAAAAATTAAGTTTCTCCAATCTTCCCAAATTCTGATAGAGGGCCATGAGACTTAGACCTGAGTGCAAAAATGGAGGCTCTAGCCCCTTCCAGAGCTGAGATATCGAAACTCAAAAATTCGGCCCGAAAAAAAAAACGACAGTGGTACCCCTTACGTTTTTTTTTTGGGCGAAAAATTAAGTTTCTCCAATCTTCCCAAATTCTGATAGAGGGCCATGAGACTTAGACCTGAGTGCAAAAATGGAGGCTCTAGCCCCTTCCAGAGCTGAGATATCGAAACTCAAAAATTCGGCCCGAAAAAAAAAACGACAGTGGTACCCCTTACGTTTTTTTTTTTGGGCGAAAAATTAAGTTTCTCCAATCTTCCCAAATTCTGATAGAGGGCCATGAGACTTAGACCTGAGTGCAAAAATGGAGGCTCTAGCCCCTTCCAGAGCTGAGATATCGAAACTCAAAAATTCGGCCCGAAAAAAAAACGACAGTGGTACCCCTTACGTTTTTTTTTTTGGGCGAAAAATTAAGTTTCTCCAATCTTCCCAAATTCTGATAGAGGGCCATGAGACTTAGACCTGAGTGCAAAAATGGAGGCTCTAGCCCCTTCCAGAGCTGAGATATCGAAACTCAAAAATTCGGCCCGAAAAAAAAACGACAGTGGTACCCCTTACGTTTTTTTTTTTGGGCGAAAAATTAAGTTTCTCCAATCTTCCCAAATTCTGATAGAGGGCCATGAGACTTAGACCTGAGTGCAAAAATGGAGGCTCTAGCCCCTTCCAGAGCTGAGATATCGAAACTCAAAAATTCGGCCCGAAAAAAAAACGACAGTGGTACCCCTTACGTTTTTTTTTTTGGGCGAAAAATTAAGTTTCTCCAATCTTCCCAAATTCTGATAGAGGGCCATGAGACTTAGACCTGAGTGCAAAAATGGAGGCTCTAGCCCCTTCCAGAGCTGAGATATCGAAACTCAAAAATTCGGCCCGAAAAAAAAACGACAGTGGTACCCCTTACGTTTTTTTTTTTGGGCGAAAAATTAAGTTTCTCCAATCTTCCCAAATTCTGATAGAGGGCCATGAGACTTAGACCTGAGTGCAAAAATGGAGGCTCTAGCCCCTTCCAGAGCTGAGATATCGAAACTCAAAAATTCGGCCCGAAAAAAAAACGACAGTGGTACCCCTTACGTTTTTTTTTTGGGCGAAAAATTAAGTTTCTCCAATCTTCCCAAATTCTGATAGAGGGCCATGAGACTTAGACCTGAGTGCAAAAATGGAGGCTCTAGCCCCTTCCAGAGCTGAGATATCGAAACTCAAAAATTCGGCCCGAAAAAAAAACGACAGTGGTACCCCTTACGTTTTTTTTTTGGGCGAAAAATTAAGTTTCTCCAATCTTCCCAAATTCTGATAGAGGGCCATGAGACTTAGACCTGAGTGCAAAAATGGAGGCTCTAGCCCCTTCCAGAGCTGAGATATCGAAACTCAAAAATTCGGCCCGAAAAAAAAACGACAGTGGTACCCCTTACGTTTTTTTTTTTGGGCGAAAAATTAAGTTTCTCCAATCTTCCCAAATTCTGATAGAGGGCCATGAGACTTAGACCTGAGTGCAAAAATGGAGGCTCTAGCCCCTTCCAGAGCTGAGATATCGAAACTCAAAAATTCGGCCCGAAAAAAAAACGACAGTGGTACCCCTTACGTTTTTTTTTTGGGCGAAAAATTAAGTTTCTCCAATCTTCCCAAATTCTGATAGAGGGCCATGAGACTTAGACCTGAGTGCAAAAATGGAGGCTCTAGCCCCTTCCAGAGCTGAGATATCGAAACTCAAAAATTCGGCCCGAAAAAAAAACGACAGTGGTACCCCTTACGTTTTTTTTTTGGGCGAAAAATTAAGTTTCTCCAATCTTCCCAAATTCTGATAGAGGGCCATGAGACTTAGACCTGAGTGCAAAAATGGAGGCTCTAGCCCCTTCCAGAGCTGAGATATCGAAACTCAAAAATTCGGCCCGAAAAAAAAACGACAGTGGTACCCCTTACGTTTTTTTTTTTGGGCGAAAAATTAAGTTTCTCCAATCTTCCCAAATTCTGATAGAGGGCCATGAGACTTAGACCTGAGTGCAAAAATGGAGGCTCTAGCCCCTTCCAGAGCTGAGATATCGAAACTCAAAAATTCGGCCCGAAAAAAAAACGACAGTGGTACCCCTTACGTTTTTTTTTTTGGGCGAAAAATTAAGTTTCTCCAATCTTCCCAAATTCTGATAGAGGGCCATGAGACTTAGACCTGAGTGCAAAAATGGAGGCTCTAGCCCCTTCCAGAGCTGAGATATCGAAACTCAAAAATTCGGCCCGAAAAAAAAACGACAGTGGTACCCCTTACGTTTTTTTTTTGGGCGAAAAATTAAGTTTCTCCAATCTTCCCAAATTCTGATAGAGGGCCATGAGACTTAGACCTGAGTGCAAAAATGGAGGCTCTAGCCCCTTCCAGAGCTGAGATATCGAAACTCAAAAATTCGGCCCGAAAAAAAAACGACAGTGGTACCCCTTACGTTTTTTTTTTGGGCGAAAAATTAAGTTTCTCCAATCTTCCCAAATTCTGATAGAGGGCCATGAGACTTAGACCTGAGTGCAAAAATGGAGGCTCTAGCCCCTTCCAGAGCTGAGATATCGAAACTCAAAAATTCGGCCCGAAAAAAAAAACGACAGTGGTACCCCTTACGTTTTTTTTTTGGGCGAAAAATTAAGTTTCTCCAATCTTCCCAAATTCTGATAGAGGGCCATGAGACTTAGACCTGAGTGCAAAAATGGAGGCTCTAGCCCCTTCCAGAGCTGAGATATCGAAACTCAAAAATTCGGCCCGAAAAAAAAACGACAGTGGTACCCCTTACGTTTTTTTTTTTGGGCGAAAAATTAAGTTTCTCCAATCTTCCCAAATTCTGATAGAGGGCCATGAGACTTAGACCTGAGTGCAAAAATGGAGGCTCTAGCCCCTTCCAGAGCTGAGATATCGAAACTCAAAAATTCGGCCCGAAAAAAAAACGACAGTGGTACCCCTTACGTTTTTTTTTTTGGGCGAAAAATTAAGTTTCTCCAATCTTCCCAAATTCTGATAGAGGGCCATGAGACTTAGACCTGAGTGCAAAAATGGAGGCTCTAGCCCCTTCCAGAGCTGAGATATCGAAACTCAAAAATTCGGCCCGAAAAAAAAACGACAGTGGTACCCCTTACGTTTTTTTTTTGGGCGAAAAATTAAGTTTCTCCAATCTTCCCAAATTCTGATAGAGGGCCATGAGACTTAGACCTGAGTGCAAAAATGGAGGCTCTAGCCCCTTCCAGAGCTGAGATATCGAAACTCAAAAATTCGGCCCGAAAAAAAAAACGACAGTGGTACCCCTTACGTTTTTTTTTTGGGCGAAAAATTAAGTTTCTCCAATCTTCCCAAATTCTGATAGAGGGCCATGAGACTTAGACCTGAGTGCAAAAATGGAGGCTCTAGCCCCTTCCAGAGCTGAGATATCGAAACTCAAAAATTCGGCCCGAAAAAAAAAACGACAGTGGTACCCCTTACGTTTTTTTTTTTGGGCGAAAAATTAAGTTTCTCCAATCTTCCCAAATTCTGATAGAGGGCCATGAGACTTAGACCTGAGTGCAAAAATGGAGGCTCTAGCCCCTTCCAGAGCTGAGATATCGAAACTCAAAAATTCGGCCCGAAAAAAAAACGACAGTGGTACCCCTTACGTTTTTTTTTTTGGGCGAAAAATTAAGTTTCTCCAATCTTCCCAAATTCTGATAGAGGGCCATGAGACTTAGACCTGAGTGCAAAAATGGAGGCTCTAGCCCCTTCCAGAGCTGAGATATCGAAACTCAAAAATTCGGCCCGAAAAAAAAACGACAGTGGTACCCCTTACGTTTTTTTTTTGGGCGAAAAATTAAGTTTCTCCAATCTTCCCAAATTCTGATAGAGGGCCATGAGACTTAGACCTGAGTGCAAAAATGGAGGCTCTAGCCCCTTCCAGAGCTGAGATATCGAAACTCAAAAATTCGGCCCGAAAAAAAAACGACAGTGGTACCCCTTACGTTTTTTTTTTGGGCGAAAAATTAAGTTTCTCCAATCTTCCCAAATTCTGATAGAGGGCCATGAGACTTAGACCTGAGTGCAAAAATGGAGGCTCTAGCCCCTTCCAGAGCTGAGATATCGAAACTCAAAAATTCGGCCCGAAAAAAAAACGACAGTGGTACCCCTTACGTTTTTTTTTTTGGGCGAAAAATTAAGTTTCTCCAATCTTCCCAAATTCTGATAGAGGGCCATGAGACTTAGACCTGAGTGCAAAAATGGAGGCTCTAGCCCCTTCCAGAGCTGAGATATCGAAACTCAAAAATTCGGCCCGAAAAAAAAACGACAGTGGTACCCCTTACGTTTTTTTTTTTGGGCGAAAAATTAAGTTTCTCCAATCTTCCCAAATTCTGATAGAGGGCCATGAGACTTAGACCTGAGTGCAAAAATGGAGGCTCTAGCCCCTTCCAGAGCTGAGATATCGAAACTCAAAAATTCGGCCCGAAAAAAAAACGACAGTGGTACCCCTTACGTTTTTTTTTTTGGGCGAAAAATTAAGTTTCTCCAATCTTCCCAAATTCTGATAGAGGGCCATGAGACTTAGACCTGAGTGCAAAAATGGAGGCTCTAGCCCCTTCCAGAGCTGAGATATCGAAACTCAAAAATTCGGCCCGAAAAAAAAACGACAGTGGTACCCCTTACGTTTTTTTTTTTGGGCGAAAAATTAAGTTTCTCCAATCTTCCCAAATTCTGATAGAGGGCCATGAGACTTAGACCTGAGTGCAAAAATGGAGGCTCTAGCCCCTTCCAGAGCTGAGATATCGAAACTCAAAAATTCGGCCCGAAAAAAAAACGACAGTGGTACCCCTTACGTTTTTTTTTTTGGGCGAAAAATTAAGTTTCTCCAATCTTCCCAAATTCTGATAGAGGGCCATGAGACTTAGACCTGAGTGCAAAAATGGAGGCTCTAGCCCCTTCCAGAGCTGAGATATCGAAACTCAAAAATTCGGCCCGAAAAAAAAACGACAGTGGTACCCCTTACGTTTTTTTTTTGGGCGAAAAATTAAGTTTCTCCAATCTTCCCAAATTCTGATAGAGGGCCATGAGACTTAGACCTGAGTGCAAAAATGGAGGCTCTAGCCCCTTCCAGAGCTGAGATATCGAAACTCAAAAATTCGGCCCGAAAAAAAAACGACAGTGGTACCCCTTACGTTTTTTTTTTTGGGCGAAAAATTAAGTTTCTCCAATCTTCCCAAATTCTGATAGAGGGCCATGAGACTTAGACCTGAGTGCAAAAATGGAGGCTCTAGCCCCTTCCAGAGCTGAGATATCGAAACTCAAAAATTCGGCCCGAAAAAAAAAACGACAGTGGTACCCCTTACGTTTTTTTTTTGGGCGAAAAATTAAGTTTCTCCAATCTTCCCAAATTCTGATAGAGGGCCATGAGACTTAGACCTGAGTGCAAAAATGGAGGCTCTAGCCCCTTCCAGAGCTGAGATATCGAAACTCAAAAATTCGGCCCGAAAAAAAAACGACAGTGGTACCCCTTACGTTTTTTTTTTGGGCGAAAAATTAAGTTTCTCCAATCTTCCCAAATTCTGATAGAGGGCCATGAGACTTAGACCTGAGTGCAAAAATGGAGGCTCTAGCCCCTTCCAGAGCTGAGATATCGAAACTCAAAAATTCGGCCCGAAAAAAAAACGACAGTGGTACCCCTTACGTTTTTTTTTTTGGGCGAAAAATTAAGTTTCTCCAATCTTCCCAAATTCTGATAGAGGGCCATGAGACTTAGACCTGAGTGCAAAAATGGAGGCTCTAGCCCCTTCCAGAGCTGAGATATCGAAACTCAAAAATTCGGCCCGAAAAAAAAACGACAGTGGTACCCCTTACGTTTTTTTTTTGGGCGAAAAATTAAGTTTCTCCAATCTTCCCAAATTCTGATAGAGGGCCATGAGACTTAGACCTGAGTGCAAAAATGGAGGCTCTAGCCCCTTCCAGAGCTGAGATATCGAAACTCAAAAATTCGGCCCGAAAAAAAAACGACAGTGGTACCCCTTACGTTTTTTTTTTGGGCGAAAAATTAAGTTTCTCCAATCTTCCCAAATTCTGATAGAGGGCCATGAGACTTAGACCTGAGTGCAAAAATGGAGGCTCTAGCCCCTTCCAGAGCTGAGATATCGAAACTCAAAAATTCGGCCCGAAAAAAAAACGACAGTGGTACCCCTTACGTTTTTTTTTTGGGCGAAAAATTAAGTTTCTCCAATCTTCCCAAATTCTGATAGAGGGCCATGAGACTTAGACCTGAGTGCAAAAATGGAGGCTCTAGCCCCTTCCAGAGCTGAGATATCGAAACTCAAAAATTCGGCCCGAAAAAAAAACGACAGTGGTACCCCTTACGTTTTTTTTTTTGGGCGAAAAATTAAGTTTCTCCAATCTTCCCAAATTCTGATAGAGGGCCATGAGACTTAGACCTGAGTGCAAAAATGGAGGCTCTAGCCCCTTCCAGAGCTGAGATATCGAAACTCAAAAATTCGGCCCGAAAAAAAAACGACAGTGGTACCCCTTACGTTTTTTTTTTGGGCGAAAAATTAAGTTTCTCCAATCTTCCCAAATTCTGATAGAGGGCCATGAGACTTAGACCTGAGTGCAAAAATGGAGGCTCTAGCCCCTTCCAGAGCTGAGATATCGAAACTCAAAAATTCGGCCCGAAAAAAAAACGACAGTGGTACCCCTTACGTTTTTTTTTTGGGCGAAAAATTAAGTTTCTCCAATCTTCCCAAATTCTGATAGAGGGCCATGAGACTTAGACCTGAGTGCAAAAATGGAGGCTCTAGCCCCTTCCAGAGCTGAGATATCGAAACTCAAAAATTCGGCCCGAAAAAAAAACGACAGTGGTACCCCTTACGTTTTTTTTTTTGGGCGAAAAATTAAGTTTCTCCAATCTTCCCAAATTCTGATAGAGGGCCATGAGACTTAGACCTGAGTGCAAAAATGGAGGCTCTAGCCCCTTCCAGAGCTGAGATATCGAAACTCAAAAATTCGGCCCGAAAAAAAAACGACAGTGGTACCCCTTACGTTTTTTTTTTGGGCGAAAAATTAAGTTTCTCCAATCTTCCCAAATTCTGATAGAGGGCCATGAGACTTAGACCTGAGTGCAAAAATGGAGGCTCTAGCCCCTTCCAGAGCTGAGATATCGAAACTCAAAAATTCGGCCCGAAAAAAAAACGACAGTGGTACCCCTTACGTTTTTTTTTTTGGGCGAAAAATTAAGTTTCTCCAATCTTCCCAAATTCTGATAGAGGGCCATGAGACTTAGACCTGAGTGCAAAAATGGAGGCTCTAGCCCCTTCCAGAGCTGAGATATCGAAACTCAAAAATTCGGCCCGAAAAAAAAACGACAGTGGTACCCCTTACGTTTTTTTTTTGGGCGAAAAATTAAGTTTCTCCAATCTTCCCAAATTCTGATAGAGGGCCATGAGACTTAGACCTGAGTGCAAAAATGGAGGCTCTAGCCCCTTCCAGAGCTGAGATATCGAAACTCAAAAATTCGGCCCGAAAAAAAAACGACAGTGGTACCCCTTACGTTTTTTTTTTGGGCGAAAAATTAAGTTTCTCCAATCTTCCCAAATTCTGATAGAGGGCCATGAGACTTAGACCTGAGTGCAAAAATGGAGGCTCTAGCCCCTTCCAGAGCTGAGATATCGAAACTCAAAAATTCGGCCCGAAAAAAAAACGACAGTGGTACCCCTTACGTTTTTTTTTTTGGGCGAAAAATTAAGTTTCTCCAATCTTCCCAAATTCTGATAGAGGGCCATGAGACTTAGACCTGAGTGCAAAAATGGAGGCTCTAGCCCCTTCCAGAGCTGAGATATCGAAACTCAAAAATTCGGCCCGAAAAAAAAACGACAGTGGTACCCCTTACGTTTTTTTTTTTGGGCGAAAAATTAAGTTTCTCCAATCTTCCCAAATTCTGATAGAGGGCCATGAGACTTAGACCTGAGTGCAAAAATGGAGGCTCTAGCCCCTTCCAGAGCTGAGATATCGAAACTCAAAAATTCGGCCCGAAAAAAAAAACGACAGTGGTACCCCTTACGTTTTTTTTTTTGGGCGAAAAATTAAGTTTCTCCAATCTTCCCAAATTCTGATAGAGGGCCATGAGACTTAGACCTGAGTGCAAAAATGGAGGCTCTAGCCCCTTCCAGAGCTGAGATATCGAAACTCAAAAATTCGGCCCGAAAAAAAAAACGACAGTGGTACCCCTTACGTTTTTTTTTTTGGGCGAAAAATTAAGTTTCTCCAATCTTCCCAAATTCTGATAGAGGGCCATGAGACTTAGACCTGAGTGCAAAAATGGAGGCTCTAGCCCCTTCCAGAGCTGAGATATCGAAACTCAAAAATTCGGCCCGAAAAAAAAAACGACAGTGGTACCCCTTACGTTTTTTTTTTGGGCGAAAAATTAAGTTTCTCCAATCTTCCCAAATTCTGATAGAGGGCCATGAGACTTAGACCTGAGTGCAAAAATGGAGGCTCTAGCCCCTTCCAGAGCTGAGATATCGAAACTCAAAAATTCGGCCCGAAAAAAAAACGACAGTGGTACCCCTTACGTTTTTTTTTTGGGCGAAAAATTAAGTTTCTCCAATCTTCCCAAATTCTGATAGAGGGCCATGAGACTTAGACCTGAGTGCAAAAATGGAGGCTCTAGCCCCTTCCAGAGCTGAGATATCGAAACTCAAAAATTCGGCCCGAAAAAAAAAACGACAGTGGTACCCCTTACGTTTTTTTTTTTGGGCGAAAAATTAAGTTTCTCCAATCTTCCCAAATTCTGATAGAGGGCCATGAGACTTAGACCTGAGTGCAAAAATGGAGGCTCTAGCCCCTTCCAGAGCTGAGATATCGAAACTCAAAAATTCGGCCCGAAAAAAAAACGACAGTGGTACCCCTTACGTTTTTTTTTTGGGCGAAAAATTAAGTTTCTCCAATCTTCCCAAATTCTGATAGAGGGCCATGAGACTTAGACCTGAGTGCAAAAATGGAGGCTCTAGCCCCTTCCAGAGCTGAGATATCGAAACTCAAAAATTCGGCCCGAAAAAAAAAACGACAGTGGTACCCCTTACGTTTTTTTTTTGGGCGAAAAATTAAGTTTCTCCAATCTTCCCAAATTCTGATAGAGGGCCATGAGACTTAGACCTGAGTGCAAAAATGGAGGCTCTAGCCCCTTCCAGAGCTGAGATATCGAAACTCAAAAATTCGGCCCGAAAAAAAAACGACAGTGGTACCCCTTACGTTTTTTTTTTTGGGCGAAAAATTAAGTTTCTCCAATCTTCCCAAATTCTGATAGAGGGCCATGAGACTTAGACCTGAGTGCAAAAATGGAGGCTCTAGCCCCTTCCAGAGCTGAGATATCGAAACTCAAAAATTCGGCCCGAAAAAAAAAACGACAGTGGTACCCCTTACGTTTTTTTTTTGGGCGAAAAATTAAGTTTCTCCAATCTTCCCAAATTCTGATAGAGGGCCATGAGACTTAGACCTGAGTGCAAAAATGGAGGCTCTAGCCCCTTCCAGAGCTGAGATATCGAAACTCAAAAATTCGGCCCGAAAAAAAAACGACAGTGGTACCCCTTACGTTTTTTTTTTTGGGCGAAAAATTAAGTTTCTCCAATCTTCCCAAATTCTGATAGAGGGCCATGAGACTTAGACCTGAGTGCAAAAATGGAGGCTCTAGCCCCTTCCAGAGCTGAGATATCGAAACTCAAAAATTCGGCCCGAAAAAAAAACGACAGTGGTACCCCTTACGTTTTTTTTTTGGGCGAAAAATTAAGTTTCTCCAATCTTCCCAAATTCTGATAGAGGGCCATGAGACTTAGACCTGAGTGCAAAAATGGAGGCTCTAGCCCCTTCCAGAGCTGAGATATCGAAACTCAAAAATTCGGCCCGAAAAAAAAAACGACAGTGGTACCCCTTACGTTTTTTTTTTTGGGCGAAAAATTAAGTTTCTCCAATCTTCCCAAATTCTGATAGAGGGCCATGAGACTTAGACCTGAGTGCAAAAATGGAGGCTCTAGCCCCTTCCAGAGCTGAGATATCGAAACTCAAAAATTCGGCCCGAAAAAAAAACGACAGTGGTACCCCTTACGTTTTTTTTTTTGGGCGAAAAATTAAGTTTCTCCAATCTTCCCAAATTCTGATAGAGGGCCATGAGACTTAGACCTGAGTGCAAAAATGGAGGCTCTAGCCCCTTCCAGAGCTGAGATATCGAAACTCAAAAATTCGGCCCGAAAAAAAAACGACAGTGGTACCCCTTACGTTTTTTTTTTTGGGCGAAAAATTAAGTTTCTCCAATCTTCCCAAATTCTGATAGAGGGCCATGAGACTTAGACCTGAGTGCAAAAATGGAGGCTCTAGCCCCTTCCAGAGCTGAGATATCGAAACTCAAAAATTCGGCCCGAAAAAAAAACGACAGTGGTACCCCTTACGTTTTTTTTTTGGGCGAAAAATTAAGTTTCTCCAATCTTCCCAAATTCTGATAGAGGGCCATGAGACTTAGACCTGAGTGCAAAAATGGAGGCTCTAGCCCCTTCCAGAGCTGAGATATCGAAACTCAAAAATTCGGCCCGAAAAAAAAACGACAGTGGTACCCCTTACGTTTTTTTTTTTGGGCGAAAAATTAAGTTTCTCCAATCTTCCCAAATTCTGATAGAGGGCCATGAGACTTAGACCTGAGTGCAAAAATGGAGGCTCTAGCCCCTTCCAGAGCTGAGATATCGAAACTCAAAAATTCGGCCCGAAAAAAAAACGACAGTGGTACCCCTTACGTTTTTTTTTTTGGGCGAAAAATTAAGTTTCTCCAATCTTCCCAAATTCTGATAGAGGGCCATGAGACTTAGACCTGAGTGCAAAAATGGAGGCTCTAGCCCCTTCCAGAGCTGAGATATCGAAACTCAAAAATTCGGCCCGAAAAAAAAACGACAGTGGTACCCCTTACGTTTTTTTTTTTGGGCGAAAAATTAAGTTTCTCCAATCTTCCCAAATTCTGATAGAGGGCCATGAGACTTAGACCTGAGTGCAAAAATGGAGGCTCTAGCCCCTTCCAGAGCTGAGATATCGAAACTCAAAAATTCGGCCCGAAAAAAAAAACGACAGTGGTACCCCTTACGTTTTTTTTTTGGGCGAAAAATTAAGTTTCTCCAATCTTCCCAAATTCTGATAGAGGGCCATGAGACTTAGACCTGAGTGCAAAAATGGAGGCTCTAGCCCCTTCCAGAGCTGAGATATCGAAACTCAAAAATTCGGCCCGAAAAAAAAACGACAGTGGTACCCCTTACGTTTTTTTTTTTGGGCGAAAAATTAAGTTTCTCCAATCTTCCCAAATTCTGATAGAGGGCCATGAGACTTAGACCTGAGTGCAAAAATGGAGGCTCTAGCCCCTTCCAGAGCTGAGATATCGAAACTCAAAAATTCGGCCCGAAAAAAAAACGACAGTGGTACCCCTTACGTTTTTTTTTTGGGCGAAAAATTAAGTTTCTCCAATCTTCCCAAATTCTGATAGAGGGCCATGAGACTTAGACCTGAGTGCAAAAATGGAGGCTCTAGCCCCTTCCAGAGCTGAGATATCGAAACTCAAAAATTCGGCCCGAAAAAAAAACGACAGTGGTACCCCTTACGTTTTTTTTTTGGGCGAAAAATTAAGTTTCTCCAATCTTCCCAAATTCTGATAGAGGGCCATGAGACTTAGACCTGAGTGCAAAAATGGAGGCTCTAGCCCCTTCCAGAGCTGAGATATCGAAACTCAAAAATTCGGCCCGAAAAAAAAAACGACAGTGGTACCCCTTACGTTTTTTTTTTGGGCGAAAAATTAAGTTTCTCCAATCTTCCCAAATTCTGATAGAGGGCCATGAGACTTAGACCTGAGTGCAAAAATGGAGGCTCTAGCCCCTTCCAGAGCTGAGATATCGAAACTCAAAAATTCGGCCCGAAAAAAAAACGACAGTGGTACCCCTTACGTTTTTTTTTTTGGGCGAAAAATTAAGTTTCTCCAATCTTCCCAAATTCTGATAGAGGGCCATGAGACTTAGACCTGAGTGCAAAAATGGAGGCTCTAGCCCCTTCCAGAGCTGAGATATCGAAACTCAAAAATTCGGCCCGAAAAAAAAACGACAGTGGTACCCCTTACGTTTTTTTTTTGGGCGAAAAATTAAGTTTCTCCAATCTTCCCAAATTCTGATAGAGGGCCATGAGACTTAGACCTGAGTGCAAAAATGGAGGCTCTAGCCCCTTCCAGAGCTGAGATATCGAAACTCAAAAATTCGGCCCGAAAAAAAAACGACAGTGGTACCCCTTACGTTTTTTTTTTGGGCGAAAAATTAAGTTTCTCCAATCTTCCCAAATTCTGATAGAGGGCCATGAGACTTAGACCTGAGTGCAAAAATGGAGGCTCTAGCCCCTTCCAGAGCTGAGATATCGAAACTCAAAAATTCGGCCCGAAAAAAAAACGACAGTGGTACCCCTTACGTTTTTTTTTTGGGCGAAAAATTAAGTTTCTCCAATCTTCCCAAATTCTGATAGAGGGCCATGAGACTTAGACCTGAGTGCAAAAATGGAGGCTCTAGCCCCTTCCAGAGCTGAGATATCGAAACTCAAAAATTCGGCCCGAAAAAAAAAACGACAGTGGTACCCCTTACGTTTTTTTTTTTGGGCGAAAAATTAAGTTTCTCCAATCTTCCCAAATTCTGATAGAGGGCCATGAGACTTAGACCTGAGTGCAAAAATGGAGGCTCTAGCCCCTTCCAGAGCTGAGATATCGAAACTCAAAAATTCGGCCCGAAAAAAAAACGACAGTGGTACCCCTTACGTTTTTTTTTTTGGGCGAAAAATTAAGTTTCTCCAATCTTCCCAAATTCTGATAGAGGGCCATGAGACTTAGACCTGAGTGCAAAAATGGAGGCTCTAGCCCCTTCCAGAGCTGAGATATCGAAACTCAAAAATTCGGCCCGAAAAAAAAACGACAGTGGTACCCCTTACGTTTTTTTTTTGGGCGAAAAATTAAGTTTCTCCAATCTTCCCAAATTCTGATAGAGGGCCATGAGACTTAGACCTGAGTGCAAAAATGGAGGCTCTAGCCCCTTCCAGAGCTGAGATATCGAAACTCAAAAATTCGGCCCGAAAAAAAAACGACAGTGGTACCCCTTACGTTTTTTTTTTGGGCGAAAAATTAAGTTTCTCCAATCTTCCCAAATTCTGATAGAGGGCCATGAGACTTAGACCTGAGTGCAAAAATGGAGGCTCTAGCCCCTTCCAGAGCTGAGATATCGAAACTCAAAAATTCGGCCCGAAAAAAAAAACGACAGTGGTACCCCTTACGTTTTTTTTTTGGGCGAAAAATTAAGTTTCTCCAATCTTCCCAAATTCTGATAGAGGGCCATGAGACTTAGACCTGAGTGCAAAAATGGAGGCTCTAGCCCCTTCCAGAGCTGAGATATCGAAACTCAAAAATTCGGCCCGAAAAAAAAACGACAGTGGTACCCCTTACGTTTTTTTTTTTGGGCGAAAAATTAAGTTTCTCCAATCTTCCCAAATTCTGATAGAGGGCCATGAGACTTAGACCTGAGTGCAAAAATGGAGGCTCTAGCCCCTTCCAGAGCTGAGATATCGAAACTCAAAAATTCGGCCCGAAAAAAAAACGACAGTGGTACCCCTTACGTTTTTTTTTTTGGGCGAAAAATTAAGTTTCTCCAATCTTCCCAAATTCTGATAGAGGGCCATGAGACTTAGACCTGAGTGCAAAAATGGAGGCTCTAGCCCCTTCCAGAGCTGAGATATCGAAACTCAAAAATTCGGCCCGAAAAAAAAAACGACAGTGGTACCCCTTACGTTTTTTTTTTTGGGCGAAAAATTAAGTTTCTCCAATCTTCCCAAATTCTGATAGAGGGCCATGAGACTTAGACCTGAGTGCAAAAATGGAGGCTCTAGCCCCTTCCAGAGCTGAGATATCGAAACTCAAAAATTCGGCCCGAAAAAAAAACGACAGTGGTACCCCTTACGTTTTTTTTTTTGGGCGAAAAATTAAGTTTCTCCAATCTTCCCAAATTCTGATAGAGGGCCATGAGACTTAGACCTGAGTGCAAAAATGGAGGCTCTAGCCCCTTCCAGAGCTGAGATATCGAAACTCAAAAATTCGGCCCGAAAAAAAAACGACAGTGGTACCCCTTACGTTTTTTTTTTGGGCGAAAAATTAAGTTTCTCCAATCTTCCCAAATTCTGATAGAGGGCCATGAGACTTAGACCTGAGTGCAAAAATGGAGGCTCTAGCCCCTTCCAGAGCTGAGATATCGAAACTCAAAAATTCGGCCCGAAAAAAAAACGACAGTGGTACCCCTTACGTTTTTTTTTTGGGCGAAAAATTAAGTTTCTCCAATCTTCCCAAATTCTGATAGAGGGCCATGAGACTTAGACCTGAGTGCAAAAATGGAGGCTCTAGCCCCTTCCAGAGCTGAGATATCGAAACTCAAAAATTCGGCCCGAAAAAAAAACGACAGTGGTA
Source organism: Pimephales promelas (assembly GCF_016745375.1). The sequence continues at coordinate 11,937,090 of NW_024121155.1, forward strand.
CCCCTTACGTTTTTTTTTTGGGCGAAAAATTAAGTTTCTCCAATCTTCCCAAATTCTGATAGAGGGCCATGAGACTTAGACCTGAGTGCAAAAATGGAGGCTCTAGCCCCTTCCAGAGCTGAGATATCGAAACTCAAAAATTCGGCCCGAAAAAAAAAACGACAGTGGTACCCCTTACGTTTTTTTTTTTGGGCGAAAAATTAAGTTTCTCCAATCTTCCCAAATTCTGATAGAGGGCCATGAGACTTAGACCTGAGTGCAAAAATGGAGGCTCTAGCCCCTTCCAGAGCTGAGATATCGAAACTCAAAAATTCGGCCCGAAAAAAAAACGACAGTGGTACCCCTTACGTTTTTTTTTTTGGGCGAAAAATTAAGTTTCTCCAATCTTCCCAAATTCTGATAGAGGGCCATGAGACTTAGACCTGAGTGCAAAAATGGAGGCTCTAGCCCCTTCCAGAGCTGAGATATCGAAACTCAAAAATTCGGCCCGAAAAAAAAACGACAGTGGTACCCCTTACGTTTTTTTTTTGGGCGAAAAATTAAGTTTCTCCAATCTTCCCAAATTCTGATAGAGGGCCATGAGACTTAGACCTGAGTGCAAAAATGGAGGCTCTAGCCCCTTCCAGAGCTGAGATATCGAAACTCAAAAATTCGGCCCGAAAAAAAAACGACAGTGGTACCCCTTACGTTTTTTTTTTTGGGCGAAAAATTAAGTTTCTCCAATCTTCCCAAATTCTGATAGAGGGCCATGAGACTTAGACCTGAGTGCAAAAATGGAGGCTCTAGCCCCTTCCAGAGCTGAGATATCGAAACTCAAAAATTCGGCCCGAAAAAAAAAACGACAGTGGTACCCCTTACGTTTTTTTTTTTGGGCGAAAAATTAAGTTTCTCCAATCTTCCCAAATTCTGATAGAGGGCCATGAGACTTAGACCTGAGTGCAAAAATGGAGGCTCTAGCCCCTTCCAGAGCTGAGATATCGAAACTCAAAAATTCGGCCCGAAAAAAAAACGACAGTGGTACCCCTTACGTTTTTTTTTTGGGCGAAAAATTAAGTTTCTCCAATCTTCCCAAATTCTGATAGAGGGCCATGAGACTTAGACCTGAGTGCAAAAATGGAGGCTCTAGCCCCTTCCAGAGCTGAGATATCGAAACTCAAAAATTCGGCCCGAAAAAAAAACGACAGTGGTACCCCTTACGTTTTTTTTTTGGGCGAAAAATTAAGTTTCTCCAATCTTCCCAAATTCTGATAGAGGGCCATGAGACTTAGACCTGAGTGCAAAAATGGAGGCTCTAGCCCCTTCCAGAGCTGAGATATCGAAACTCAAAAATTCGGCCCGAAAAAAAAAACGACAGTGGTACCCCTTACGTTTTTTTTTTGGGCGAAAAATTAAGTTTCTCCAATCTTCCCAAATTCTGATAGAGGGCCATGAGACTTAGACCTGAGTGCAAAAATGGAGGCTCTAGCCCCTTCCAGAGCTGAGATATCGAAACTCAAAAATTCGGCCCGAAAAAAAAACGACAGTGGTACCCCTTACGTTTTTTTTTTTGGGCGAAAAATTAAGTTTCTCCAATCTTCCCAAATTCTGATAGAGGGCCATGAGACTTAGACCTGAGTGCAAAAATGGAGGCTCTAGCCCCTTCCAGAGCTGAGATATCGAAACTCAAAAATTCGGCCCGAAAAAAAAACGACAGTGGTACCCCTTACGTTTTTTTTTTTGGGCGAAAAATTAAGTTTCTCCAATCTTCCCAAATTCTGATAGAGGGCCATGAGACTTAGACCTGAGTGCAAAAATGGAGGCTCTAGCCCCTTCCAGAGCTGAGATATCGAAACTCAAAAATTCGGCCCGAAAAAAAAACGACAGTGGTACCCCTTACGTTTTTTTTTTGGGCGAAAAATTAAGTTTCTCCAATCTTCCCAAATTCTGATAGAGGGCCATGAGACTTAGACCTGAGTGCAAAAATGGAGGCTCTAGCCCCTTCCAGAGCTGAGATATCGAAACTCAAAAATTCGGCCCGAAAAAAAAACGACAGTGGTACCCCTTACGTTTTTTTTTTTGGGCGAAAAATTAAGTTTCTCCAATCTTCCCAAATTCTGATAGAGGGCCATGAGACTTAGACCTGAGTGCAAAAATGGAGGCTCTAGCCCCTTCCAGAGCTGAGATATCGAAACTCAAAAATTCGGCCCGAAAAAAAAAACGACAGTGGTACCCCTTACGTTTTTTTTTTTGGGCGAAAAATTAAGTTTCTCCAATCTTCCCAAATTCTGATAGAGGGCCATGAGACTTAGACCTGAGTGCAAAAATGGAGGCTCTAGCCCCTTCCAGAGCTGAGATATCGAAACTCAAAAATTCGGCCCGAAAAAAAAAACGACAGTGGTACCCCTTACGTTTTTTTTTTGGGCGAAAAATTAAGTTTCTCCAATCTTCCCAAATTCTGATAGAGGGCCATGAGACTTAGACCTGAGTGCAAAAATGGAGGCTCTAGCCCCTTCCAGAGCTGAGATATCGAAACTCAAAAATTCGGCCCGAAAAAAAAACGACAGTGGTACCCCTTACGTTTTTTTTTTTGGGCGAAAAATTAAGTTTCTCCAATCTTCCCAAATTCTGATAGAGGGCCATGAGACTTAGACCTGAGTGCAAAAATGGAGGCTCTAGCCCCTTCCAGAGCTGAGATATCGAAACTCAAAAATTCGGCCCGAAAAAAAAACGACAGTGGTACCCCTTACGTTTTTTTTTTGGGCGAAAAATTAAGTTTCTCCAATCTTCCCAAATTCTGATAGAGGGCCATGAGACTTAGACCTGAGTGCAAAAATGGAGGCTCTAGCCCCTTCCAGAGCTGAGATATCGAAACTCAAAAATTCGGCCCGAAAAAAAAACGACAGTGGTACCCCTTACGTTTTTTTTTTTGGGCGAAAAATTAAGTTTCTCCAATCTTCCCAAATTCTGATAGAGGGCCATGAGACTTAGACCTGAGTGCAAAAATGGAGGCTCTAGCCCCTTCCAGAGCTGAGATATCGAAACTCAAAAATTCGGCCCGAAAAAAAAACGACAGTGGTACCCCTTACGTTTTTTTTTTGGGCGAAAAATTAAGTTTCTCCAATCTTCCCAAATTCTGATAGAGGGCCATGAGACTTAGACCTGAGTGCAAAAATGGAGGCTCTAGCCCCTTCCAGAGCTGAGATATCGAAACTCAAAAATTCGGCCCGAAAAAAAAACGACAGTGGTACCCCTTACGTTTTTTTTTTTGGGCGAAAAATTAAGTTTCTCCAATCTTCCCAAATTCTGATAGAGGGCCATGAGACTTAGACCTGAGTGCAAAAATGGAGGCTCTAGCCCCTTCCAGAGCTGAGATATCGAAACTCAAAAATTCGGCCCGAAAAAAAAACGACAGTGGTACCCCTTACGTTTTTTTTTTTGGGCGAAAAATTAAGTTTCTCCAATCTTCCCAAATTCTGATAGAGGGCCATGAGACTTAGACCTGAGTGCAAAAATGGAGGCTCTAGCCCCTTCCAGAGCTGAGATATCGAAACTCAAAAATTCGGCCCGAAAAAAAAACGACAGTGGTACCCCTTACGTTTTTTTTTTTGGGCGAAAAATTAAGTTTCTCCAATCTTCCCAAATTCTGATAGAGGGCCATGAGACTTAGACCTGAGTGCAAAAATGGAGGCTCTAGCCCCTTCCAGAGCTGAGATATCGAAACTCAAAAATTCGGCCCGAAAAAAAAACGACAGTGGTACCCCTTACGTTTTTTTTTTGGGCGAAAAATTAAGTTTCTCCAATCTTCCCAAATTCTGATAGAGGGCCATGAGACTTAGACCTGAGTGCAAAAATGGAGGCTCTAGCCCCTTCCAGAGCTGAGATATCGAAACTCAAAAATTCGGCCCGAAAAAAAAACGACAGTGGTACCCCTTACGTTTTTTTTTTTGGGCGAAAAATTAAGTTTCTCCAATCTTCCCAAATTCTGATAGAGGGCCATGAGACTTAGACCTGAGTGCAAAAATGGAGGCTCTAGCCCCTTCCAGAGCTGAGATATCGAAACTCAAAAATTCGGCCCGAAAAAAAAACGACAGTGGTACCCCTTACGTTTTTTTTTTTGGGCGAAAAATTAAGTTTCTCCAATCTTCCCAAATTCTGATAGAGGGCCATGAGACTTAGACCTGAGTGCAAAAATGGAGGCTCTAGCCCCTTCCAGAGCTGAGATATCGAAACTCAAAAATTCGGCCCGAAAAAAAAACGACAGTGGTACCCCTTACGTTTTTTTTTTGGGCGAAAAATTAAGTTTCTCCAATCTTCCCAAATTCTGATAGAGGGCCATGAGACTTAGACCTGAGTGCAAAAATGGAGGCTCTAGCCCCTTCCAGAGCTGAGATATCGAAACTCAAAAATTCGGCCCGAAAAAAAAAACGACAGTGGTACCCCTTACGTTTTTTTTTTTGGGCGAAAAATTAAGTTTCTCCAATCTTCCCAAATTCTGATAGAGGGCCATGAGACTTAGACCTGAGTGCAAAAATGGAGGCTCTAGCCCCTTCCAGAGCTGAGATATCGAAACTCAAAAATTCGGCCCGAAAAAAAAACGACAGTGGTACCCCTTACGTTTTTTTTTTGGGCGAAAAATTAAGTTTCTCCAATCTTCCCAAATTCTGATAGAGGGCCATGAGACTTAGACCTGAGTGCAAAAATGGAGGCTCTAGCCCCTTCCAGAGCTGAGATATCGAAACTCAAAAATTCGGCCCGAAAAAAAAACGACAGTGGTACCCCTTACGTTTTTTTTTTGGGCGAAAAATTAAGTTTCTCCAATCTTCCCAAATTCTGATAGAGGGCCATGAGACTTAGACCTGAGTGCAAAAATGGAGGCTCTAGCCCCTTCCAGAGCTGAGATATCGAAACTCAAAAATTCGGCCCGAAAAAAAAACGACAGTGGTACCCCTTACGTTTTTTTTTTGGGCGAAAAATTAAGTTTCTCCAATCTTCCCAAATTCTGATAGAGGGCCATGAGACTTAGACCTGAGTGCAAAAATGGAGGCTCTAGCCCCTTCCAGAGCTGAGATATCGAAACTCAAAAATTCGGCCCGAAAAAAAAACGACAGTGGTACCCCTTACGTTTTTTTTTTTGGGCGAAAAATTAAGTTTCTCCAATCTTCCCAAATTCTGATAGAGGGCCATGAGACTTAGACCTGAGTGCAAAAATGGAGGCTCTAGCCCCTTCCAGAGCTGAGATATCGAAACTCAAAAATTCGGCCCGAAAAAAAAAACGACAGTGGTACCCCTTACGTTTTTTTTTTTGGGCGAAAAATTAAGTTTCTCCAATCTTCCCAAATTCTGATAGAGGGCCATGAGACTTAGACCTGAGTGCAAAAATGGAGGCTCTAGCCCCTTCCAGAGCTGAGATATCGAAACTCAAAAATTCGGCCCGAAAAAAAAAACGACAGTGGTACCCCTTACGTTTTTTTTTTTGGGCGAAAAATTAAGTTTCTCCAATCTTCCCAAATTCTGATAGAGGGCCATGAGACTTAGACCTGAGTGCAAAAATGGAGGCTCTAGCCCCTTCCAGAGCTGAGATATCGAAACTCAAAAATTCGGCCCGAAAAAAAAACGACAGTGGTACCCCTTACGTTTTTTTTTTTGGGCGAAAAATTAAGTTTCTCCAATCTTCCCAAATTCTGATAGAGGGCCATGAGACTTAGACCTGAGTGCAAAAATGGAGGCTCTAGCCCCTTCCAGAGCTGAGATATCGAAACTCAAAAATTCGGCCCGAAAAAAAAACGACAGTGGTACCCCTTACGTTTTTTTTTTGGGCGAAAAATTAAGTTTCTCCAATCTTCCCAAATTCTGATAGAGGGCCATGAGACTTAGACCTGAGTGCAAAAATGGAGGCTCTAGCCCCTTCCAGAGCTGAGATATCGAAACTCAAAAATTCGGCCCGAAAAAAAAACGACAGTGGTACCCCTTACGTTTTTTTTTTGGGCGAAAAATTAAGTTTCTCCAATCTTCCCAAATTCTGATAGAGGGCCATGAGACTTAGACCTGAGTGCAAAAATGGAGGCTCTAGCCCCTTCCAGAGCTGAGATATCGAAACTCAAAAATTCGGCCCGAAAAAAAAACGACAGTGGTACCCCTTACGTTTTTTTTTTTGGGCGAAAAATTAAGTTTCTCCAATCTTCCCAAATTCTGATAGAGGGCCATGAGACTTAGACCTGAGTGCAAAAATGGAGGCTCTAGCCCCTTCCAGAGCTGAGATATCGAAACTCAAAAATTCGGCCCGAAAAAAAAAACGACAGTGGTACCCCTTACGTTTTTTTTTTTGGGCGAAAAATTAAGTTTCTCCAATCTTCCCAAATTCTGATAGAGGGCCATGAGACTTAGACCTGAGTGCAAAAATGGAGGCTCTAGCCCCTTCCAGAGCTGAGATATCGAAACTCAAAAATTCGGCCCGAAAAAAAAAACGACAGTGGTACCCCTTACGTTTTTTTTTTTGGGCGAAAAATTAAGTTTCTCCAATCTTCCCAAATTCTGATAGAGGGCCATGAGACTTAGACCTGAGTGCAAAAATGGAGGCTCTAGCCCCTTCCAGAGCTGAGATATCGAAACTCAAAAATTCGGCCCGAAAAAAAAACGACAGTGGTACCCCTTACGTTTTTTTTTTTGGGCGAAAAATTAAGTTTCTCCAATCTTCCCAAATTCTGATAGAGGGCCATGAGACTTAGACCTGAGTGCAAAAATGGAGGCTCTAGCCCCTTCCAGAGCTGAGATATCGAAACTCAAAAATTCGGCCCGAAAAAAAAACGACAGTGGTACCCCTTACGTTTTTTTTTTGGGCGAAAAATTAAGTTTCTCCAATCTTCCCAAATTCTGATAGAGGGCCATGAGACTTAGACCTGAGTGCAAAAATGGAGGCTCTAGCCCCTTCCAGAGCTGAGATATCGAAACTCAAAAATTCGGCCCGAAAAAAAAACGACAGTGGTACCCCTTACGTTTTTTTTTTTGGGCGAAAAATTAAGTTTCTCCAATCTTCCCAAATTCTGATAGAGGGCCATGAGACTTAGACCTGAGTGCAAAAATGGAGGCTCTAGCCCCTTCCAGAGCTGAGATATCGAAACTCAAAAATTCGGCCCGAAAAAAAAACGACAGTGGTACCCCTTACGTTTTTTTTTTGGGCGAAAAATTAAGTTTCTCCAATCTTCCCAAATTCTGATAGAGGGCCATGAGACTTAGACCTGAGTGCAAAAATGGAGGCTCTAGCCCCTTCCAGAGCTGAGATATCGAAACTCAAAAATTCGGCCCGAAAAAAAAACGACAGTGGTACCCCTTACGTTTTTTTTTTGGGCGAAAAATTAAGTTTCTCCAATCTTCCCAAATTCTGATAGAGGGCCATGAGACTTAGACCTGAGTGCAAAAATGGAGGCTCTAGCCCCTTCCAGAGCTGAGATATCGAAACTCAAAAATTCGGCCCGAAAAAAAAACGACAGTGGTACCCCTTACGTTTTTTTTTTTGGGCGAAAAATTAAGTTTCTCCAATCTTCCCAAATTCTGATAGAGGGCCATGAGACTTAGACCTGAGTGCAAAAATGGAGGCTCTAGCCCCTTCCAGAGCTGAGATATCGAAACTCAAAAATTCGGCCCGAAAAAAAAACGACAGTGGTACCCCTTACGTTTTTTTTTTTGGGCGAAAAATTAAGTTTCTCCAATCTTCCCAAATTCTGATAGAGGGCCATGAGACTTAGACCTGAGTGCAAAAATGGAGGCTCTAGCCCCTTCCAGAGCTGAGATATCGAAACTCAAAAATTCGGCCCGAAAAAAAAACGACAGTGGTACCCCTTACGTTTTTTTTTTTGGGCGAAAAATTAAGTTTCTCCAATCTTCCCAAATTCTGATAGAGGGCCATGAGACTTAGACCTGAGTGCAAAAATGGAGGCTCTAGCCCCTTCCAGAGCTGAGATATCGAAACTCAAAAATTCGGCCCGAAAAAAAAACGACAGTGGTACCCCTTACGTTTTTTTTTTTGGGCGAAAAATTAAGTTTCTCCAATCTTCCCAAATTCTGATAGAGGGCCATGAGACTTAGACCTGAGTGCAAAAATGGAGGCTCTAGCCCCTTCCAGAGCTGAGATATCGAAACTCAAAAATTCGGCCCGAAAAAAAAACGACAGTGGTACCCCTTACGTTTTTTTTTTGGGCGAAAAATTAAGTTTCTCCAATCTTCCCAAATTCTGATAGAGGGCCATGAGACTTAGACCTGAGTGCAAAAATGGAGGCTCTAGCCCCTTCCAGAGCTGAGATATCGAAACTCAAAAATTCGGCCCGAAAAAAAAACGACAGTGGTACCCCTTACGTTTTTTTTTTGGGCGAAAAATTAAGTTTCTCCAATCTTCCCAAATTCTGATAGAGGGCCATGAGACTTAGACCTGAGTGCAAAAATGGAGGCTCTAGCCCCTTCCAGAGCTGAGATATCGAAACTCAAAAATTCGGCCCGAAAAAAAAAACGACAGTGGTACCCCTTACGTTTTTTTTTTGGGCGAAAAATTAAGTTTCTCCAATCTTCCCAAATTCTGATAGAGGGCCATGAGACTTAGACCTGAGTGCAAAAATGGAGGCTCTAGCCCCTTCCAGAGCTGAGATATCGAAACTCAAAAATTCGGCCCGAAAAAAAAACGACAGTGGTACCCCTTACGTTTTTTTTTTGGGCGAAAAATTAAGTTTCTCCAATCTTCCCAAATTCTGATAGAGGGCCATGAGACTTAGACCTGAGTGCAAAAATGGAGGCTCTAGCCCCTTCCAGAGCTGAGATATCGAAACTCAAAAATTCGGCCCGAAAAAAAAAACGACAGTGGTACCCCTTACGTTTTTTTTTTTGGGCGAAAAATTAAGTTTCTCCAATCTTCCCAAATTCTGATAGAGGGCCATGAGACTTAGACCTGAGTGCAAAAATGGAGGCTCTAGCCCCTTCCAGAGCTGAGATATCGAAACTCAAAAATTCGGCCCGAAAAAAAAACGACAGTGGTACCCCTTACGTTTTTTTTTTTGGGCGAAAAATTAAGTTTCTCCAATCTTCCCAAATTCTGATAGAGGGCCATGAGACTTAGACCTGAGTGCAAAAATGGAGGCTCTAGCCCCTTCCAGAGCTGAGATATCGAAACTCAAAAATTCGGCCCGAAAAAAAAACGACAGTGGTACCCCTTACGTTTTTTTTTTTTGGGCGAAAAATTAAGTTTCTCCAATCTTCCCAAATTCTGATAGAGGGCCATGAGACTTAGACCTGAGTGCAAAAATGGAGGCTCTAGCCCCTTCCAGAGCTGAGATATCGAAACTCAAAAATTCGGCCCGAAAAAAAAAACGACAGTGGTACCCCTTACGTTTTTTTTTTTGGGCGAAAAATTAAGTTTCTCCAATCTTCCCAAATTCTGATAGAGGGCCATGAGACTTAGACCTGAGTGCAAAAATGGAGGCTCTAGCCCCTTCCAGAGCTGAGATATCGAAACTCAAAAATTCGGCCCGAAAAAAAAACGACAGTGGTACCCCTTACGTTTTTTTTTTGGGCGAAAAATTAAGTTTCTCCAATCTTCCCAAATTCTGATAGAGGGCCATGAGACTTAGACCTGAGTGCAAAAATGGAGGCTCTAGCCCCTTCCAGAGCTGAGATATCGAAACTCAAAAATTCGGCCCGAAAAAAAAACGACAGTGGTACCCCTTACGTTTTTTTTTTGGGCGAAAAATTAAGTTTCTCCAATCTTCCCAAATTCTGATAGAGGGCCATGAGACTTAGACCTGAGTGCAAAAATGGAGGCTCTAGCCCCTTCCAGAGCTGAGATATCGAAACTCAAAAATTCGGCCCGAAAAAAAAACGACAGTGGTACCCCTTACGTTTTTTTTTTTGGGCGAAAAATTAAGTTTCTCCAATCTTCCCAAATTCTGATAGAGGGCCATGAGACTTAGACCTGAGTGCAAAAATGGAGGCTCTAGCCCCTTCCAGAGCTGAGATATCGAAACTCAAAAATTCGGCCCGAAAAAAAAACGACAGTGGTACCCCTTACGTTTTTTTTTTTGGGCGAAAAATTAAGTTTCTCCAATCTTCCCAAATTCTGATAGAGGGCCATGAGACTTAGACCTGAGTGCAAAAATGGAGGCTCTAGCCCCTTCCAGAGCTGAGATATCGAAACTCAAAAATTCGGCCCGAAAAAAAAAACGACAGTGGTACCCCTTACGTTTTTTTTTTGGGCGAAAAATTAAGTTTCTCCAATCTTCCCAAATTCTGATAGAGGGCCATGAGACTTAGACCTGAGTGCAAAAATGGAGGCTCTAGCCCCTTCCAGAGCTGAGATATCGAAACTCAAAAATTCGGCCCGAAAAAAAAACGACAGTGGTACCCCTTACGTTTTTTTTTTTGGGCGAAAAATTAAGTTTCTCCAATCTTCCCAAATTCTGATAGAGGGCCATGAGACTTAGACCTGAGTGCAAAAATGGAGGCTCTAGCCCCTTCCAGAGCTGAGATATCGAAACTCAAAAATTCGGCCCGAAAAAAAAACGACAGTGGTACCCCTTACGTTTTTTTTTTGGGCGAAAAATTAAGTTTCTCCAATCTTCCCAAATTCTGATAGAGGGCCATGAGACTTAGACCTGAGTGCAAAAATGGAGGCTCTAGCCCCTTCCAGAGCTGAGATATCGAAACTCAAAAATTCGGCCCGAAAAAAAAACGACAGTGGTACCCCTTACGTTTTTTTTTTGGGCGAAAAATTAAGTTTCTCCAATCTTCCCAAATTCTGATAGAGGGCCATGAGACTTAGACCTGAGTGCAAAAATGGAGGCTCTAGCCCCTTCCAGAGCTGAGATATCGAAACTCAAAAATTCGGCCCGAAAAAAAAACGACAGTGGTACCCCTTACGTTTTTTTTTTTGGGCGAAAAATTAAGTTTCTCCAATCTTCCCAAATTCTGATAGAGGGCCATGAGACTTAGACCTGAGTGCAAAAATGGAGGCTCTAGCCCCTTCCAGAGCTGAGATATCGAAACTCAAAAATTCGGCCCGAAAAAAAAACGACAGTGGTACCCCTTACGTTTTTTTTTTGGGCGAAAAATTAAGTTTCTCCAATCTTCCCAAATTCTGATAGAGGGCCATGAGACTTAGACCTGAGTGCAAAAATGGAGGCTCTAGCCCCTTCCAGAGCTGAGATATCGAAACTCAAAAATTCGGCCCGAAAAAAAAACGACAGTGGTACCCCTTACGTTTTTTTTTTTGGGCGAAAAATTAAGTTTCTCCAATCTTCCCAAATTCTGATAGAGGGCCATGAGACTTAGACCTGAGTGCAAAAATGGAGGCTCTAGCCCCTTCCAGAGCTGAGATATCGAAACTCAAAAATTCGGCCCGAAAAAAAAACGACAGTGGTACCCCTTACGTTTTTTTTTTTGGGCGAAAAATTAAGTTTCTCCAATCTTCCCAAATTCTGATAGAGGGCCATGAGACTTAGACCTGAGTGCAAAAATGGAGGCTCTAGCCCCTTCCAGAGCTGAGATATCGAAACTCAAAAATTCGGCCCGAAAAAAAAACGACAGTGGTACCCCTTACGTTTTTTTTTTTGGGCGAAAAATTAAGTTTCTCCAATCTTCCCAAATTCTGATAGAGGGCCATGAGACTTAGACCTGAGTGCAAAAATGGAGGCTCTAGCCCCTTCCAGAGCTGAGATATCGAAACTCAAAAATTCGGCCCGAAAAAAAAAACGACAGTGGTACCCCTTACGTTTTTTTTTTTGGGCGAAAAATTAAGTTTCTCCAATCTTCCCAAATTCTGATAGAGGGCCATGAGACTTAGACCTGAGTGCAAAAATGGAGGCTCTAGCCCCTTCCAGAGCTGAGATATCGAAACTCAAAAATTCGGCCCGAAAAAAAAACGACAGTGGTACCCCTTACGTTTTTTTTTTTGGGCGAAAAATTAAGTTTCTCCAATCTTCCCAAATTCTGATAGAGGGCCATGAGACTTAGACCTGAGTGCAAAAATGGAGGCTCTAGCCCCTTCCAGAGCTGAGATATCGAAACTCAAAAATTCGGCCCGAAAAAAAAAACGACAGTGGTACCCCTTACGTTTTTTTTTTTGGGCGAAAAATTAAGTTTCTCCAATCTTCCCAAATTCTGATAGAGGGCCATGAGACTTAGACCTGAGTGCAAAAATGGAGGCTCTAGCCCCTTCCAGAGCTGAGATATCGAAACTCAAAAATTCGGCCCGAAAAAAAAACGACAGTGGTACCCCTTACGTTTTTTTTTTTGGGCGAAAAATTAAGTTTCTCCAATCTTCCCAAATTCTGATAGAGGGCCATGAGACTTAGACCTGAGTGCAAAAATGGAGGCTCTAGCCCCTTCCAGAGCTGAGATATCGAAACTCAAAAATTCGGCCCGAAAAAAAAAACGACAGTGGTACCCCTTACGTTTTTTTTTTGGGCGAAAAATTAAGTTTCTCCAATCTTCCCAAATTCTGATAGAGGGCCATGAGACTTAGACCTGAGTGCAAAAATGGAGGCTCTAGCCCCTTCCAGAGCTGAGATATCGAAACTCAAAAATTCGGCCCGAAAAAAAAACGACAGTGGTACCCCTTACGTTTTTTTTTTTGGGCGAAAAATTAAGTTTCTCCAATCTTCCCAAATTCTGATAGAGGGCCATGAGACTTAGACCTGAGTGCAAAAATGGAGGCTCTAGCCCCTTCCAGAGCTGAGATATCGAAACTCAAAAATTCGGCCCGAAAAAAAAACGACAGTGGTACCCCTTACGTTTTTTTTTTGGGCGAAAAATTAAGTTTCTCCAATCTTCCCAAATTCTGATAGAGGGCCATGAGACTTAGACCTGAGTGCAAAAATGGAGGCTCTAGCCCCTTCCAGAGCTGAGATATCGAAACTCAAAAATTCGGCCCGAAAAAAAAACGACAGTGGTACCCCTTACGTTTTTTTTTTTGGGCGAAAAATTAAGTTTCTCCAATCTTCCCAAATTCTGATAGAGGGCCATGAGACTTAGACCTGAGTGCAAAAATGGAGGCTCTAGCCCCTTCCAGAGCTGAGATATCGAAACTCAAAAATTCGGCCCGAAAAAAAAAACGACAGTGGTACCCCTTACGTTTTTTTTTTGGGCGAAAAATTAAGTTTCTCCAATCTTCCCAAATTCTGATAGAGGGCCATGAGACTTAGACCTGAGTGCAAAAATGGAGGCTCTAGCCCCTTCCAGAGCTGAGATATCGAAACTCAAAAATTCGGCCCGAAAAAAAAACGACAGTGGTACCCCTTACGTTTTTTTTTTGGGCGAAAAATTAAGTTTCTCCAATCTTCCCAAATTCTGATAGAGGGCCATGAGACTTAGACCTGAGTGCAAAAATGGAGGCTCTAGCCCCTTCCAGAGCTGAGATATCGAAACTCAAAAATTCGGCCCGAAAAAAAAACGACAGTGGTACCCCTTACGTTTTTTTTTTTGGGCGAAAAATTAAGTTTCTCCAATCTTCCCAAATTCTGATAGAGGGCCATGAGACTTAGACCTGAGTGCAAAAATGGAGGCTCTAGCCCCTTCCAGAGCTGAGATATCGAAACTCAAAAATTCGGCCCGAAAAAAAAACGACAGTGGTACCCCTTACGTTTTTTTTTTGGGCGAAAAATTAAGTTTCTCCAATCTTCCCAAATTCTGATAGAGGGCCATGAGACTTAGACCTGAGTGCAAAAATGGAGGCTCTAGCCCCTTCCAGAGCTGAGATATCGAAACTCAAAAATTCGGCCCGAAAAAAAAAACGACAGTGGTACCCCTTACGTTTTTTTTTTTGGGCGAAAAATTAAGTTTCTCCAATCTTCCCAAATTCTGATAGAGGGCCATGAGACTTAGACCTGAGTGCAAAAATGGAGGCTCTAGCCCCTTCCAGAGCTGAGATATCGAAACTCAAAAATTCGGCCCGAAAAAAAAACGACAGTGGTACCCCTTACGTTTTTTTTTTGGGCGAAAAATTAAGTTTCTCCAATCTTCCCAAATTCTGATAGAGGGCCATGAGACTTAGACCTGAGTGCAAAAATGGAGGCTCTAGCCCCTTCCAGAGCTGAGATATCGAAACTCAAAAATTCGGCCCGAAAAAAAAACGACAGTGGTACCCCTTACGTTTTTTTTTTGGGCGAAAAATTAAGTTTCTCCAATCTTCCCAAATTCTGATAGAGGGCCATGAGACTTAGACCTGAGTGCAAAAATGGAGGCTCTAGCCCCTTCCAGAGCTGAGATATCGAAACTCAAAAATTCGGCCCGAAAAAAAAACGACAGTGGTACCCCTTACGTTTTTTTTTTGGGCGAAAAATTAAGTTTCTCCAATCTTCCCAAATTCTGATAGAGGGCCATGAGACTTAGACCTGAGTGCAAAAATGGAGGCTCTAGCCCCTTCCAGAGCTGAGATATCGAAACTCAAAAATTCGGCCCGAAAAAAAAAACGACAGTGGTACCCCTTACGTTTTTTTTTTTGGGCGAAAAATTAAGTTTCTCCAATCTTCCCAAATTCTGATAGAGGGCCATGAGACTTAGACCTGAGTGCAAAAATGGAGGCTCTAGCCCCTTCCAGAGCTGAGATATCGAAACTCAAAAATTCGGCCCGAAAAAAAAACGACAGTGGTACCCCTTACGTTTTTTTTTTTGGGCGAAAAATTAAGTTTCTCCAATCTTCCCAAATTCTGATAGAGGGCCATGAGACTTAGACCTGAGTGCAAAAATGGAGGCTCTAGCCCCTTCCAGAGCTGAGATATCGAAACTCAAAAATTCGGCCCGAAAAAAAAAACGACAGTGGTACCCCTTACGTTTTTTTTTTTGGGCGAAAAATTAAGTTTCTCCAATCTTCCCAAATTCTGATAGAGGGCCATGAGACTTAGACCTGAGTGCAAAAATGGAGGCTCTAGCCCCTTCCAGAGCTGAGATATCGAAACTCAAAAATTCGGCCCGAAAAAAAAAACGACAGTGGTACCCCTTACGTTTTTTTTTTGGGCGAAAAATTAAGTTTCTCCAATCTTCCCAAATTCTGATAGAGGGCCATGAGACTTAGACCTGAGTGCAAAAATGGAGGCTCTAGCCCCTTCCAGAGCTGAGATATCGAAACTCAAAAATTCGGCCCGAAAAAAAAAACGACAGTGGTACCCCTTACGTTTTTTTTTTGGGCGAAAAATTAAGTTTCTCCAATCTTCCCAAATTCTGATAGAGGGCCATGAGACTTAGACCTGAGTGCAAAAATGGAGGCTCTAGCCCCTTCCAGAGCTGAGATATCGAAACTCAAAAATTCGGCCCGAAAAAAAAACGACAGTGGTACCCCTTACGTTTTTTTTTTTGGGCGAAAAATTAAGTTTCTCCAATCTTCCCAAATTCTGATAGAGGGCCATGAGACTTAGACCTGAGTGCAAAAATGGAGGCTCTAGCCCCTTCCAGAGCTGAGATATCGAAACTCAAAAATTCGGCCCGAAAAAAAAACGACAGTGGTACCCCTTACGTTTTTTTTTTGGGCGAAAAATTAAGTTTCTCCAATCTTCCCAAATTCTGATAGAGGGCCATGAGACTTAGACCTGAGTGCAAAAATGGAGGCTCTAGCCCCTTCCAGAGCTGAGATATCGAAACTCAAAAATTCGGCCCGAAAAAAAAACGACAGTGGTACCCCTTACGTTTTTTTTTTTGGGCGAAAAATTAAGTTTCTCCAATCTTCCCAAATTCTGATAGAGGGCCATGAGACTTAGACCTGAGTGCAAAAATGGAGGCTCTAGCCCCTTCCAGAGCTGAGATATCGAAACTCAAAAATTCGGCCCGAAAAAAAAACGACAGTGGTACCCCTTACGTTTTTTTTTTGGGCGAAAAATTAAGTTTCTCCAATCTTCCCAAATTCTGATAGAGGGCCATGAGACTTAGACCTGAGTGCAAAAATGGAGGCTCTAGCCCCTTCCAGAGCTGAGATATCGAAACTCAAAAATTCGGCCCGAAAAAAAAACGACAGTGGTACCCCTTACGTTTTTTTTTTTGGGCGAAAAATTAAGTTTCTCCAATCTTCCCAAATTCTGATAGAGGGCCATGAGACTTAGACCTGAGTGCAAAAATGGAGGCTCTAGCCCCTTCCAGAGCTGAGATATCGAAACTCAAAAATTCGGCCCGAAAAAAAAACGACAGTGGTACCCCTTACGTTTTTTTTTTTGGGCGAAAAATTAAGTTTCTCCAATCTTCCCAAATTCTGATAGAGGGCCATGAGACTTAGACCTGAGTGCAAAAATGGAGGCTCTAGCCCCTTCCAGAGCTGAGATATCGAAACTCAAAAATTCGGCCCGAAAAAAAAACGACAGTGGTACCCCTTACGTTTTTTTTTTGGGCGAAAAATTAAGTTTCTCCAATCTTCCCAAATTCTGATAGAGGGCCATGAGACTTAGACCTGAGTGCAAAAATGGAGGCTCTAGCCCCTTCCAGAGCTGAGATATCGAAACTCAAAAATTCGGCCCGAAAAAAAAACGACAGTGGTACCCCTTACGTTTTTTTTTGGGCGAAAAATTAAGTTTCTCCAATCTTCCCAAATTCTGATAGAGGGCCATGAGACTTAGACCTGAGTGCAAAAATGGAGGCTCTAGCCCCTTCCAGAGCTGAGATATCGAAACTCAAAAATTCGGCCCGAAAAAAAAACGACAGTGGTACCCCTTACGTTTTTTTTTTTGGGCGAAAAATTAAGTTTCTCCAATCTTCCCAAATTCTGATAGAGGGCCATGAGACTTAGACCTGAGTGCAAAAATGGAGGCTCTAGCCCCTTCCAGAGCTGAGATATCGAAACTCAAAAATTCGGCCCGAAAAAAAAAACGACAGTGGTACCCCTTACGTTTTTTTTTTTTGGGCGAAAAATTAAGTTTCTCCAATCTTCCCAAATTCTGATAGAGGGCCATGAGACTTAGACCTGAGTGCAAAAATGGAGGCTCTAGCCCCTTCCAGAGCTGAGATATCGAAACTCAAAAATTCGGCCCGAAAAAAAAAACGACAGTGGTACCCCTTACGTTTTTTTTTTGGGCGAAAAATTAAGTTTCTCCAATCTTCCCAAATTCTGATAGAGGGCCATGAGACTTAGACCTGAGTGCAAAAATGGAGGCTCTAGCCCCTTCCAGAGCTGAGATATCGAAACTCAAAAATTCGGCCCGAAAAAAAAAACGACAGTGGTACCCCTTACGTTTTTTTTTTGGGCGAAAAATTAAGTTTCTCCAATCTTCCCAAATTCTGATAGAGGGCCATGAGACTTAGACCTGAGTGCAAAAATGGAGGCTCTAGCCCCTTCCAGAGCTGAGATATCGAAACTCAAAAATTCGGCCCGAAAAAAAAACGACAGTGGTACCCCTTACGTTTTTTTTTTGGGCGAAAAATTAAGTTTCTCCAATCTTCCCAAATTCTGATAGAGGGCCATGAGACTTAGACCTGAGTGCAAAAATGGAGGCTCTAGCCCCTTCCAGAGCTGAGATATCGAAACTCAAAAATTCGGCCCGAAAAAAAAAACGACAGTGGTACCCCTTACGTTTTTTTTTTTTGGGCGAAAAATTAAGTTTCTCCAATCTTCCCAAATTCTGATAGAGGGCCATGAGACTTAGACCTGAGTGCAAAAATGGAGGCTCTAGCCCCTTCCAGAGCTGAGATATCGAAACTCAAAAATTCGGCCCGAAAAAAAAACGACAGTGGTACCCCTTACGTTTTTTTTTTTGGGGCGAAAAATTAAGTTTCTCCAATCTTCCCAAATTCTGATAGAGGGCCATGAGACTTAGACCTGAGTGCAAAAATGGAGGCTCTAGCCCCTTCCAGAGCTGAGATATCGAAACTCAAAAATTCGGCCCGAAAAAAAAAACGACAGTGGTACCCCTTACGTTTTTTTTTTTGGGCGAAAAATTAAGTTTCTCCAATCTTCCCAAATTCTGATAGAGGGCCATGAGACTTAGACCTGAGTGCAAAAATGGAGGCTCTAGCCCCTTCCAGAGCTGAGATATCGAAACTCAAAAATTCGGCCCGAAAAAAAAACGACAGTGGTACCCCTTACGTTTTTTTTTTGGGCGAAAAATTAAGTTTCTCCAATCTTCCCAAATTCTGATAGAGGGCCATGAGACTTAGACCTGAGTGCAAAAATGGAGGCTCTAGCCCCTTCCAGAGCTGAGATATCGAAACTCAAAAATTCGGCCCGAAAAAAAAACGACAGTGGTACCCCTTACGTTTTTTTTTTTGGGCGAAAAATTAAGTTTCTCCAATCTTCCCAAATTCTGATAGAGGGCCATGAGACTTAGACCTGAGTGCAAAAATGGAGGCTCTAGCCCCTTCCAGAGCTGAGATATCGAAACTCAAAAATTCGGCCCGAAAAAAAAACGACAGTGGTACCCCTTACGTTTTTTTTTTTGGGCGAAAAATTAAGTTTCTCCAATCTTCCCAAATTCTGATAGAGGGCCATGAGACTTAGACCTGAGTGCAAAAATGGAGGCTCTAGCCCCTTCCAGAGCTGAGATATCGAAACTCAAAAATTCGGCCCGAAAAAAAAACGACAGTGGTACCCCTTACGTTTTTTTTTTTGGGGCGAAAAATTAAGTTTCTCCAATCTTCCCAAATTCTGATAGAGGGCCATGAGACTTAGACCTGAGTGCAAAAATGGAGGCTCTAGCCCCTTCCAGAGCTGAGATATCGAAACTCAAAAATTCGGCCCGAAAAAAAAAACGACAGTGGTACCCCTTACGTTTTTTTTTTTGGGCGAAAAATTAAGTTTCTCCAATCTTCCCAAATTCTGATAGAGGGCCATGAGACTTAGACCTGAGTGCAAAAATGGAGGCTCTAGCCCCTTCCAGAGCTGAGATATCGAAACTCAAAAATTCGGCCCGAAAAAAAAAAACGACAGTGGTACCCCTTACGTTTTTTTTTTTGGGCGAAAAATTAAGTTTCTCCAATCTTCCCAAATTCTGATAGAGGGCCATGAGACTTAGACCTGAGTGCAAAAATGGAGGCTCTAGCCCCTTCCAGAGCTGAGATATCGAAACTCAAAAATTCGGCCCGAAAAAAAAAACGACAGTGGTACCCTTACGTTTTTTTTTTTGGGCGAAAAATTAAGTTTCTCCAATCTTCCCAAATTCTGATAGAGGGCCATGAGACTTAGACCTGAGTGCAAAAATGGAGGCTCTAGCCCCTTCCAGAGCTGAGATATCGAAACTCAAAAATTCGGCCCGAAAAAAAAAACGACAGTGGTACCCCTTACGTTTTTTTTTTGGGGCGAAAAATTAAGTTTCTCCAATCTTCCCAAATTCTGATAGAGGGCCATGAGACTTAGACCTGAGTGCAAAAATGGAGGCTCTAGCCCCTTCCAGAGCTGAGATATCGAAACTCAAAAATTCGGCCCGAAAAAAAAACGACAGTGGTACCCCTTACGTTTTTTTTTTTGGGCGAAAAATTAAGTTTCTCCAATCTTCCCAAATTCTGATAGAGGGCCATGAGACTTAGACCTGAGTGCAAAAATGGAGGCTCTAGCCCCTTCCAGAGCTGAGATATCGAAACTCAAAAATTCGGCCCGAAAAAAAAACGACAGTGGTACCCCTTACGTTTTTTTTTTGGGCGAAAAATTAAGTTTCTCCAATCTTCCCAAATTCTGATAGAGGGCCATGAGACTTAGACCTGAGTGCAAAAATGGAGGCTCTAGCCCCTTCCAGAGCTGAGATATCGAAACTCAAAAATTCGGCCCGAAAAAAAAACGACAGTGGTACCCCTTACGTTTTTTTTTTGGGGCGAAAAATTAAGTTTCTCCAATCTTCCCAAATTCTGATAGAGGGCCATGAGACTTAGACCTGAGTGCAAAAATGGAGGCTCTAGCCCTTCCAGAGCTGAGATATCGAAACTCAAAATTCGGCCCGAAAAAAAAACGACAGTGGTACCCCTTACGTTTTTTTTTTTGGGCGAAAATTAAGTTTCTCCAATCTTCCAAAATTCTGATAGAGGGCCATGAGACTTAGACCTGAGTGCAAAAATGGAGGCTCTAGCCCTTCCAGAGCTGAGATATCGAAACTCAAAAATTCGGCCCGAAAAAAAAACGACAGTGGTACCCCTTACGTTTTTTTTTGGGCGAAAAATTAAGTTTCTCCAATCTTCCCAAATTCTGATAGAGGGCCATGAGACTTAGACCTGAGTGCAAAAATGGAGGCTCTAGCCCCTTCCAGAGCTGAGATATCGAAACTCAAAAATTCGGCCCGAAAAAAAAAAAACAGTGGTACCCCTTACGTTTTTTTTTTTGGGGGAAAAATTAAGTTTCTCCAATCTTCCCAAAACTCTGGATTCTGATAGAGGGCCATGAGACTTAGACCTGAGTGCAAAAATGGAGGCTCTAGCCCCTTCCAGAGCTGAGATATCGAAACTCAAAAATTCGGCCCGAAAAAAAACGACAGTGGTACCCCTTACGTTTTTTTTTTTGGGGCGAAAAATTAAGTTTCTCCAATCTTCCCAAATTCTGATAGAGGGCCATGAGACTTAGACCTGAGTGCAAAAATGGAGGCTCTAGCCCCTTCCAGAGCTGAGATATCGAAACTCAAAAATTCGGCCCGAAAAAAAAACGACAGTGGTACCCTTACGTTTTTTTTTTTTGGGCGAAAAATTAAGTTTCTCCAATCTTCCCAAATTCTGATAGAGGGCCATGAGACTTAGACCTGAGTGCAAAAATGGAGGCTCTAGCCCTTCCAGAGCTGAGATATCGAAACTCAAAAATTCGGCCCGAAAAAAAAAACGACAGTGGTACCCTTACGTTTTTTTTTTGGGGCGAAAAATTAAGTTTCTCCAATCTTCCCAAATCTATTCTGATAGAGGGCCATGAGACTTAGACCTGAGTGCAAAAATGGAGGCTCTAGCCCCTTCCAGAGCTGAGATATCGAAACTCAAAAATTCGGCCGAAAAAAAACGACAGTGGTACCCTTACGTTTTTTTTTTGGGCGAAAAATTAAGTTT
>NW_024121155.1:11972324-12016760 GCF_016745375.1 Pimephales promelas
GGGCCATGAGACTTAGACCTGAGTGCAAAAAGGAGGCTCTAGCCCCTTCCAGAGCTGAGATATCGAAACTCAAAAATTCGGCCCGAAAAAAAAAACGACAGTGGTACCCCTTACGTTTTTTTTTTGGGCGAAAAATTAAGTTTCTCCAATCTTCCCAAATTCTGATAGAGGGCCATGAGACTTAGACCTGAGTGCAAAAATGGAGGCTCTAGCCCCTTCCAGAGCTGAGATATCGAAACTCAAAAATTCGGCCCAAAAAAAAAACGACAGTGGTACCCCTTACGTTTTTTTTTTGGGCGAAAAATTAAGTTTCTCCAATCTTCCCAAATTCTGATAGAGGGCCATGAGACTTAGACCTGAGTGCAAAAATGGAGGCTCTAGCCCCTTCCAGAGCTGAGATATCGAAACTCAAAAATTCGGCCCGAAAAAAAAACGACAGTGGTACCCCTTACGTTTTTTTTTTTGGGCGAAAAATTAAGTTTCTCCAATCTTCCCAAATTCTGATAGAGGGCCATGAGACTTAGACCTGAGTGCAAAAATGGAGGCTCTAGCCCCTTCCAGAGCTGAGATATCGAAACTCAAAAATTCGGCCCGAAAAAAAAAACGACAGTGGTACCCCTTACGTTTTTTTTTTTGGGCGAAAAATTAAGTTTCTCCAATCTTCCCAAATTCTGATAGAGGGCCATGAGACTTAGACCTGAGTGCAAAAATGGAGGCTCTAGCCCCTTCCAGAGCTGAGATATCGAAACTCAAAAATTCGGCCCGAAAAAAAAACGACAGTGGTACCCCTTACGTTTTTTTTTTTGGGCGAAAAATTAAGTTTCTCCAATCTTCCCAAATTCTGATAGAGGGCCATGAGACTTAGACCTGAGTGCAAAAATGGAGGCTCTAGCCCCTTCCAGAGCTGAGATATCGAAACTCAAAAATTCGGCCCGAAAAAAAAACGACAGTGGTACCCCTTACGTTTTTTTTTTGGGCGAAAAATTAAGTTTCTCCAATCTTCCCAAATTCTGATAGAGGGCCATGAGACTTAGACCTGAGTGCAAAAATGGAGGCTCTAGCCCCTTCCAGAGCTGAGATATCGAAACTCAAAAATTCGGCCCAAAAAAAAAAACGACAGTGGTACCCCTTACGTTTTTTTTTTGGGCGAAAAATTAAGTTTCTCCAATCTTCCCAAATTCTGATAGAGGGCCATGAGACTTAGACCTGAGTGCAAAAATGGAGGCTCTAGCCCCTTCCAGAGCTGAGATATCGAAACTCAAAAATTCGGCCCGAAAAAAAAACGACAGTGGTACCCCTTACGTTTTTTTTTTTGGGCGAAAAATTAAGTTTCTCCAATCTTCCCAAATTCTGATAGAGGGCCATGAGACTTAGACCTGAGTGCAAAAATGGAGGCTCTAGCCCCTTCCAGAGCTGAGATATCGAAACTCAAAAATTCGGCCCGAAAAAAAAAACGACAGTGGTACCCCTTACGTTTTTTTTTTGGGCGAAAAATTAAGTTTCTCCAATCTTCCCAAATTCTGATAGAGGGCCATGAGACTTAGACCTGAGTGCAAAAATGGAGGCTCTAGCCCCTTCCAGAGCTGAGATATCGAAACTCAAAAATTCGGCCCGAAAAAAAAACGACAGTGGTACCCCTTACGTTTTTTTTTTGGGCGAAAAATTAAGTTTCTCCAATCTTCCCAAATTCTGATAGAGGGCCATGAGACTTAGACCTGAGTGCAAAAATGGAGGCTCTAGCCCCTTCCAGAGCTGAGATATCGAAACTCAAAAATTCGGCCCGAAAAAAAAACGACAGTGGTACCCCTTACGTTTTTTTTTTTGGGCGAAAAATTAAGTTTCTCCAATCTTCCCAAATTCTGATAGAGGGCCATGAGACTTAGACCTGAGTGCAAAAATGGAGGCTCTAGCCCCTTCCAGAGCTGAGATATCGAAACTCAAAAATTCGGCCCGAAAAAAAAACGACAGTGGTACCCCTTACGTTTTTTTTTTTGGGCGAAAAATTAAGTTTCTCCAATCTTCCCAAATTCTGATAGAGGGCCATGAGACTTAGACCTGAGTGCAAAAATGGAGGCTCTAGCCCCTTCCAGAGCTGAGATATCGAAACTCAAAAATTCGGCCCGAAAAAAAAAACGACAGTGGTACCCCTTACGTTTTTTTTTTGGGCGAAAAATTAAGTTTCTCCAATCTTCCCAAATTCTGATAGAGGGCCATGAGACTTAGACCTGAGTGCAAAAATGGAGGCTCTAGCCCCTTCCAGAGCTGAGATATCGAAACTCAAAAATTCGGCCCGAAAAAAAAAACGACAGTGGTACCCCTTACGTTTTTTTTTTTGGGCGAAAAATTAAGTTTCTCCAATCTTCCCAAATTCTGATAGAGGGCCATGAGACTTAGACCTGAGTGCAAAAATGGAGGCTCTAGCCCCTTCCAGAGCTGAGATATCGAAACTCAAAAATTCGGCCCGAAAAAAAAACGACAGTGGTACCCCTTACGTTTTTTTTTTTGGGCGAAAAATTAAGTTTCTCCAATCTTCCCAAATTCTGATAGAGGGCCATGAGACTTAGACCTGAGTGCAAAAATGGAGGCTCTAGCCCCTTCCAGAGCTGAGATATCGAAACTCAAAAATTCGGCCCGAAAAAAAAACGACAGTGGTACCCCTTACGTTTTTTTTTTTGGGCGAAAAATTAAGTTTCTCCAATCTTCCCAAATTCTGATAGAGGGCCATGAGACTTAGACCTGAGTGCAAAAATGGAGGCTCTAGCCCCTTCCAGAGCTGAGATATCGAAACTCAAAAATTCGGCCCGAAAAAAAAACGACAGTGGTACCCCTTACGTTTTTTTTTTTGGCGAAAAATTAAGTTTCTCCAATCTTCCCAAATTCTGATAGAGGGCCATGAGACTTAGACCTGAGTGCAAAAATGGAGGCTCTAGCCCCTTCCAGAGCTGAGATATCGAAACTCAAAAATTCGGCCCGAAAAAAAAACGACAGTGGTACCCCTTACGTTTTTTTTTTTGGGCGAAAAATTAAGTTTCTCCAATCTTCCCAAATTCTGATAGAGGGCCATGAGACTTAGACCTGAGTGCAAAAATGGAGGCTCTAGCCCCTTCCAGAGCTGAGATATCGAAACTCAAAAATTCGGCCCGAAAAAAAAACGACAGTGGTACCCCTTACGTTTTTTTTTTTTGGGCGAAAAATTAAGTTTCTCCAATCTTCCCAAATTCTGATAGAGGGCCATGAGACTTAGACCTGAGTGCAAAAATGGAGGCTCTAGCCCCTTCCAGAGCTGAGATATCGAAACTCAAAAATTCGGCCCGAAAAAAAAAACGACAGTGGTACCCCTTACGTTTTTTTTTTGGGCGAAAAATTAAGTTTCTCCAATCTTCCCAAATTCTGATAGAGGGCCATGAGACTTAGACCTGAGTGCAAAAATGGAGGCTCTAGCCCCTTCCAGAGCTGAGATATCGAAACTCAAAAATTCGGCCCGAAAAAAAAACGACAGTGGTACCCCTTACGTTTTTTTTTTTGGGCGAAAAATTAAGTTTCTCCAATCTTCCCAAATTCTGATAGAGGGCCATGAGACTTAGACCTGAGTGCAAAAATGGAGGCTCTAGCCCCTTCCAGAGCTGAGATATCGAAACTCAAAAATTCGGCCCGAAAAAAAAAACGACAGTGGTACCCCTTACGTTTTTTTTTTGGGCGAAAAATTAAGTTTCTCCAATCTTCCCAAATTCTGATAGAGGGCCATGAGACTTAGACCTGAGTGCAAAAATGGAGGCTCTAGCCCCTTCCAGAGCTGAGATATCGAAACTCAAAAATTCGGCCCGAAAAAAAAAACGACAGTGGTACCCCTTACGTTTTTTTTTTTGGGCGAAAAATTAAGTTTCTCCAATCTTCCCAAATTCTGATAGAGGGCCATGAGACTTAGACCTGAGTGCAAAAATGGAGGCTCTAGCCCCTTCCAGAGCTGAGATATCGAAACTCAAAAATTCGGCCCGAAAAAAAAAACGACAGTGGTACCCCTTACGTTTTTTTTTTGGGCGAAAAATTAAGTTTCTCCAATCTTCCCAAATTCTGATAGAGGGCCATGAGACTTAGACCTGAGTGCAAAAATGGAGGCTCTAGCCCCTTCCAGAGCTGAGATATCGAAACTCAAAAATTCGGCCCGAAAAAAAAACGACAGTGGTACCCCTTACGTTTTTTTTTTTTGGGCGAAAAATTAAGTTTCTCCAATCTTCCCAAATTCTGATAGAGGGCCATGAGACTTAGACCTGAGTGCAAAAATGGAGGCTCTAGCCCCTTCCAGAGCTGAGATATCGAAACTCAAAAATTCGGCCCGAAAAAAAAACGACAGTGGTACCCCTTACGTTTTTTTTTTGGGCGAAAAATTAAGTTTCTCCAATCTTCCCAAATTCTGATAGAGGGCCATGAGACTTAGACCTGAGTGCAAAAATGGAGGCTCTAGCCCCTTCCAGAGCTGAGATATCGAAACTCAAAAATTCGGCCCGAAAAAAAAACGACAGTGGTACCCCTTACGTTTTTTTTTTTGGGCGAAAAATTAAGTTTCTCCAATCTTCCCAAATTCTGATAGAGGGCCATGAGACTTAGACCTGAGTGCAAAAATGGAGGCTCTAGCCCCTTCCAGAGCTGAGATATCGAAACTCAAAAATTCGGCCCGAAAAAAAAAACGACAGTGGTACCCCTTACGTTTTTTTTTTGGGCGAAAAATTAAGTTTCTCCAATCTTCCCAAATTCTGATAGAGGGCCATGAGACTTAGACCTGAGTGCAAAAATGGAGGCTCTAGCCCCTTCCAGAGCTGAGATATCGAAACTCAAAAATTCGGCCCGAAAAAAAAAACGACAGTGGTACCCCTTACGTTTTTTTTTTTTGGGCGAAAAATTAAGTTTCTCCAATCTTCCCAAATTCTGATAGAGGGCCATGAGACTTAGACCTGAGTGCAAAAATGGAGGCTCTAGCCCCTTCCAGAGCTGAGATATCGAAACTCAAAAATTCGGCCCGAAAAAAAAAACGACAGTGGTACCCCTTACGTTTTTTTTTTGGCGAAAAATTAAGTTTCTCCAATCTTCCCAAATTCTGATAGAGGGCCATGAGACTTAGACCTGAGTGCAAAAATGGAGGCTCTAGCCCCTTCCAGAGCTGAGATATCGAAACTCAAAAATTCGGCCCGAAAAAAAAACGACAGTGGTACCCCTTACGTTTTTTTTTTTTGGGCGAAAAATTAAGTTTCTCCAATCTTCCCAAAACTCTGGATTCTGATAGAGGGCCATGAGACTTAGACCTGAGTGCAAAAATGGAGGCTCTAGCCCCTTCCAGAGCTGAGATATCGAAACTCAAAAATTCGGCCCGAAAAAAAAACGACAGTGGTACCCCTTACGTTTTTTTTTTTTGGGCGAAAAATTAAGTTTCTCCAATCTTCCCAAACTCTGGATTCTGATAGAGGGCCATGAGACTTAGACCTGAGTGCAAAAATGGAGGCTCTAGCCCCTTCCAGAGCTGAGATATCGAAACTCAAAAATTCGGCCCGAAAAAAAAAAACGACAGTGGTACCCCTTACGTTTTTTTTTTTTGGGCGAAAAATTAAGTTTCTCCAATCTTCCAAAACTCTGGATTCTGATAGAGGGCCATGAGACTTAGACCTGAGTGCAAAAATGGAGGCTCTAGCCCCTTCCAGAGCTGAGATATCGAAACTCAAAAATTCGGCCCGAAAAAAAAACGACAGTGGTACCCCTTACGTTTTTTTTTTGGGCGAAAAATTAAGTTTCTCCAATCTTCCCAAATTCTGATAGAGGGCCATGAGACTTAGACCTGAGTGCAAAAATGGAGGCTCTAGCCCCTTCCAGAGCTGAGATATCGAAACTCAAAAATTCGGCCCGAAAAAAAAACGACAGTGGTACCCCTTACGTTTTTTTTTTTGGGCGAAAAATTAAGTTTCTCCAATCTTCCCAAATTCTGATAGAGGGCCATGAGACTTAGACCTGAGTGCAAAAATGGAGGCTCTAGCCCCTTCCAGAGCTGAGATATCGAAACTCAAAAATTCGGCCCGAAAAAAAAACGACAGTGGTACCCCTTACGTTTTTTTTTTTGGGGCGAAAAATTAAGTTTCTCCAATCTTCCCAAATTCTGATAGAGGGCCATGAGACTTAGACCTGAGTGCAAAAATGGAGGCTCTAGCCCCTTCCAGAGCTGAGATATCGAAACTCAAAAATTCGGCCCGAAAAAAAAACGACAGTGGTACCCCTTACGTTTTTTTTTTGGGCGAAAAATTAAGTTTCTCCAATCTTCCCAAAACTCTGGATTCTGATAGAGGGCCATGAGACTTAGACCTGAGTGCAAAAATGGAGGCTCTAGCCCCTTCCAGAGCTGAGATATCGAAACTCAAAAATTCGGCCCGAAAAAAAAAACGACAGTGGTACCCCTTACGTTTTTTTTTTGGGGCGAAAAATTAAGTTTCTCCAATCTTCCAAAACTCTGGATTCTGATAGAGGGCCATGAGACTTAGACCTGAGTGCAAAAATGGAGGCTCTAGCCCCTTCCAGAGCTGAGATATCGAAACTCAAAAATTCGGCCCGAAAAAAAAACGACAGTGGTACCCCTTACGTTTTTTTTTTTGGGCGAAAAATTAAGTTTCTCCAATCTTCCCAAAACTCTGGATTCTGATAGAGGGCCATGAGACTTAGACCTGAGTGCAAAAATGGAGGCTCTAGCCCCTTCCAGAGCTGAGATATCGAAACTCAAAAATTCGGCCCGAAAAAAAAACGACAGTGGTACCCCTTACGTTTTTTTTTTGGGCGAAAAATTAAGTTTCTCCAATCTTCCCAAAACTCTGGATTCTGATAGAGGGCCATGAGACTTAGACCTGAGTGCAAAAATGGAGGCTCTAGCCCCTTCCAGAGCTGAGATATCGAAACTCAAAAATTCGGCCCGAAAAAAAAAACGACAGTGGTACCCCTTACGTTTTTTTTTTTGGGCGAAAAATTAAGTTTCTCCAATCTTCCCAAAACTCTGGATTCTGATAGAGGGCCATGAGACTTAGACCTGAGTGCAAAAATGGAGGCTCTAGCCCCTTCCAGAGCTGAGATATCGAAACTCAAAAATTCGGCCCGAAAAAAAAACGACAGTGGTACCCCTTACGTTTTTTTTTTGGGCGAAAAATTAAGTTTCTCCAATCTTCCCAAAACTCTGGATTCTGATAGAGGGCCATGAGACTTAGACCTGAGTGCAAAAATGGAGGCTCTAGCCCCTTCCAGAGCTGAGATATCGAAACTCAAAAATTCGGCCCGAAAAAAAAACGACAGTGGTACCCCTTACGTTTTTTTTTTTGGGCGAAAAATTAAGTTTCTCCAATCTTCCCAAAACTCTGGATTCTGATAGAGGGCCATGAGACTTAGACCTGAGTGCAAAAATGGAGGCTCTAGCCCCTTCCAGAGCTGAGATATCGAAACTCAAAAATTCGGCCCGAAAAAAAAAACGACAGTGGTACCCCTTACGTTTTTTTTTTTGGGCGAAAAATTAAGTTTCTCCAATCTTCCCAAAACTCTGGATTCTGATAGAGGGCCATGAGACTTAGACCTGAGTGCAAAAATGGAGGCTCTAGCCCCTTCCAGAGCTGAGATATCGAAACTCAAAAATTCGGCCCGAAAAAAAAAACGACAGTGGTACCCCTTACGTTTTTTTTTTTTGGGCGAAAAATTAAGTTTCTCCAATCTTCCCAAAACTCTGGATTCTGATAGAGGGCCATGAGACTTAGACCTGAGTGCAAAAATGGAGGCTCTAGCCCCTTCCAGAGCTGAGATATCGAAACTCAAAAATTCGGCCCGAAAAAAAAAACGACAGTGGTACCCCTTACGTTTTTTTTTTTGGGCGAAAAATTAAGTTTCTCCAATCTTCCAAAACTCTGGATTCTGATAGAGGGCCATGAGACTTAGACCTGAGTGCAAAAATGGAGGCTCTAGCCCCTTCCAGAGCTGAGATATCGAAACTCAAAAATTCGGCCCGAAAAAAAAACGACAGTGGTACCCCTTACGTTTTTTTTTTTGGGCGAAAAATTAAGTTTCTCCAATCTTCCCAAAACTCTGGATTCTGATAGAGGGCCATGAGACTTAGACCTGAGTGCAAAAATGGAGGCTCTAGCCCCTTCCAGAGCTGAGATATCGAAACTCAAAAATTCAACCCGAAAAAAAAACGACAGTGGTACCCCTTACGTTTTTTTTTTGGGCGAAAAATTAAGTTTCTCCAATCTTCCCAAAACTCTGGATTCTGATAGAGGGGCATGAGACTTAGACCTCAATGAGCAAACATTAGACTATGTGCAGGTAGTACTCATCATGGGATTGGTAGTGTCAAATGCAATTCGTTTGTTGTGTCAGATGTCTTTTGACTAGACTACATTTTTCAACACGCCAAAGTGGCTAGTGGGAGTGACTGTGTTACCTACCATGCGTGAAATCCATATATGATCCAATCCAATATATGAAATATACCATTTTAAATATATGAAATTATATTCTTATAAATATAATAAGACTATCCATCTATGAAAGGCGTCATTAAATAAAATGCATTATTATTATTATTAGAAGTATAATTATAGTTATATAATTACATATCATAATATACCATTTTATATATATATATATATATATATATATATATATATATAAATTTAAATATATGGAAATATTATTATATTAGAATTATAAATATTAATTTGTTCATACATTTTTCAAATCTATTAAATGATATATCAATTATATTAACATTTCACACATTCAATGTTCACAGGTTTAAACCCTTACGTTTTGCCGTTGGGTGAAGTGATCTGAAAGCAGTATCGCCGGTCCTCACACTCCACGGCCATGACAGAACTGTTGTCCAGATCCAGGACCATCCCGCCTGCCACTGCGCCCCGCGGCTGACACATCAGGTTCCCCCCCTGCGTGAAGAAGAACAGCCTGTCCCACGCCGTGGTCACCAGCCCCGTCTTACTGTGGGACACAAAGCTCAGTGTGTTAAACCGGACACCTCCCCTGGTCACAAAATCAAGTCTGACCGAGATCATGTGACCCGTACTTCCTGATGTTGAGGTAACCTGCTTTCTGGATGAGGGCGCGATTCACGGGGACTCGATCGTGATCTGGCATGTAGACGGTGTCATCCACGGACAGGAGCTCTCTCTGAGACGAGCGCATGACCTCTGCCTCGACCTCTAACTGAGACTCAATACTGAAGCACAGACAGAAAATGAGGGACTCACAGACAATCCTCACACACGTATGTGTGTGCCCTGAAATAAAGAATTGTCCTTTACCTCCGATTCATGCTGGAAACTGAGCTTAGAAAACTGTCCATCTTCTTCGACACCAGCTCCATCCCCTTCTTAAAGAAATGTACCTGTGGATAACCAAACAGGATTGAAGATTATTCAGCTACATTGATTATAATGCACACAAACAACACTTAAATTGAAGCAAAAAGTCCCGAGGGCATGCATTAGTCAGTCAAGAGTTGTCGTTGGGCACACTGCAAAGGATACGCACAACCTTGAGTGTCTAAGTGATTTATTGCTAAGTGATTTATTTAGTTAAACGGAGCTGTAACAATGTGATAAAAAAAAGACACAAATGTACATGAAATAACTGAAATAAATATTTATATTAATATTCATAAATATTAATATATTCACATAGAATAATCATTTCGAACACATTTTTTTTCGCTTGATAAAAAATAATGTAACAAAATAATAATGGAAGTGCAAAACTTCCAAAAATGGAACGAACAAATAATATTATTTGTTACCTTAATATAATATTAAGGTAACAAATGTATACTAACACTACAATTATAAATGTATAATAACACTGTAATGTAAGTATATAATTAAATGTATAATTAAATTGCAATAAATGTATAATAACACTGTAATAAATGTATAATAACACTGTAATAAATGTATAATAAATCTGTAAAAAATCTATGTGTAATGTATGTGTAAAATGTGTAATTACATTGTAATGTATAAATACATTTTTTGCACTACTTTTAAAAAAATTAACCGCTACTTTTTTTAAAAAGAATGGCTACTTTAAAAAAAAGAATTGATTCTTTTAAAAAGTTTTTTTGAAAAGAATCGATTCGCTACTTTTCTTTTTCAAAAAGTAGCGATTCTTTTTGAAAAAGTAGTGATTCTTTTGAAAAGTAGCGATTCTTTTGAACAAGGAATCGATTCTTTTGAAAAGTAGCAATTCTTTTTTTTAAAAGTAGCAATTCTTTTGAAAAGTAGCGATTCTTTTTGAAAAAGTAGCGATTTTTTTTTTAAAGTAGCGATTCTTTTTGAAAAGTAGCAATTCTTTTGAAATACAGTGTCAGATGACGACATCACTTCCTGTCGGCCACCGTAACTTCTGTTGGTTGTAATTCATAACCTCACCACTAGATGCCGCTGTAAAGTCGGCACGAAATCGATCCAATGGCGGAATTCGATCTGTGGTGAAGGTTTCACGCGTGTTCCGTCTTTCCCATGGCAAAGTGATTTTTAATTAAATGCAACATATTTAATCTTATCAATTAACTCATTTCATCTGACTCCATAAAATGAAAATAGGTTTATCAATGATATCCGTGCATCACTTAATACGTTAATGCTTGACAATTCCTTTTAACTTAATGAAAATATAGTCAAAGTCTGTTAGAATTAGGGATGTCCCGATCCGATACTCAGGGATCGGGTATCGATCAGACGAGGCCGATCCAAATCCGATATTGTGCGTATACTATTATGTGTTATTGTTAAGCCCCACAAAAGGCACAAAAACATTCTAAAGTACCATAACGTTTTCGTGCACTCTAATATAAGTGTTCTGAAGCCATTATGCGCGAGATAAATTCATATTTAAGTCATTAAATTCAAGATCATGTAAACTTTTCCCTCCGTTGCAGCTGTCAGTCATTCTCCATCTGTGTTCAAACATCGCGTCGCGTTCGGTTACAGTCAATGATGAAACTATCTTCAAGATGATTCAATGTTAATACTTTTATACTTGATCTTTAGATAAAGGTCTATGGCGCCGTGTCATGATTATCTATCGTCCGTTAAATACCGTATTTGGGTTCTTCTTTATTAAATCCAGGCAATTGGTCGAATTAAACATTTATTAAAATTAAGATAAAATTAATACAAAAACGAAATTCACCTTAATGAAAGGCTTTATGTTTGATGTGAAAGTTTTAAAGCAGTCCTTCAGAGGCGCTTTCAGAGTGGTCAAGTCCGTAACGGGGAACTTTCACGTAACATTATTTATCCCTCATAAATACATACACGAAAAATAAGACAAAATTAATATGTATTTATGTTCTGTGGAGACGAGCCAACCCTTCTTTCCAGTGAGTAGTATTACTTTTTACACTTTTGCCACCTAAAAGTGAAAGTTTTTTTGTGTGTCACATATCCATAACGGATGTGTTTTTCCCCTTAAATATAAACGCGTGTGGAGTGATATTTTTCAAATGTCTAAAGGGGGCATGGATAAGACGTTTCAATATACTGATTTTCTGAGAATTTACATTAAGTTTTTTTTTTTTTTTTACCTCAAATGTCAAGTCCATGATGGAATTGCCCATTTTTAAAGAATTTATCCTCAACTAGTTTTGTGATGTAGGTCTACATATTTTATAATGTTAACTTAAAATAATACTAGTATATTAAAGATGTGATATATTCAAATTAAATGACCCATCATCAACTTGATTGTCTTTTTCATGAATAAACAAAAACTGTTAAGTTGTCTTGATTAATACTGTGAAGCAGCTTTGATACAATCTGTATTGTGAAAAGCCCTATACAAATATAGGCCTATTTGACTTGATTTGACTTGGTAGCATTAGATTTGGACAGGATAACTCTGGGAGTTGGAAGGGGTTTGTCTGATTTTGCCTTCTCACACACATTTCTGTTTCATATAGGATGTCAGACAGCCATCATTTCTACTAAAGAAAATGACAAAAATAGTAACGCACATTAAATTTGATAAGTAACTTTAATTGGATTACTGGTTTGGAAATAGTAACGCATTAGATTACTTGTTACTGAAAAAGTAACGCGTTACCGGCATCACTAATTGTATATAGGCCTATGTATGTACATATGTTTGTTTAGTTTAATTGGGTTGGGGTGTCGTGGAAAAAAAAAAATAACTACAAAGGGGTGCCTTGCTTTCAAAAAGTTTGGGAACCACTGCCCTAGAGACCAAACTCCTTGTGTGACAGTTATTCCTAAACTTCTTAAAAACCTTATTACCTTTTGATTTACTTCTTTGGGAATGAGACATTATTATCAGTCAGTCACCCTGAGGTCTTCAAAATTTTGCTTTTGCAAAAGCAACTTTAATTGATGTGTTGTCACAAGTGTGCAAATATGAAGAGTTTTGGAACGCAGCTCATCCAGGAGAGAGTGAAGTGAAGTGAAGTGTGTGTGATGGCGAGTGTCAGACCTGAGCGTGTGTGAATCCCAGCATGGGCTCCAGCATGGCCACTTTCTTCCTGTACTGCAGCGCATTCAGAGCACAATAATACTGCATCGCCGCCTGATGCTGCTTTCTGCGGGAGTACGCCACCTCTCTCACCACCTCCGCTTTAACCTGTCATCAACACACACATCTGGCTCAGTGCTGGACTCGGGGGGAGTCGGGGGTTTCACACAACACATCCACATTTACCTTTTCATTTTCTCTCTTTTTAGGTAAACGACTATATTTCACCATGGCAGCTTCATGCTCTGGAGAGAGAAAGAGAGACCGAAAGTGATTTGCATTCAGCATATACATATTTTTTCTATCATCCACTAATATTAAATAGAGATGTTATTAACTTCATACCGTCACTGGCAATGCCGAATATCTCCTTCAGTGTGCTGATCTCTGAAAACAAATTCATCACAGCTCTTTAAAATTTTGGTTGAGGTCGGATAGTCTGACACTTCATATCAATCAATCAATCAATCAAATTTCTTTATTCAGTCATGATGTTATTATAGACACAACAATAATCTCCACAACAACAAAATAATAACATTCATTACTGAATAGGAGCATAAAGAAGACATAGTCTTATAAATGAATGCCCCTTTTTTCAATAATCTAAGCTTATACAAAACAGATGGCTCGCCATTTTTTTTTTCCTTTCTTCTTCTTTCCCTTCTTTTTATATTATATATATATATATATATACTGTATATATATATTACTTCAATTTTACTTCACATAGTAATAAGTAATTAACAATTACCAATTTAGAAAAAAAACCAAAAAAAAAAAAAAAAAAAAAAACAAAAATAAAACATTGTTTCTTATGCTTCACTTCCTTCGTATTTTTCAAGTACATATTTTTTGTACATTTTATTGAATTGAACAATCGTGTTACATGATTTTTGACCTCTATCCAAAGAGTTCCATAAACTAATCCCAGTTACAAGAAAGCCCTTTTGTTTTTTTGAGGTACGTGAATATGGTACACTAAAATTGCCTTTTCTTCTGTTGTTATTGTCCGTGATTAACATGAATTTATTTTTAATATGTGTTGGTACTAAATTATTTTTCACTCTCCACATAATTTGTAGTATTTTGAAACTGACCAACTCTTTAAATTTCAAAGTCTGCAGTTTTATAAACACTTTATTTGTGTGGTCTCGTGAACCTTGGTTAGTCACAATTCTTATGGCTTTCTTCTGGATCATATCATCAGGATCATATCATCGAAAACAGGTTTTTTCACTTTTGAAAAACATATAAAAATACATATAAAAAGTATTTCAATACATGTAAGAGTCTTGAAGGTACGGTAAACATGAGAGAGATGGTGAAAATACTATTGAAATTATTTAAGAAACATTGAGATTGAGATATGAGATACTATTTTATAAATAAGCTTGTTTATAATAATAAATGAAAACGTAAAGAAATATTTTTTGTCTGCTCAAAATCGAATTTGATAAAATAGACACCAACATTCAAGAAATAACTGAACCAATATCAAAATTAATATTAATGTTAAATTTAAAAACAAAAAAAAATGTGTTTTTAAGATTAGTGTAATATAAGTGTAATATACATAATATAATTATTTCATTATTAAAAATATATATTTGAAAAAAATCTAATTTGTCAACTTTTGAAAATAACTGAATTAATAATAAAATAAATTAAATCAAAAACAAATTTATTTGACTTAAAATAAAACAATATAAAAATGCATTATATTGTAAATAAAAAAAAAAACAAACAAACAAAAAAACGCTACAACAGTGGATTTTAGAGAACATGATCTCTAAAGTAAGTGTCGCACCTGTAAGGTCCTTCTCTCTGAACTGCACCATGGGAAACACCATCTTATCAGCAATCTGTGTGGCCAATTCATTGTGCAGAGAGTTCAGCTAGAGAGAAATTAAAATACACTTGTTATTCAAATATTTATAAAATATTACTGTGGTGTGTTATTAATGTCACACTGAATTGTTGCCATTTTACTTTATAATCTGAATAATATGGACTTAAACTCTGCAGTATGTGAGGCAAAAGATGAAGGTCATATGATCAGGTGATCTGTCATTTTGGCAAACATCAAACAACCAGCATGAAGAGAAACAGCCCACGCCAGCTGCCACACGACTGATGGACTCTGACAGAGTGACCCACACACACACACACACACCGCAGGAGTCTCCTCACCTCTTCCACGCTTTTGGCAAAGTGCTGTAAAGTGTTGATCACCTCTTCATCGCCTTTCGCCAGAGCAAAATTCTGCACTCACAAACCATCATGTCAGATTTATTGACAACACATCTGATAGTCAGACATTCCCAGAACTCATCATTACTCCTAACACACTGCTGACGTTTAAAAGAGAAAATAAAAAGCGCTCACCTGCTTCTCATACTCCAGGAGCTGTTTAGAAAGCTGTTCGGTCGCCAGAGCCATTTCATTCTGCGAACAGGAGACTCAATTAGTCAGATGAAGAATCAGAGTCGGCACCAGTTTGATTGCATGGGGAGGCTTATTTCATTGATTTTTATTAAATATAAAGTAATATTTACAACATATCTTATTTGCCAAACATATGAATAATCCAAAAATATTGATTATATAGATCATATGTATGAATCATGGTTTATATATTTATTCAGGATTTATAAACATTTAAACGTACAGTATGCGATTTTTGGCCACCAGGGGTCACTCGTTTAAAATAATAACAAAAGACGTACTTTGATGACGTCGGAAAGAGCGTGGGCTCACGGGAGTTGTTGTCGCTGTCAATGACAACCAGCTCAGCTCATGACATGACATCATCGTTTCACAAAATATACGGATATACGGCATCTCTCTGTAGATTTAGCTTGTCAAGAAGCTTTAAATGCAACCCCAATGTTTACCTGTGTCATGCTTCTCCTGTCCCAAACACTTCTCGGGTCATATTTTTCAGGTACGTTTGAGCTTTAGCTAATGAGCTGACTGTAGCAGCAGAACGTGCAGGAAAAGCGTAATCGTGGTCCATAACTATTATACAGACGAATATAAATATTTATATTACGCTACTTCAATGAATGACCTATTTTAGAAAATTTTTCATATATAGAGCGCACCGGATTATAAAGCACATAAGATACTGCAGTCAAACGTTTGACTGGGTTTGCGTTATTCATCCACTATGTGCTAAAGGCTAAAGGGAATGTAGTGAGTGCGCGGCGCCGGAGGTGAGGCGTTTATTTGAGCTGGAGCGGGCACGTACATTCGCAGCCTGACTCATATGAGTATTCAATGTGCGCGGCTCACTAACAGCAACAGTTGGCTGTTTTGAATGAGACGACACGGTTACTGTGAACGGGGAGCGCTTTATGCGCGAGCAGCACCGGGGACAGTGTGTCTGTTGAGAGTGAGCGCTCGTGAGCGGGCATGTGATTTACACACATAAAAATACGTACTACTTTTTTTATTTCGTCATTTTCTTTGCTTTATTGGCGGTAGTCCAGTGTTCCCTTTGTGTTTGGCGGTTTCGCCGGGTTCCGCAAGGAAGTTAGAGAAAATAGAGGAGTCAAAGGTTATATGACGCCATAGACGGGCGACGAAACGGAAATAAAGAAACGTCCCGTGTCTTCGAATTAAACTATAAATTTCTCCGTAATTGAAATTTGGTGGAAACTGTCGGGATAATGCAAGTACACATCTAACAGAAATATATAACATAGATACAGTTATTTTTGCTATTTTTAATGCAGAAAAAATACATATTGTGGCTTTAACTGTACATTCAGGATTTGCATTTTCATATTCAGGATGTAACTATATATCAAACCCTATATATATATATATTCAGATTTTTCTATTTATTCATGGTTTACATTTATTTTGAGTTATTTTCAGATTTACATCTTTATATTGTGGTTTGCATTAATATGTTCAGAGTAATAACTACATATTCAGATGTAAAAATAAATATTTATAAATTCACATTTACATACTTAGAATTGCAGCTTTATATTCAGGGTTTATAAATATCTATGAAGATTGCATATAATTATTTCCTATTATTATATTTGTTATATATTAGTATTATATATATATATATATATATAATTATTATATTTACATTTAATGACACTATTAAATAATACTATTATTATTTTATATTTAATGTCATTTAATGATTACATTTAATGAGTTTGCAATCCATTTATAGGGTTAGTTCACCCAAAATGAAAATGATCATTTCAGAGGCCATTCTTCTGCTGAAACTATGGCCGTTTCCGGAAGTCAGTCATTATAGTTTCTAAAATTACAAATATGGATATTGCGATTCATTGGGCTTTAAAAACTCAGCCTCCCATTATAAATCTCGGTTTAGAGCCAGGGTATTTTATAACTCTGATTGTGTTTGGCTGAATTGAAGAAATTCATATACACCTAGGAATGCTTGAGGGGGATAATTTTCATGAATTCGGGGTTCATTTACATTTTTGTAACTCTTTGACAATGCGCCATATTTCAAAGTATAAAGGCATAATCAATGAAAATAACGCAGGGTTGGACTTTGAGTTAGAATTTGATTGGATTGTAGATGCTGTGATACTATTGGTTAATATTTTACCCCCACCCCTGAGGCCTTGATGACATCTTTAAAATACCATGCACCGATAAATCATGATCAATAAACGGAATATTTATTTCGATTCACAATTAGACATAGTAAATTTCGCTTATATGTTGCCTCCACTGTTGAAGTCAATGTGAACATGTGTGTGTGTGTGTGTGTGTGTGTGTGTGTGTGTGTGTACCTGTGCTCCAAACACTCTCTGCATAGACTGGAGCAGCTGGTTTGTGTAGTTAGTGAGCGTGCCTGCATCCTCTTCAAACACACTGAGCAAGGACCGCGTCTGCCACAGAAAACACAAAAGCCAGTAAACACTCGATATTCACACAGTGTTAAATGTGCTCGGCATCCGTGCAGCGTGAAGCATGCTGGGTGTATCCACAGGTGTGTTCTGTCTGGAATCAGATCAGACTTCTGGGTGTGTTTCCAATGCAAACAAAGTGACTGGCCGGGCGGAGACATCTGTGGGTTCATAATCTCAAACATAGGGCATTATGGGACATGACTCAGACACATACCTTGTGCATATAAAGTAAATTATTTGTTCACTGAGAATATCACAAGTATGCGGGAGTGGCTTCACAGTTTGAACTGCATCCAAATTAGGCCTAATTATGATTTTTTTAATAGCTAATAAAAATCAAAACCGATTGCAAAACAATGTATAGTGTTATTCAAAGTTTTTTGTGTGTTTTACCTTATTTCTCACATGCTGATCTGACGTCTCTGATTATT
The DNA here is from genome assembly GCF_016745375.1 of Pimephales promelas. Next base: position 11,990,218 of record NW_024121155.1, read on the forward strand.
TGTTGTTGTTTCGTATCTGCCAGTGATGTCTCAGTACTGATACTAATATATATTTAATAGATCTGATACAGCATGTGATCTAATGTATCAGGATCAGGCTTCTGTGGGTTTGACCAACTAAACAACATCTCACTCCTCCCATACAGGCCCCTCCATTCACAACACCACTGCCAGCGAAACATTTACAGCTTTAAAGCACCAAAGCCGCAAATAACACGCGCGACTGCATGTTTGACGCGCGTCTCTAATTTATAAACATATGATCAGCATACATGTGTCTCATCTGTGGCTCTTATCTAGGAAAAAAAACTTTGAATAATAAACAATGCAAGCAGTTACATAAACTTAACGAGCTGAGGTGATTCCCTACTGAATCGCGCACTTAAATTGATGTTTAATTCAGATTAGCTTGCACATATGCTCTGCGACCAACGACATACGCGCGCGTCTCGACAGCGCATCATCAGTTTTGCAACCCAAAACACACTAAACCGAATAGTTATGAGTGCTAAAACATTGAACAAAGATCCAGTAAACAGATGTTTACCTGCGGACTGTCCTGCAGGGCCTCCTCGAGTAATAATTTGTGGTGTACGGCAGGCATCTTTCGCGTCGGAGACAGTGAGAATGGAATACAAGGATGAGGACTACGTTTCCCAGCTGCTCAAATACGACCCGGAACTGCTTTGGGTGCATGCTGGAGAAAGCAGTCATCTTCTCTGTTCATACTGGGCATTATACTGTCTATGGCATTTACTCTGCTTCAAAAATACACAAAGCATAAATAATAATAATAATAATAATAATAAATAATTTATATTGTAATTAAAAAATAGTTCGTTCGTTCGTAGTTCTAACTTCTATCCCACAATACCCTCTGCTGGACTATACTGGTACAATGTCACTTTTTGACAATGTAATATGAAAATAACAAAAAAATAATATGAAAATACCATATTATTTTTTTTCCATTTGTTTATTTACTTATTTGTTATTTGTTACTACTTATTTACATTTGTTTATTTATTACAGGTTTATTTACGGTCTATATCGTATACATAGGCTATACGTTTTTCATTCACATAAAATATAGATTTTGTATATTTTTTATTACATTTTAAATCAGTTCTGCATTTAGTATTTTCTTGATCTCTATTTTTTTCATTTAGATTATGACATAATTCTCAGTTCACAATAGTCCTAATGAACTCCTAATAGAAACTCCCATTTTGTCCAGAGTTTGATCATGTGCCACAGATCATCAGAAAGTTTAGCAGTGGATGATAGACTCCAGCGGTCCCCGAGAGGCTCCTACTTCTGTCATAACAAACATCTCTTTGTGAACACCTCAAGGCTGAGTTCTCATGATCCCAGACCTTTAAACCCAGAAACCAACATCTGTGTGTCCACCATTTGTCATCAGCCCTGTCCAAACAATATCTAAGTAGAATTCCTAAAAACGGAGACAGACAAACAGATAGATTCATTAGATAGATTTTATTATATATTTATTACTTTAATGTTTTTTATTATTTCTTGCTTTTTACAGTTTCTGACTGATATTTTTTAGTATAAACATACATTAAGTCTTTTGATTCATTTTATTACATTATAGCTTGCTTTTTATTGCTTTGGTTGTATTGTGATTTCGTTAAAATATTAAATTGTCATATATTTTAAATAAATTATAATTTAAAATGCATTCTATTGTTTAATTTAATACATTTGAACAGATTTTATTATTTATTTATACATTTTAATAACGTTTTCTCATTATTTAATTGCTTTTACTTTTGATATTATGTTTATTTATTTTAATACATTTACAGTTTGGACGGAGTTCCTGCACACCGTGTACAACTGGAGGCTGGCCACACCCCCTTCTGTTACCACGGCAACTCTATCAGGGTGGAGGAGAGGACGAATCATGTGAGGTCATCTCTCTCTCTCTCTCTCTCTCTCTCTCTGCAGAATGATCGAGGCTGTGTTCAAGGGAGCTCGTGCATCACATCAGCGCCGTCCTTCACTCATCCGTCCTCCAAAGCAGACACGGAAGAAAGCTGTGTGTACATGTCAAAATGGGATGTGGAAATTCCTCTGCCACCAGCACGACAGCAGGAGGTGAGTGTGTGTGTGTGTGTGTGGCTCACTTACTCGCGCGCTGCTTTTTATCAATGGAAGTGTCATGTTGTGGATTCTAGCGCGTGCACTTTGTTTTGCCCTTAAACACTTGATTTCTGGAAGTTAAAGTTCGTGTGGAAGCCTGATGAAGTCCCGTACGTCTTGGGGACCTCGTGTCCTCCTCTGTTGTTAGCAGAAGCGGGTGTGGAGGAATGTTCCGTTAGTGTCAGGTGAAGGATCATTCTGAACATCAGTCATCATGGAGAATTTATCCCTCACGTCTAATATGTATTCAGGTCAGATCTGAGCTTATAGACTTGATGAAGAGAGAGAGAGCGTGTGTGAGCGGCGCACGCTGGAAAGAAAAAAACAAAGATCTCTTTACCATCTCAATCGTTTCTATCCTTTTCTTAGAGGTTTAGAAGAGATCTTAAACTGTGCGTATGTCCGACCAAAGTCCGAATCATAACTATCTCAATATGAAGTCAAATATTTGTCATTATTGGCATTGGTTCCATGAAGAACCTTTAATATCCATAGAAGCTTTCAATTGCTCAAAGGGTTCTTTATAATTATTAAAATCTTCTTAAGAAAAAAATGGTTCCTTTTGGTTCCTTTAAGAACTGTTCAGAGACTGCCTTGGTGGAAAAGGGGTTCTTCTAGGGATAAACATAACCCTTTATGAAACCTTTATAGTTTTGTACTCTTACTTTTTTGTCTTTTTTTTTTCAGTAGAAACAACATTATTTAGCTGTAATATAACTGAGAACACAATTGTGTGTCCTCATGTGTCCTGAGCTATAAAAGATCAATATTTGAGCAATACATGTTACACGAACAAGCCTGGACGTTGAAAATTCAGACGCGAGAACAGCTGTAGATGACTCAGCTGTCAGAAGCAGTGAATGAATTTAAATGTGCAGAGAATTTAATTTCAAAATGCTTTATTGGTAATCACCGTTTCTCATTGAAATGCAAACTGGATACAAGAAGAGTGTAACAGCAATGCTCGGGTTCATTATGATGTTTCGGTTTCCTCTGTTTGCCTGCTGTGTTCCTAAAATACACTGAACAAAATTATAAATGCAACACTTTTGTTTTTGCCCCATTTTTCATGAGCTGAACTCAAAGATCTAAGACTTTTTCTATGTATACAAAAGGACTATTTCTCTCTAGGGCTGGGTATTGACACAAATTTCTCAATTCGATTCGATTTCGATTCACAAGCTTGCAATTCGATTCGATTTCGATTCAATATTGATTATTTTGGATATCAGGTACAATAAATGGCAAATTTTCTCAAGGAAATCAAATCTCTTAACTAATGCTGTAAACTATGGGAGTCCAGTTGTAGCCTATAGGCTTCATTATATATATATATATATATATATATATAAACATTTAAATGGTGGCTGTCATAAAAACTTGCCAGATTTATTTAAATTTGCATTAAATATTGAAGAACATGAAGATTATAATGCATATGTAATATGGTGTATATATTTAGCAAAATGTTCCTCTCTAGAGTTATTTTTTTCTAGCTGACTAACGAGTTGATGTGGGTTTTTTTTAGGTAAATATGATGATCACATTGATTACAAGCTGTTTAACTGACGTCTTTCCTCGGTTGAAACGCTGATTGAGCGAATCAATGTGACTTGATACGGATTTCGATAAGTTGTACTCTATCTTTTAACACACTTTCAGATGCTCATTCATGAGTGCTGCTGCTTCTCTTGAGCTGCGCCAGAGCGATCTCACGCCACAGCGCCAAAACGTTATTTATGTTTTTGAATTTCTAAAGAAAATGGACGTAATTTGAAATTTGAGACTTTGTTTCATATCAATAGTAACAAAGGACAAAGATTATTGCGATTTTTTTGGATGCGCGCAGCCGCGATACAATGTTCCATTCATTCAAATGAAACAGGATGACTAATCGATTCTTGAGAATTAAGATCGATATCGGTTCGTAAAAATGAGAATCGATTAATATCGAGAAATCGATATTTATTACCCAGCCCTATTTCTCTCAAATACTGTTCACAAATCTGTCTAAATCTGTGTTAGTGAGCACTTCTCCTTTGCCGAGATAATCCATCCACCTCACAGGTGTGGCATATCAAGATGCTGATTAGACAGCATGATTATTGCACAGGTGTGCCTAAGGCCCCGTCCACACTACTGTGTTTTCGTTTAAAAACGGAGAATTAAAACGAATACGATCTCCGTCCACACCAGCGTTTTATCTGCGTATTAGAATTGATCTCCGTCCACATTAAAACGACTGAAAATGCAGATCACGTGACCATTCACCAACACTGGGCAAGCACGTGCCGGTCTAAACAGAGGCTGACGAATCAGGGAAGGACGCGTCATGACTGATGACACCCAATCATTGAGCCGAGCGTGAGCCTCTGCGTGAAAGTTTCTAAACTCCTCCGTTTTGTCCCGTCTTCACTAAAACGCCCTCTGGAGATTCAAAACGCAAAACGAAGCTGCAGCGTTTCTAAACTTCTCCGTTTTAGGTCTTCGTTTTTTCCGTTTTAGTCTGGACGGGAGGTGCAAACGTAGTAAAAGGTCTCCGTTTTTAAACGAAAACGCAGTAGTGTGGACGGGGCCTTAGGCTGGCCACAATAAAAGGTCACTCTAAAATGTGCAGTTTTACTGTAGTGAAGGGGTCTGGGGGGTCCGAAAACCAGTCAGTATCTGGTGTGACCACCGTTTGTCTCACGCAGTGCAACACATCTCTTTCGCATAGAGTTGGTCAGGTTGTTGATTGTGGCCTGTGGAATATTGTTCCACTCTTCAATGGATATCTACAGTTGCTGGATATTGGTAGGAACTCGAACACGCTGTTGTATAATCCAGAGCATCCCAAACATGCTTATGTGACATGTCCGGTGAGTATACTGGACATGCATACCGTTTAAAAAAAATCTGATTTTTGACATTTGTGAATCAATTCAGCATTGCCCACGTCCGCATCGCGGTGCATCTAAGAATCGATTTTTTCCCCCAACGGGCCTCAGGATCTTGTCACGGTATCTCTGTGCATTCAAAATGCCATCAATAAAATACACCTGTGTTCATTGTCCATAACATACACCTGCCCATACCATAACCCCACCGCCACCATGGGACACGCGATCCACAACTTAGACATCAGCAAACCGCTCACCCGCATGATGCCGTCTCCCATCTGCCCTGTACAGTGAAAACCGGGATTCATCCGTGAAGAGAACACCTCTCCAAAGTCACTGACGCCACTTTCTCTGAAACGCTTTTGGAGACGGCTTATGGTAGAGAAATGAACATTCAATTAGCAGGCAACGGCTCTGGAGGACATGGTGTGCCAATTGACCTATGGCTAAGCCACTTGTTTCCATTGTCCAGGGACGAGCGTGTGAAGAATCAGTGGTCAGAGTTCATATTTGCATCGATACCACAACAGTATAGCCTGAACCTTGTGTTCTCATCATTTTAATGACGAATCGTTCGCAAGCCGGTTGTTCCTGAAGGAGGGCTCAGTATCCAGTGTTTATGGATCAGGTTCGTCCTCCTCCGAATCACAATCTGTAAGTAATATTAATAATGTTTGCTGCTATGTTTTCTGTAGCATGTACAATATAGTTATATTGTGTTGTGTACACTCCGCGCAGCTTCTAAGCGGGGTAAAGTTAGTTTTGTTTTTGATATTCACCAGACATTCATTGAAAAATGGCAATTACCTCCTAAACGACTTAGCCAAATATGACTTCGTTCTATATAATAAGCACTGCCCCTCAAAAGCCGCCGCAATGTGAGTTTCGCCGGGAAAGCTCGCTCTTGACGGAGACGCGAGTAAGGGACCTTGTGGAAAGTGCACTTTTTCTAACACGTTTGTTCAAACACTATATACAATTTTCAACCCTTGCCAAGCTTTAATCCTGGTTATGGCGTTCCGTTGCCGACAGTCTCTGCCTACGGTTTACCAATAACAACTGGGTCATTTGACCAATCGCCGCAGATACGCGTCACTCAAAGGAGGTGTTTGGGAAAATGAATCATCGAACGAATCATTTGGGAGTCGTTGAGCAAATCAGTTAAAAATAAATGCATATTATAAGACAAATAAAGTTTTTTTTTATCCTTGCATGCACTTTAAACTGTTTTTGGGAACTCCTAAAACAAAAATAGGAACATTTCAAATGCTATGATAGGGGCTCTTTAAGATATTTTTTGATTAAATCTGAGAGCTGGATCACTCCTGCATACAAGTCCATAGGCTTCTTGAGGGATTGAAACTTGCTGGCCTTGAAAAGTTATTAAAGACTTCGTTAAAATAGTCCAAGTGACTACAGTGGCTCAATCTTAAGTTTATCAAACGACGAGAACACTTTTTGTGCGCAAAAAAACAGCAAAAATAACGACTTTATTTCAACTACTCAACAACTTTGCATCTTACCTTAAGGACAGGACTTTTTCTGTTTATTAGGGGAAATGTTTTTCATCTTGTTCTCAAATCTCCTACACTCGAAACAATGCTGGGTTGTTTTAACCAAAATTTGGGTCAAATATGGACAACCCCAAATGTTAGGTTATAAATGTCATTTAGAATTTTAACCCATCTTTCAACTTTTTTTAAATGATATTTTTAACCCAACATTTGGGTTTGTCCATATTTGACCCAAATTTGGGTTGAAACAACCCAGCATTTTTTAGAGTGTAAGGTGTTCTGCAGGGCTCTATTCTGGGTCCTCTTCTTTTTGCCTTATATATGCTTCCACTCGCTCATATTTTTCAGAAACACAAATATCATATCATCTTTATACTGATGACATGCTTTATTTTTTAACCACTTCATTGTTTAATCTGTTTGCATTTCTTCAAGACATTAAATTATAGATGTACTTACAGTTAAATAATAATAAAACTGAAAGAATAGTTTTTGGCCCAACAGCTGTGTCTTCAGGCATTGTTAATAAGCTCCAATGTACAAGACTGTGTTAAAAACCTTGGGGATATTTTCGATCTGATTATAAAAAGCTGATTAGTGATGTTGTGAAAAGAAGTTTCTTTCAGTTAAAATCAATTGCTAAAATCAAGATGCAATGAAAGACCTTGAAACTGTAATTTCTGCCTTTATAACATCAAGATTAGGTAACCGTAAGTCAATCTATCTGGTTTTGCCTAAATCAGCTCTGAAACGGTTGCAATTGGTGCAAAATGTGGCAGCCAGACTATTGTCTGGCGCTAGAAAACATGAGCACAGAATACTCGCCATGTTGATTTTAAGATTCCGCTCTTTTTTTTAAAGCTTTACAGTAGATGTTATCTCCTCACTCCTCATACTACCAATAGATCTCTTCGGCCTTCTAGTCAATTTCCCGCTCTTCTGGAAAAGTCTTCCCCTGTTTAAATCAAATTTAAATAAAAAAATATATATATTTGTTGTACTGCACTTTGGTTTTGACATTTGTAGTTTATTAAAATGCATTATAAATTAATAAACTAAACTAAACAGCTGTTCCTTTTGACATTGATTACGCTTCTCATGTATTTAAACCATGTGTTTTCTTACTTACTTTGTCCAGTATGGTCAATGTTAACACGGTTGTGTGTACGTTATCTCCTGATGGTTCTGATATGGACTTATTATTACGTTTTTTTTTTTTCCTATTCCTTTTGTTGTCACTGCAACTAACCGTGACAAAAAGAGCCAGACAAAATGAACTTTGGTTAAAAATAGAATTAGCCTTTTCATGTACATAGAGAGAAAATGATGAATGATTGACAAGTGATATGTCAAAGTAGTGGCATCCATCACTACTAAACAGAAAGAATGTAGCCTAAAAAAAAGATATGTATTGCTCAGACAATGCTCTTTAGACTTGTTGGAGATCTCAGTTACATAAGTGCCAACTTCATGTTTTTTTTTTCCCTAACATAAAAGATAAAAAGGGAGTCATAGTGATTCTATAAAAGGAATGTGTATAAATCACTTGCTCTTAGAATAATTTGATAAGAAATGTTTGAGTTCTTACTTATTATAAAGGTTCTTTATGTGGCATGAATGAAGAACCTTCAACATCCATGGAATCTTTCCATTTCACAAAAGATTCTTTACGGTGGAAAAGAAGTTCTTTAGAATTTCTTCACACTAAAAAAAAACACTTAAATTAAGAGTTTATTGAGATCTTTTGAATGCACACTTTGGTATCTTGGGATCTTTTTCCAAGAGAAAGATCTGTGAAACAGGAGAGCTAATCAAAAGCTCCATTTCTTCTCATTGTTATCTATAGAAGAAACTACTGAGCCAGTAAATAGACTTTTCTTTTATGAATCTGTGTACTGCCTTTGAGGAGTAAGATGTCAAGATGGAAGGTTGTTTCTCGACCCGATACAATGGACCTGGTTTCTTAGCTCAGTTGTGCTGAGGACGTGAAAACACTCCTTCGGTGAAAGAGTTTTCAGGTTATGCATTAGTCTAAAATAAATGGATCCTTCAAAACAAAGAGGATAAACACACTATAAATATGTCATAATCCCTCAGTTGATCCTGTCAAACGACTGCTAGGTATTGAGACTTTAATAAAGACGAGAGAGAGAGAGAGAGCAAAAAGTCACTGTACAAATGAACGTTTGTAATCAAGGAATTGAACTGCAGCGCAGAGTGAATACATCTGCTGGAAACATCACTCTTGTGACCAGAAAAAATCAATACAGCATAGAAAGAACGGAATCTGATTTTAAAAAAAAAGTCAATACCGTTTTTCTTCTGTGTGGTTTGTGTGTCAAAAAACAGTGGGATTTTGTTTTCTATACAGTGATTATACAACATTTTTTCCCCTAGAAGTTCACTTATAAAGTAGGCAAACTCAAGGTTTCTTGCACTAAAAAAAAATCTAAGATAAAGATTAAGATTCACTGCTACACACAAACACACACACACACACACATTTTGTTATATTTAAATAAAAGGCTGTATGTATGCATATATGAATGGATGGACGTTGTCAAAATGATCCCATACACAAAGAACAGCGGAAATGACTTAAAGCGCTGTATTCTGCTGCCAGGCCAGTAGATGGCGATGTCACTTTCTAAAGAAACAAACACTGTTTCACAAATTTGTGTTTCTGTAGTTTACACTGAGACAATATATTTTTTTTAAGTTGCACCTTTAAACATGCTTTCAAAGTAAAAAAAAATTGTAAATGAAAGGCTAAAACTGTAAATGAAAGTTTTCAGTTTTTAGTTGAAAACGGTGTCGTGTAAACGCCCTCTTACAAACATACTCCAGCATTACCAAAGAAACAGACAAAAAAAAGGATCTAGAGCAAGAAAGGTTTAAGGTTTCATGAAGTTGTTTAGTTAACAACCTAAATATTCCAGATGTACATGTTGCATCGCTTTCGTGACGCGTTTCAAAGTCATGTTCTCCTACAAATACCGTAAAAAATAGATAAATGGACAGAAAATGTGAATTTGCCAAAAACAGCTTTTAAAGATCTGTTCTCTGTAGGGAGACTGGCTTCAGACAATAGTTCACACTACAGGATTTTAAGCCCGATTTAAGCTCGATTTGCAAATCGTTGAGCTCGCCGACGGGTCAGGGTGTTATTCCGTGCAAATCACGGGGGATTAGTGATAAACGCTTGCCAGTCTGCTAGTATGAAAGAGCCAACCACGCATCAAGACGCATCAAGACGCCTCGCAGACCCAAGCCCAGAAAAATATCTAGCATGCTAGATATCCAGAGCTGTCACATGACTCAACCTCATGTGATGTCATGAGCTACAGCCAATCAGAGCAAGGCATGGGTTGAGGTAATCGGGTAAATCTTTTTTTGAGTTTTTTCTCTGAGAAAATCATCGCGCAAACAGTTTGCAGCACTAGTTTCTTTCTGACGTCCACATTCGCGTCTTGTGTTCTTCGTCTTCTTCGCTAGGTATAGAGTGCCGAAGTTATGACATCACTTTGTAGTACAACTCGGAAGTTTGCGGCGCATGGGTTCCCTCGATCGAAAAGCTATGCATTTTCCCCAAAGACTTTTGGAAAACCGCAAAAAATAAGATCTGTGTTCAACAAAGAGTTGTGACCTTTACACGTTTTGTCTATCAAGATAATCTTTACAAGTTAATCCAAAATTTATAAATTTGGAAGCCTATATAAAGTTTAAAACACCACAAGCAGACACAATAAAGTTTCAAAAACCACAAGCAGGTTATAACTGGTGTGTTTTATGCAACACATTCTCATCCTTTGGCGTCATATAGGTGACGCCATATGACTTTTCGTCGAAATACTACGCACATGGCACCCTTTAGCGTCAATATAACACGTACTGTTATGGGTAGGTTTAGGTCTGGGGTAGGGTCTGCATCTCATATTGACGCTAAAGGATGCCAGTCACTTGTGTAACGCCTTGGGTTCTGTGTGTTATGTTGACGCTAAAGGGTGCCATATGCGCAGTATTTTAAGGAAATGTCATATGGCGTCACTTTTATGACGCCAAAGGTTGAGAACGGGCTCGTTTTATGTCACAGATCAAAACGTTTAAAATATTTTGTTAACCACAGACCTTATTTCAGGCGATTTAGCAAAAACCCATAGACTGTAGGGCTAGGGAACCGGAAGTGCTAAAATGCTAAGTGCTAACTCACTTCCACGTTTTGGCCTACAAAGTGACGTCATAATTTCGGCACTCTATTGGTGAGCGTGCTGTTTCGCGTCATTTCCGGCTCGTTTTATCACGTGATTTTTCGTGACAAAACCTTGTTTTATAGACAAGATAGAATCGTTGGGTGACGGAGTTGTTGATCAATCGCTGTGTCGTGTGGTGTGAACAGCTCAACAACTTGAACAGTCTCGATTTCACAGAGAGCAAGTCATGCAGTTGTTTTAAAATCATGTAGTGTGAACTACATCATCTGTGTGATGTTCGGCCCATGTGTTCAGCTCTTCTGCTCTGTGTTAATGATGTCTGCCCTTGATTGACAGCAGGGTTTGTGTGATTTGTCAAGTTTGTCAAGCTGAAGCTGAAGAGGTCTGTTGACCTCTAACTGGAGGCTACAATATAGTTGAAAGTGTGTGTCTGTATATATATATATATATATATATATATATATATATGACTCCTTAATGTTGACCTAAAACTTAAACAATTTAAATGATTTAAAAGGTAAATTATACTTTCTTCTTTGTCTTACAGGTCCAGAAGCTGTCAAGGATGTGTGAGTAATTTAATTCACGACATATCCAAACATACCATATTCACGAATCTGAGCCACAGAATGAATGTCACGACCACTAACATCCGACAGAAATTAATAACAGCACAAATGCGGAGCGCTGAGCTGATTTCAGTACAGAGCGGCTCAACACAAAATACACACAGACACATTTCACTGAATCCTGGGGGAGAATCACTCGGCCTGTTCCTGCTAACCGTTCAGTGGCTTTTGTGGTGCACATGGGCCCCTGAGGGTCCGAACGCATTCTAGCCAATCAACAATCATTACCCCCCCGATCCCCTCCCCCGGTTTACTGACAAAAACAGCAGACGGCAACCGTGCCATCAGTGGAAAAACGCCCGAGCGTGTGTAGACAGCAGATTTCTGTTATGACATCAGTCTGCGTCTTCTTTTTTGAAGTGCTTTTAGCATTTAACATCTATAAAAGGATACAGAGGAGCTGAATAATTTCTCTCCGTGTGAAATATTTAATGAGTTTCCACTCTCGATGCAAGCCGAAATTAACATGCTGTCGCTCGCTGTGAGTGAAACCATTTAGCTTCAGATTGGATTTCATAAGTTAAAATCCTATTCAAAATCTCCATGGTGAAATTAGAGAAACTGCATTTTTAATGATGAGTGAAAATTAAAAAAATCTTAGCGTCACCATGAAATTTTATTTTTTTTATGACATTTAGCACTATTTGATCTAAATAACTGCCCCCTCCCTCTTGCAGTCATCTATTGCATACTTCCTTACTATATAGACAATATCTGAATTTACAGTAATGGTGTGTTCACACCGAACGTGAATTTAATCGTTTGCTCGAGTAGATTACACACAAAGTCAATGCAAAGACGTGAATAGACGCGTCATTCGCGCCGAGCGTTGCGAATGACGCGAATTGGGCGACGCGTTTTGCCGCGAACGTCTTCTGCGCAAGTTGAAAAATTTTAACTCGAGCGGAAGATTCGCATGGCGCTTTGTTGCGCCAGCCAATCAACTAAGAGCTAATCGATACGTCCGGTCTATCACTGTTGTCGAAAATGGAGGAGATTCTGAGTGTTGCCGTCTCTGAAATATTAAATACTTTGGCATGTTTTTTTATACATTTATTGTAATTAAATCACAGCAAAAACGATATATGCTGTATATTTATTGGTGTTTTTCGTTATTTTATGAAACTGTCCCTAACCTGAGACAGATGGAAAGCCTGTAGTTGGCTTTCCTCCGTATGTGGGACTTCCACAACAAGAACAGACCATCAATATCTTTTATTTCAGACATGACGGAAACGTATGCCAGAAAGAAATTGTGTTGTTGTTTTTTTTATTCGCGAGTGACGCGGATGCGTCAATGGGTTCAAAATGTTCAAGCGTCTAACTAGACACGATAGTCGCGTATTTGACGCTCTATTCTCGTTCGGTGTGAACACACCATAAGTCTGCAAAAAGTACCCGGATGACCTGCGAGATTCTGAAGTGTTCTTATGATGGACACTTTACTATCCCATGAGGCAATGGTAGAGGATTTATGAATGGAAGTGAAGCGACGCAACTGATGCTGGTAGATCACATGATAATGACAACATGGCGAATGTAATTCGCCCAAATTAAATTCATACTATATAGAACATACTTTTTTAGCAGTCATTGAATAATTACTTATTCAAAATAAGTACCTACTCAAGAGAGTATGTGATTTTGGATGCGGCCCTCTTCTCTGATGATGCGTTTACTGTCATGAGGGCGGGGCAACCTGTCACTCACATGCGATCGACCAATAGCAAACCACAACCATCCAATCAATTCCGCATGATCAAAATCAAGCCCCGCTCTACATTTTTACTTGTAAGAGAAGTCGTTTCACTCAGATGTGCATCACAATGAATAGGGAATACTTACATTTCATGGTGACCTTTGTATTTTCAGTGGACCAAAAATTTGAAAATTGAATGTGCACTGAAATCTATTGAACTGGCTGTTAAATAGCTAGAGCTTGCTCGGCTGAGTGCATCAACAGGGTCTTGAGAAAACTGCTTCTGAATACAGTATGTTTTGATGAGTCTTTTGTGAGGCATCTTTTGAGCAGAGAGTAAAAATGACATAAAATACATGAGAGGTCACATGAGAGGCACAGATATGTCAAAATGGCTTCATCTTTATTCTCTTTATGCAGGACAGAAGAACCTTTACCAGATGATGAGAAACGAAGGTTAGACGGTCTTTTGATAACATGATCATTCATACAAAACCATGAAAACATCAATATGAGACTGAATCAGGACCATAATAATGGATAGCAGGTGAGATCTAACTGTGTGTTGTGCAGGAACTATGGAGGAGTGTATGTGGGCCTTCCTGCAGATCTAACCGCAGTGGCTGCCAGCCAATCAAAATCCACACGCAAAGGTGAGGACGACATTCAAAGAAAGACTTTCTAAGAACGGTAATTACAGTATATTCTGTTTGTTTTGGTCTTTTTGTCTATTTTACATGACCAGACCAAACATTTGCTTCTGCTGTAATGTTCAAAAAATCTTACTAATCGTTCTAATAATTTTGGCCACCACTGTGTGTGTATATATGTATATGTGTGTGTGTGTGTGTGTGTGTATATATATATATAATTTATTATATACACACACATGCATATATATATATATATATATATATATATATATATACATACACACATAAAGATAGATACGGAAGCCCTGAACCGCAACCTAAAAAAAAGTCAGTAAAAAAAAAAAAAAATCTGTAAAAAAAAAAAAAAAAAAAATCTAGCATTTCGAGATTAAAGTCGGAATGTTTCGAGATTAAAGTCGGAATGTTTTGAGATTAAAGTCAAAACATTGTGCATTCATAACAGTGCGCGTCCACTGGCTCAGAGCGTGCGCGCGCGCGTGTGTGTGTGTGTGTGTGTGTGTGTCGAACTGCCATGGATAAACCCAAAATAGTAGCTTTACTTTTATCTGGGCTTTCAACAAAATTCTACACACGTCACACGTGCTAGTGGCAGTGTTTCTGAGGTGTTTTCGTGCTCGTCTAGTCAACACTATCTGGGTCGAGAACACAACAGTAACTGTTCGGTCTCCCTCTTCAATGTAAATACGCTCTGGATACATTTTAAGTGCATCATTCTGTATCCAATCATTTGGCCGGATCCTGTGATTTCCTAAGATTTAATAACCACTTATGGTTGAGGAGAGATTCTCTGATATGATTGTAAAGCACTTTGAGTGTAGGCATATATGAAAGCGCTATATAAATGCCCTATTCATTCATTCATTCATTCATTCATTCATAAAGCTGGATTTCTCCATCCAGTCTGAAAAGTGTTTTCCGTGTTGGTTTTCCTATAGGCTAAAGTCTATTCCGGCGCATTATATTTTATAACAATAAAGTAAGTTAAGTAATTCAGATAAAAGTAAAAAGCTACTATTTTGTGTTTATCCATGGCAGTTCGACTTCACACGCGCGCGCGCGCTCTGAGCCAGTGGACGCGCACTATGAATGCACAATGTTTCGACTTTAATCTCGAAACATTTCGACTTTAATCTCGAAACATTCCGACTTTAATCTCGAAACATTTCGACTTTAATCTCGAAATGCTATATTTTTTTTTTTTTTTTTACAGATTTTTTTTTTTTACTGACTTTTTTTTTTTAGGTTGCGGTTCAGGGCTTCCGTAGTTAGATGATTTCAGTTTATACAATCTTATTTTACATGTGTTTAGCTTGTTACTTACTCGTTAGATATTTTTATTATTACTTTAATATAACTATGTATGTTTTATATATATATATATATATATATATATGTGTATAAATTATTATATATACACACACACACACACACACACACACACATATATATATATATATATATATATATATATATATATAATTTAAAAATTCCATATATATCATATCATATAATAATCCTTTTTTGTGTGTTTAAAAAATTGAAAGAGAAAAGTTTGTTGTATGTTCTCATTTTTTATTGTTAAATTATTTTAACAATTAAAATTATTTCAAGTCACTGAGTCAACCTCAAAAATCAAATAGTTAATTTGGGGACAAGCTGAGTACATGCATCGTGTACCATTGTGTATCGAACCAACTATCTCTGTAAAGTAGCCTACCATATAAAATAACAGACTTCTGAAGCAATTTATTTACTTATTTCACTGAAATAAAAACAAAACATTTGTTTCTCTATAATGCATCTGGCATTATGCAGCGATACACATCAATAGACAATAGAATATAATAACTAATGTTACCTTTTAGTCTATAATGCATAGGGGAAAAGCATGATGAAAGACCTCACAACAACACAGTCGTGATGAAGCAAGGGCTGCCTATAATGGCTGGTTATTACCCATAATAACCCTGTGTAAAAAGGAGGCAGCGTGTGAGAGGAACAGACTGCGGTATTACATTTAGATTAAACAGCACAACTACCAGAGAGACTTCACATTACATTACTGCTTAAAAACAAGTTTAATCTTTATCTGGAGAACAGCCCCTCGACGAGTCTGGAAAAGTCATTTAGTGTTATTAAAAGGAGATTTCAACCAAACAATAAAAATTCTGTAATCATTTACTAACCCTCATGTTATTCCAAACCTGTATGAGTTTCTTTTTTTGCTGAACACAAAAGAATATACTAATACTAATATAACAATATAGAAGTCAATGGCTGCCGTCAACTGACTGAGAATAACAGAGCTTAATAATACTAACACGTACTATTCTATATCTATTATACTGTATTAAAAAAATCCTTGTGTGGCGGTGGTCAAGCTGAGAATGGTCACGACATTTGCACATTGCTGCCCTATTGTTGATTTGACTGTTTCTATTGCTCACGCTTTGGATAAAAGCATCTACTAAATGATAAAGTGTAAATGTAAAATGAGTCCCGACTGCAAAAAGTGTGCGTGTCCATTTATGACCTGTCACCTTCTCTTTAACTTGTTTAAAGCTGCCCAGAGAAGACAGCATGCACACTTTAGTGCACGAGTTTTCCAATTAGTGGTATCTGTGGAAGCTCAAACCAAAATTAATTGTCAGATCTCTCCCGCTGTGATGTATACTAACATTTTCTTCTTTGGCAGACTGACTCCAGATCAAATGAAACTACAAAGCAACGGCCTCTTTAGAATTCAAGCTGTGCAGTCGCTGATTTACGACGGATATTAAGATGTTCGAGGATCGAGACGTTTTTGGAACTGAAACCAGAACCACTTCGGAATGACATCACCGTGACATCATACTGGCTGGCGTACAGAAGGGTTCTGTTTGGAACACTGAGCATTATTGTGACTCTGAATGTAGGGACTGTTGCCATGGTAACCGGCGACCGCCTGACCTCACGCTCCTCACATCCTGGTATTTTGGATTCACCACGGCAGGGCATTACCAGACACGATCGACTGTATGTCTCTGCAATAACAATACTTTTTTCTGACGCATTAATTAGATAAGAGGATCTGAAAAGGGTGGTGTAAGTGTAACCGCTTTGATTCGACCTGCGCCGAGCGGGATTCGATCCAGCGTCTCTGGCATGGGAGGCCAGGGGTGTAGTGAGGTTTACACACACATCTCTAACTAGCTTGGATCTGTTACACTCATCCCCTAAACCTCACTCCCATCCGGGTCACGGCACCAAATGTAACCAGACCTACTTGACCCGCTTTGTGCGGGATTTGAACCGGCGTCTCCGGCACGGGGAGATAGAACTGCAGGGCCGCAGAATTATACGTCATAGCAGCACTACTTTCATGTTTTGGAATGTTATAAAGTTTAAAACAACGTTATAATAATGACCATGAAGCCATGAAGTTGGCTTGTGAAAGTTTGGACCAGAAAGTTTGAAGTAGTTTGAAATTTAATTTAGTTTATATTTTAAATGAGTTTAAAGTTTAAATTAGTCTAAAGTTTAAAGCTACACTGTAACTCTTTTAGTTTATTCTTAGCTAAAAACACTTAGTTCTTTCAAAAATATATGTGCTCATTAATGTATATTTACTTCGTTCAAGTAATAAAGTATTCTCGTGAGTGTATAATATGCCATTGAAAATACATACGGGTAAGGGGTTCTAATGTCGGTCGCCATGTTGCCCCTCCATCTTGGAAGTACATTAGCCAAAGAGGGACATACCCGTTAATTCAAGCTTCGGCTTTTGCGTTTACGCTTGAGTTAACACTCATGGACAAGGTCGAACTGGAAGCCATGTTAATCTTGGACTACATTGGCCACCGTAGGAGTTAAAACGAAATCGGAATTGAGCGGAACAGAAACTAATATTCACTGGATGGTCATTTATCTTTTCACCCCTAGATGGGGGTAAAAAAAAAAAAAATCACACAGTCTAGCTTTAAATTAGTTTGAAATTTGAAGTAAAGTTTATATTCGTGTAAAGTTTAATTAGTTTGACTTTTAAAGTAGTTTTAAGTTTATACTAGATATACTAATTTATACTAATATGTTAATAGTTAAAATTATACTTTATCCATTTGTTTTGTTGAGTAACAATATAAATTGAACAAAGCTTAAAAAAACAAGGAAAACAAAGCTTGAGCATTTGAACATATGATTTAATTGAAAATAATTTTTAATACTCAACCAACGATTTTTTTTCATAGACGATACACAACAATAATATGATAGACTGAAAAACAAATGAATGCAATTCTCATGGTCAGTTTGTATAATACTACGCTAACAACTTACATCACAAACCATGAATTTGGCCTACAGGTCACATTAAAATTTTGTTGTTCAACTTTTTTAAAAATACAACAACCATTCACTTTTCATTTTGTAATTAAAGGTTAAATAAAGTATTGCGCAAATCTGTAATGACAGATCAATAGTATTGTTGAATATTAACTTAAAAATAAGCCTTTTGTATAAGCGTATAATGTTAAGAATGTTGCATCCATCAAAGATAGAACGTGTTACTTTATCTTCTTCTTTTCCTTGTTCTGTGTGTATATATCTATGGTTCTGTTAGACTGTTAGGCTGGCGCTGTCGTCCTCACACTGCTATGACATATGGTTCTGCGGTATATTGGGCACGGGAGATGGGCACTCTAACAAGGGCACTAAATACTGCTTACTGGCTTGCTTTTTTAGTATTTTACATATGTAAGCACGAAAACATAACAACTTATAATGTTTAACACTTAACATGACTTAACAAGAGCTGTTGACATGACTGGAAATAATGACATTAATATATAGACTGTAGTTTTCTTATACACTTTGATAGTCACATCACTATTGCAATTAACACATCTATTAATAGCATTTACTAATCAAAGAGTTCTTATATTTATTCTATTTCAGGTTATTGACCTGTGATTGTACCAATTTTTGTGACTGATGTGAATGATGTATTTGAAATAAAAAAATATGAGATTTTAAGAAAATGAATTGGTGTCTGCATCTGGAAGGTTTATTTGGGCTTTCCAAAGTACTTTTTAAATGTCCCATTGATGTTTATTTACACTATTAGTTTTAAGAGTATAAAATTATACTTGGCATACCCCTTAAACTAAGCAATTATGAGGTGTTTCTTCCTCATATCTGCTTCATGGTCTTAAAGGGATAGTTCACTTTGAAATTAATTTTTGGTATGTTTTAGCTTACCTCAAGGGCATCCAAGATGTAGGTGTCTTTGTTTCTGCAGTAGTTTCAATTTGATATTTTTAGGTCAAACCGTTCTTGTCTGTCAGTCATATAATGGAGGTCTATGGTCACCACCTCAAATGTAAGTACACATTGATGGCCTAAGACACGGTTTGTGTGAGAAAACTAACAGTATTTATATCGTTTTACCTCTTGTAACCACAGCCACGTACAAGTGATCTGAAGGCACGGGTAAAAAAAACAAAACAACGTTGTCTGTTGATATATCGAAATCGTCTTTCATTTAAAATTTGTATATCTAAATATGTTTAGATCTTCACAGTGAAAGGTAACACTACTGAAATCTATGTGTAAACAATGAGTGACGTACACGCGCGAAAGATCACTTCCGGGGCTTGCGCAGATAGAAGCGCCCTCGCCCTCAGATCACTTGGATGTGGCTGTGATTACAAGAGGTAAAAAAGATATAAATACTGTTCGTTTTCTCACACAAACCGCTCGTTTTGTGTCTTAGGCCATTAATGTGTACTTACATTTATGAGTCATTAAATCATGTCTAATTTGGACTTCTCTGTGCATGCTCTTTGAGGTGGTGACCATAGACCTCCATTATATGACTGACAGACAAGAACGGTTTGACCTAAAAATATCAAAATTGAAACTATTGTGGAAACAAAGACACCTACATCTTGGATGCCCTTGAGGTAAGCTAAAACATATCAAAAAAGAATTTTAAAGTGAACTCCCTTTAATAGATTTTTGAGAAAGTTTTGTAAATATTCCCTTTTGGAATTGCCTGGAAAACCACCTCATGCGAGCGTAAAAACTTTTTTGCGAGTTTTCGTGAAAATGAAAAATTTCCATTGGGTAGATTTTTAATTTGCACAATTTGAAGGGTAATGTAAATGCTATGACTACAACAAAAATCTATATAAAAATTACAGACCCTAACTATGTAGATCTAGTAAACCAATGTGGTAACACTTTACTTGAAGTGGTGTGCATAAGACTGACATGACACCTTCATAATCATGACAGGACACTTTACTTGAAGTGGCGTGCATAATCATGACAGGACACGTTTCCTGTCATGATAAGGAAGGTGTCATGTCAGTCTTATGCACACCACTTCAAGTAAAGTGTTACCAACTAGGTAAACCTTACTGACCCAAAACTTTGTAACGGTATATTATAGGATGTGCTCTTTGGCGACTGAAAGTTACATAGGTTCATCAGGTCAGTATTTTGATTTCTAAGTTCTTTAAAACACCAGCACATGACTAAAAGGTTTTTCGTGGACGTTAAAATGGCATTATGCTGTAAATCCTGTTTGTTTCTAACTGGAATGTTTATTTTACATTTTTTAATATTATAGTGTACAAATTACAAACATAAATACATTGTCTGCAGTAGAAAATAAGAAACTAAACAGTGCGAGTGGTTTTTCTAAAATCTTATCTGTTCCAAACCTCAAGAAATTCTATGAAACCGAGTCCTTGCAGAACATCACACAATCACAGGGTCAATCATTCGCTCATCGGACTGCTGCTCAGAAGAACCTTGGCAACAAAAGCCATTTGTTTCTAGGTTTATACATGGAATTATTCATCTCAGTGGAAAACCTTGGGAGACTCAGTGCTAAGAAAATCAATACACACTTCTCCCCAAGAAAGACGTATGATTTGAAGAATCGTGTCATAGAACAAAGTTTGTTCAAAAAGAAAAAGGCCAATAAACAGGTCATCAGAGAAGAGAACTTATTTTGATTAAAGAATATGAGGGCACGTGAATTTAAAAACTAATGATGTACATTTGTATCATTTATAATAATAAAAATGGCAATATTCTATAAAAAAAAAAAAAATTTCAATAGTGGCTTTTAGAGTGTGAAAGTTCCACATGATGGGCATTTTAGCATAATTGTGTGTAAAGCCACAAAAGAGGACTGAATTCGGCCCACATTCTGTCTGAGCGGCTGCTTTCTGTGCGCATTTCAGGTGTGTCAGTCATCGCGAGCAGCACCACATTGAGTTTATGTATGCTTATTTACTCTTTTTAACATCATTTGTGCCCTGTTCTTTATCTCTAATTAATGCATGTTTCTTTATCACTTAAGGTAGTACTGTGCTACGTGGATATAGTCACATACCGGCCGCAATAAACGAAATCGCAAAAAATCTCGAACAATATCACTTTATTTCAGTCATGACGACTCTCGGAGAGATTGGGATGGTAATGGATATGGCAATGTTAATGTATTTGGTCTTGGCGGAATAGATCTGCTACACATGTAACATACATGATATATAACCCCTGTAGCAGATCTATACAGGTGGAGCTGGGGAAGGTGGAGGGTTTCTGAAGGCGCAGCACACTGATAACAGCAACACTACTGGTATTTGAATGTTGCATCATGATGCATCAGCAACCAATCAGCTGCGCTATGTAGATGATGATGTGATCACTACCAAATGAGTTAAGGACCGATCAGCCTGCGCCATTGCACGACAATACTTGGTATTGTTGGTATCATTGCGATACCGTTGTGTAGTTTGGGAAGGTTTATATTGTCTAAAGCCCCAGTTTTTTAAAAACCTATGTGCAAGGATAAATAAGAAGATTAAAAAAAATATATATATTTAAATAAAAAATGTAAATAAATAAATAAATAATAAAGAACATAAAAACAAATTTGATATAAATAAATGAAATATATATATATTAAAATGAATTATAAAAAATAAAATTAAAAAATGTATTAAAATAATAGAAATATGATTAAAATAATTAATACAGAGTACAGTACTATAGTTCGTAGTTCATACTTCATAACTAAATATTTTCCCAAATAATATTTGACACATATATTACAATACTTATTTTTCACACTATAGATTGGGTATTTATACATAAAAATGTATAACTTTTGGGATGGGGGTCCATGGCATCTAAAAGATTAAAGGTACAATATGCAAGATTGTTTCGCCACCAGGGGTCGCTAACCTCTTACAATAACAAAGGCGTATATTAATGACGTATATTCCAAATTAAGCGGAAATATGGATCTTGTCGTCAAGCTGATGGATCTTTTATGGATGAGTGAATACACTTATGTTTTTAACATGACTGTAGTATGAAACGGCGTGATTGCTAGACGTATACCAGCACCACACACAACGCGAGTCCCGCGGATATAAAAGAATAAGGACATTTCATTCTACCGAACTATACGCTGAATTACTCACACAGGTCAGTTTATTAGAGGAGTTAAACTTGTAATGCAGCGCTGCTTCACTTGCTCTAACAGTTTCACTGTCACACTAAACGGCATTTGAGTGTGTTGAATGTTAGTTAGGTTGTTTGTTGGCTGAATAAGCTAGATCAACATTAGAATAACATACAGATCATATTCTAACTTTTCATCATGTTGAACTATATAACATTGATTAGTTTTATATACATTCATTTGCTCATCTGTTTGCTCAAGTAACATGCAACACTTGCATCTCTGTCAAGTCGAAGTTAGTCGCGGATGTGGAGCTCTCGGCATATCGAAAGATGTTGATCTACGTTTTAGTCCTCTTTTTGTCTCAAAGTCTGCTTACCATGGTCCATAATGTTTGAACAAAACCCTACTAGGGACGCTCACGCTGTTGAGCACGCATAACAGTTGTCTACGTCTGTTGCCATGGTTACTATTGCAGTACGTGGTCAAACCTGGCGGAAACCGAGGGTAACGCGGATATGACGTCATTGACTGGCGACTGCTCACACGCCCCGTTTCCTTGGTTAAAAAAATCGCAATTTTCTCACGATTTAAAAATAGTTGGAAACATTTGGGATGGGATATTGTAAGTAATCAACTAAACAAAATATATAACATTGGCCAAGTGGTTTTTGGATATTTTACTGCAAAAATCCTAAATAGTGTACCTTTAAAAACCCCTGGGCCCGTATGTATAAAGCCGCTCAGAGTAAATTTTTTGTCTTAAGTGTGTAAAAATTCTAAGAATGACGTAATTATACTCTTATTCTTATACTTAAGAATAAGTGTGATTCATAGAAGTTCCTAAGTGTTAAGACTAGGTCTCAGCTCCTAATTTATTTAAGAGAGCTGGAGAGGTCTCCTAACCAGTAGGAGTAACAAGATGGCAGCAGAGAGGAGGAGGCCGTGCAGTTTCCAACAACGTAAGAATGTGTTGGAATTATATGATGACAGAGAGTTGATCAAATGAGACAGGCTTGATCGTCAGGGTATTATTTTTGTTACTGGCCTAGTCAGAAATTCAACTTCTCCCACTGTAAGAGACAATGCCTTAACTGCGGAAATGAAAGTTATAATGACTCTGCATTTCCTTGGACCAGTTTGGTTTTGTTTTTGCATCCATTTTTTTTAACCAATTTTTAACTTCTGTCTTTCCTTTATATACAGCTGTGAGTGCAATTTTTAATTATGTGATTCATCAGCTTAATTACTTAAATATCAACACATGTGTCCATTTAATCAGTGTGTTGAAACTCTGTTAAAATTGTGTGAAATAAATGCTTGTACTTATTTGTAATCTTTTTGTACAACGCAAAAATGAATTATTCTAAATAAATTGAAACATTGAAATAATTCATGTCTTAATAATTAATGTCTTAATTAAATAATGAATTAATTGTGTCATGCTGCTGTGACCTCATCCTTGCATCATTATTGGCTGATTCAGAGGTTCAGGGCGGACATTTTGGGTTCACATCATCAGGGGCGCAACTACCCAGTTTCAGAGGGGTATGCAGCAACAATTTTAGCGCCCCCCCCCCCCCCCCCAAAAAAAAAAGGAAAAATAAATGTAATGTAAGTGTGCTGTGTAATAAGTGAGCTAACAGAAGAAAATAAGTGCAAAATTCTTGTTTATTAACACAATTAAACTACTATAGCTACTCCACCTTGATGAACCCCCTAAGAAAACTATAAGCTCCATTGGAACAGCAATACCAGTGTTTCTCACAGGATTTTAGGTAAAACTGTGGACCTCAGTTTCTCTAGGGGGGTTCGGGGCATGCTCCCCCGTAAGAAAATTTTGTGTTCTGTAATGTTAAATTCAGCAGTCTGGTGCACTTTGAGAGTTCAAAATTGAAAGCTCCAACCCATATTCAGGGTGCAAATTAAACAGAGAAAAATTTGAACCTCTTTTAGTTAGTGTCTGTCTACATTACACTACTACATAATAAATAGTTATAATATTAATCCCATGATAGTAGCCATAAAGGCTATTGTAAAACAAAATGCACAGAAAAATAAAGGAAACTTTCATAATTAGTTTTGCACTAATTTCTATACTTGAAAGATACTTGCGCATAATGACGTGTTTCATGGGCCAGTGTGTCAGAAAAAAAACTAAAGCTGACTTTTTTTGACCAATGCATTACACCAGCACAGCGCTGCCAATTAAGCAAAAAACAAAACAAACAACAAACAAATGGGCCGCCGATGTATGAGTTTTGTGGGCCGTTAAGACAAATAAATTAAAAAAGGATGAAATGTATTGGCTGAAAAGCACGTCGGCCCAGCGGGAATCTCCCGGTAGTCCCGATGGCCACCGAGATATAGCCTACATGTGTTGGGATGTCACATTTTAAATCCTACCTGTTGGCTTTCAGCAATGCATGCAGTTATTTAGCTGCTGTCGTATCAATTGACATGCCATCTCCTTTTCTCTCTTTCTTTTTCCATTTTTAGCCCCACAACATTTTGTTTAATCCATCTTTTTCGACGACAACTCGACTACTCGTACCTGCTCGCTCAGCGCTCACGGCGCCCCGCGCCGCTCGCGATATTCTCCATGAGGGCGCCTACTCTAGCCTGGCTGTTAGTCCTCTAAAATTTTATATAACAATGAAGAAATGCAGAAATGATTTAAGAAACGCACAACGGCAGTTACATATAGAAATACAATATAGCCTATATAATTTTTTTTTTTTTTTTTTTTTACTATCGCTTTGGCGCCCCCCATTGTGCTGCGCCCCTATGCGCCGCATATAGCGCATACCCACTTTTTGCGCCACTGCACATCATTGTAGTCCTTAGTTCACAGCACTTAAGTCCCACTTCAGTCAGCACGAATCAGTCTTATACTTTACTGAAAGTTGCTTTTAGCTGCTTTATAAAAGTCTCCTACTCTTAGAAAAGTCCTACTCTTTACTAAGTATTTTCTGACTCTTAAATCAAAGCTTAAGGCTATTCTTATGAACATTTCTTAGAAGTTTTATACATACGGGCCCTGGTCTAAATCATCTACTGACAGTGTTTTAGGCCAAAAAACACACCGCAACTATAATATATGCATTCATTTTTTGATTACTCTCCTTCCTGATTGTACCTGAAAATGATGATGAGCTTCAGTTTTGTAGTGTGCTCATCTTTACGCACGTACTCTGAGTTACGTGATCAGACACACACTCTCAATCTCATTACCCACTCTGCAGCTGTCTGCCTGTTAGTCATCAGCTGTAATTGCTCTCTTCAGATCTCGATCGCAGATCAGTGACTCCTATACCAGCGGTGACAGATGTGCTGTATGCAGAAAACACAAATAACCTGGGGAGACACATGTGGGGAATAATAAGTTGATAAAACCAGGCCCTAAAACAAAACAGAGGTCAAATGCCAAGGTCATACTATGGAGCACCATTGGGGGTCCCACTTGTCGCGGAGCCGGCCCGTATTCATAAGAATCCTCGCAGAAAACTCTTTTATCTTAAAAACTTTTACGTGGGAGTCATAGCTTAGGAGTGATTTGGGACTGATCTGAGAGCAACTCTGAGTAAGGAAAAGACGGGGCGGGGTTGACCCCGTTGCTATGTATGACACAATCTTTTGAAGACTGTGATTGGTTAGTTGTCCAATAAGGTATTTAATTGGCTTAGAATGATAAAAATGGTTCCACTCTTTCCAGTTACACTGATTGCTGTCTATTTAAGCGGTGGTTTGAATGTTGGTTTTAATTTAGCATACATGGAATAAAGGCCCGACTGTGATAAATTATACACAGTGTTCACAGTGTTTATTGTTAGTCCATTAGTGGATGAACACAAGGCCATCATTAAAGGAAAATTCGGGCCGGGTGTCACGGGACAGAGCAAGAAGCAGACTTATTAACGAACCAGGGAAGCCTGCTATATTCATAAATGCAGTTTTTTGAGCCTGCAAGGTGGGAATGTCCAGTGGAAACTAAATGAACTGCGACACAATAAGAGGTTCTGAAATTGCTGTAATTGTTTGTGTGATCACTGCTTACAGAAGTGTGTGACAGTCCCAGAATGGGAAAAAAAGGTGATTTAAGCAATTTTGAGCATGGCATGGTTGTTGGTGCCAGACGGACCGGTCTATTTCACAATCGGGCCGGAGTGTTTCACAATCTGCTCAGTTACTGGGATTTTCACACACAACCATTTCTAGGGTTTACAAAGAATGGTGTGAAAAGGGAAAAACATCCAGTATGCGGCAGTCCTGTGGGCGAAAATGCCTTGTTGATGCTAGAGGTCAGAGGA
>NW_024121155.1:12017260-12273466 GCF_016745375.1 Pimephales promelas
AAGTTGGCTTGTGAAAGTTTGGACCAGAAAGTTTGAAGTAGTTTGAATTTAATTTAGTTTATATTTTAAATGAGTTTAAAGTTTAAATTAGTCTAAAGTTTAAAGCTACACTGTAACTCTTTTAGTTTTATTCTTAGCTTAAAAACACTTAGTTCTTTCAAAAATATATGTGCTCATTAATGTATATTTACTTCGTTCAAGTAATAAAGTATTTCCGTGAGTGTATAATATGCCATTGAAAATACATACGGGTAAGGGGTTCTAATGTCGGTCGCCATGTTGCCCCTCCATCTTGGAAGTACATTAGCCAAAGAGGGACATATCCGTTAATTCAAGCTTCGCCTTTCCCGCTTACGTTTGAGTTAACACTCATGGACGAGGTCGAACTGGAAGCCATGTTAATCTTGGACTACATTGGCCACCGTAGGAGTTAAAACGAAATCGGAATTGAGAGGAACAGAAACTAATATTCACTGGATGGTCATGTACCTTTTCACCGCTAGATGGGGGTAAAAAAAAAAAAAAAATCACACAGCGTAGCTTTAAATTAGTTTGAAATTTAAAGTAAAGTTTATATTTGTGTAAAGTTTAATTAGTTTGACTTTTAAAGTACTTTTAAGTTTATACTAGATATAATAATTTATACTAATATGTTAATAGTTAAAATTATACTTTATCCATTTGTTTTGTTGAGTAACAATATAAATTGAACAAAGCTTAAAAAAACAAGGAAAACAAAGCTTGAGCATTTGAACATATGATTTAATTGAAAATAATTTTTAATACTCAACCAACGATTTTTTTTCATAGACGATACACAACAATAATATGATAGACTGAAAAACAAAAATGATTAATTTAAATAAAATGAGTTTTCAATGAATGCAATTCTCATGGTCAGTTTGTATAATACTACGCCAACAACTTACATCACAAACCATGAATTTGGCCTACAGGTCACATTAAAATTTTGTTGTTCAACTTTTTTAAAAATACAACAACCATTCACTTTTCATTTTGTAATTAAAGGTTAAATAAAGTATTGCGCAAATCTGTAATGACAGATCAATAGTATTGTTGAATATTAACTTAAAAATAAGCCTTTTGTATAAGCGTATAATGTTAAGAATGTTGCATCCATCAAAGATAGAACGTGTTACTTTATCTTCTTCTTTTCCTTGTTCTGTGTGTATATATCTATGGTTCTGTTAGACTGTTAGGCTGGCGCTGTCGTCCTCACACTGCTATGACATATGGTTCTGCGGTATATTGGGCACGGGATGGGCACTCTAACAAGGGCACGAATAGCTTACTGGCTTGCTTTTTATATTTACATATGTAAGCACGAAAACATAACAACTTATAATGTTTAACACTTAACAGACTTTAACAAGAGCTGTTGACTGACTTGAAAATAATGACATTAATATATAGACTGTAGTTTTCTTATACACTTTGATAGTCACATCACTATTGCAATTAACACATCTATTAATAGCATTTAACTAATCAAAGAGTTCTTATATTTATTCTATTTCAGGTTATTGACCTGTGATTGTACCAATTTTTGTGACTGATGTGAATTATGTATTTGAAATAAAAAAATATGAGATTTTAAGAAAATGAATTGGTGTCTGCATCTGGAAGGTTTATTTGGGCTTTCCAAAGTACTTTTTAAATGTCCCATTGATGTTTATTTACACTATTAGTTTTAAGAGTATAAAATTATACTTGGCATACCCCTTACACCCCTTAAACTAAGCAATTATGAGGTGTTTCTTCCTCATATCTGCTTCATGGTCTTAAAGGGATAGTTCACTTTGAAATTAATTTTTGGTATGTTTTAGCTTACCTCAAGGGCATCCAAGATGTAGGTGTCTTTGTTTCTGCAGTAGTTTCAATTTTGATATTTTTAGGTCAAACCGTTCTTGTCTGTCAGTCATATAATGGAGGTCTATGGTCACCACCTCAAATGTAAGTACACATTGATGGCCTAAGACACGGTTTGTGTGAGAAAACTAACAGTATTTATATCGTTTTACCTCTTGTAACCACAGCCACGTACAAGTGATCTGAAGGCACGGGTAAAAAAAACAAAACAACGTTGTCTGTTGATATATCGAAATCGTCTTTCATTTAAAATTTGTATATCTAAATATGTTTAGATCTTCACAGTGAAAGGTAACACTTCTGAAATCTATGTGTAAACAATGAGTGACGTACACGCGCGAAAGATCACTTCCGGGGCTTGCGCAGATAGAAGCGCCCCCGCCCTCAGATCACTTGGACGTGGCTGTGATTACAAGAGGTAAAAACGATATAAATACTGTTCGTTTTCTCACACAAACCGCTCGTTTTGTGTCTTAGGCCATCAATGTGTACTTACATTTTACGAGTCATTAAATCATGTTTAATTTGGACTTCTCTGTGCATGCTCTTTGAGGTGGTGACCATAGACCTCCATTATATGACTGACAGACAAGAACGGTTTGACCTAAAAATATAAAAATTTAAACTATTGTGTAAACAAAAACACCTACATCTTGAATGCCCTTGAGGTAAGCTAAAACATACCAAAAAAGAATTTTAAAGTGAACTCCCTTTAATACATTTTTGAGAAAGTTTTTGTAAATATTCCCTTTTGGAATTGCCTGGAAAACCACCTCATGCGAGCGTAAAAACTTTTTTGCGAGTTTTCGTGAAAATGAAAAATTTCCATTGGGTGTATTTTCAATTTGCACAATTTCAAGGGTAATGTAAATGCTATGACTACAACAAAAATCTATATAAAAATTACAGACCCTAACTATGTAGATCTAGTAAACCAATGTGGTAACACTTTACTTGAAGTGGTGTGCATAAGACTGACATGACACCTTCATAATCATGACAGGACACTTTACTTGTCATGTCAGTCTTATGCACACCACTTCAAGTAAAGTGTTACCAACTAGGTAAGCCTTACTGACCCAAAACTTTGTAACGGTATATTATAGGATGTGCTCTTTGGCGACTGAAAGTTTCACAGGTTCATCAGGTCAGTATTTTGATTTCTAAGTTCTTTAAAACACCAGCACATGACTAAAAGGTTTTTCGTGGACGTTAAAATGGCATTATGCTGTAAATCCTGTTTGTTTCTAACTGGAATGTTTATTTTACATTTTTTAATATTATAGTGTACAAATTACAAACATAAATACATTGTCTGCAGTAGAAAATAAGAAACTAAACAGTGCGAGTGGTTTTTCTTGAAATTTCTGTTTTAAACTCTCATCTGTTCCAAACCTCAAGAAATTCTATGAAACCGAGTCCTTGCAGAACATCACACAATCACAGGGTCAATCATTCGCTCATCGGACTGCTGCTCAGAAGAACCTTGGCAACAAAAGCCATTTGTTTCTAGGTTTATACATGGAATTATTCATCTCAGTGGAAAACCTTGGGAGACTCAGTGCTAAGAAAATCAATACACACTTCTCCCCAAGAAAGACGCATGATTTGAAGAATCGTGTCATAGAACAAAGTTTGTTCAAAAAGAAAAAGGCCAATAAACAGGTCATCAGAGAAGAGAACTTATTTTGATTAAAGAATATGAGGGCACGTGAATTTAAAAACTACTTATCGTTGCGAGTAATAGTTTGTGAAGGTTTATATTGTCTAAAGCTCCAGTTTTTTAAAAACCTATATGCAGGGATAAATAAGAAGGTAAAAAAAAGAATAAATAAATTTAATAATAAAGAACATAAAAACAAATTTGATATAAATAACTGAAATATATATATATATATATATACATACATACACTGTATATATATATATATATATATATATATATATATATATATATATATTAAAATGAATTATAAAAAGTAAAATTAAAAAAATGTATTAAAATAATAGAAATAGGCCTATGATTAAAATAAATACTACACAGTACAGTACTATAGTTCGTAGTTCATACCTCATAACTAAATATTTTCCCAAATAATATTTGACACATTTTTACAATATTTATTTTTCATAGTATAGATTGGGTATTTATATATAAAAAAAAAATATATAACTGCCTTTTAAATTTTGGAATGGGAGTCCATGGCATCTATAAGATTAAAGATACAATATGCAAAATTGTTTCGCCACCAGGGGTAGCTAACCTCTTACAATAACAAAAGCGTATATTAATGACGTATATTCCAAATTAAGCGGAATTTTGGATCTTGGAAATTGTGGATCTTGTCGTCAAGCTGATGGATCTTTTATGGATGAGTGAATACACTGATGTTTTTAACATGACTGTAAAGGATTGCTAGATGTATACCATGTATTCCGCGGATATAAAAGAATAAGGACATTTCATTCTACCGAACTACACGCTGAATTACTCACACAGATCAGTTTATTAGAGGAATTAAACTTGAGGTAACACAGCGCTGCTTCACTTGCTCTAACAGTTTCAATATCACACTAAAGGGCATTTGAGTGTGTTGAATGTTAGTTAGGTTGTTTGTTGGCTGTATGAGACTAAGCTAGATCAACATTAGAATAACATACAGATCATATTCTAACTTTTCATCATGTTGAACTATATAACATTGATTAGTTTTATATACATTAATTTGCTCATCTGTTTTCTCAAGTAACATGCAACACTTGCATCTCTGTCAAGTCGAAGTTAGTCGCGGATGTGGAGCTCTCGGCATATCGAAAGATGTTGATCTACGTTTTAGTCCTCTTTTTGTCTCAAAGTCTGCTTACCATGGTCCATAATGTTTGAACAAAACCCTACTAGGGACGCTCACGCTGTTGAGCACGCATAACAGTTGTCTACGTCTGTCGCCATGGTTACTATTGCAGTACGTGGTCAAACCTGGCGGAAACCGAGGGTAACGCGGATATGACGTCATTGACTGGCGACTGCTCACACGCCCCGTTTCCTCGGTTAAAAAAAATCGCAATTTTCTCACGATTTAAAAATAGTTGGAAACATTTGGGATGGGATATTGTAAGTAATCAACTAAACAAAATATATAACATTGGCCAAGTGGTTTTTGGATATTTTACTGCAAAAATCCTACATAGTGTACCTTTAAAAACCCCTGGGCCCGTATGTATAAAGCCGCTCAGAGTAAATTTTTTGTCTTAAGTGTGTCAAAATTCTAAGAATGACGTAATTTTACTCTTATTCTTATACTTAAGAATAAGTGTGATTCATAAAAGTTCCTAAGTGTTAAGACTAGGTCTCAGCTCCTAATTTATTTAAGAGAGCTGGAGAGGTCTCCTAACCAGTAGGAGTAACAAGATGGCAGCAGAGAGGAGGAGGCCGTGCAGTTTCCAACAACGTAAGAATGTGTTGGAATTATATGATGACAGAGAGTTGATCAAATGAGACAGGCTTGATCGTCCGGGTATTATTTTTGTTACTGGCCTAGTCAGAAATTCAACTTCTCCCACTGTAAGAGACAATGCCTTAACTGTGGAAATGAAAGTTATAATGACTCTGCATTTCCTTGGACCAGTTTGGTTTTGTTTTTGCATCCATTTTTTTTAACCAATTTTCAACTTCTGTCTTTCCTTATACAGCTGTGAGTGCAATTTTTAATTATGTGATTCATCAGCTTAATTACTTAAATATCATCACATTTGTCCATTTAATTAGTGTGTTGAAACTCTGTTAAAATTGTGTGAAATAAATGCTTGTACTTATTTGTAATCTTTTTGTACAACGCAAAAATGAATTATTCTAAATAAATTGAAACATTGAAATAATTAATGTCTTAATAATTAATGTCTTAATTAAATAATGAATTAATTGTGTCATGCTGCTGTGACCTCATCCTTGCATCATTATTGGCTGATTCAGAGGTTCAGGGCGGACATTTTGGGTTCACATCATTGTAGTCCTTAGTTCACAGAACTTAAGTCCCACTTCAGTCAGCACAAATCAGTCTTATACTTTACTGAAAGTTGCTTTTTGCTTTATAAAAGTCTCCTACTCTTAGAAAAGTCCTACTCTTTACTAAGTATTTTCTGACTCTTAAATCAAAGCTTAAGGCTATTCTTATGAACATTTCTTAGAAGTTTTATACATACGGGCCCTGATCTAAATCATCTACTGACAGTGTTTTAGGCCAAAAAACACACCGCAACTATAATATATGCATTCATTTTTAGATTACTCTCCTTCCTGATTGTACCTGAAAATGATGATGAGCTTCAGTTTTGTAGTGTGCTCATCTTTACGCACGTACTCTGAGTTACGTGATCAGACACACACTCTCAATCTCATTACCCACTCTGCAGCTGTCTGCCTGTTAGTCATCAGCTGTAATTGCTCTCTTCAGATCTCGATCGCAGATCAGTGACTCCTATACCAGCGGTGACAGATGTGCTGTATGCAGAAAACACAAATAACCTGGGGAGACACATGTGGGGAATAATAAGTTGATAAAACCAGGCCCTAAAACAAAACAGAGGTCAAATGCCAAGGTCATACTATGGAGCACCATTGGGGGTCCCACTTGTCGCGGAGCCGGCCCGTATTCATAAGAATCCTCTCAGAAAACTCTTTTTTTATCTTAAAAACTTTTACGTGGGAGTCTTAGCTTAGGAGTGATTTGGGACTGATCTGAGAGCAACTCTGAGTAAGGAAAAGACGGGGCGGGGTTGACCCCGTTGCTATGTATGACACAATCTTTTGAAGACTGTGATTGGTTGGTTGTCCAAGAAGGTATTTAATTGGCTTAGAATGATAAAAATGGTTCCACTCTTTCCAGTTACACTGATTGCTGTCTATTTAAACGGTGGTTTGAATGTTGGTTTTAATTTAGCATACATGGAATAAAGGCCCGACTGTGATAAATCACAGTGTTTATTGTTAGTCCATTAGTGGATGAACACAAGGCCACCATTAAAGGAAAATTCGGGCCGGGTGTCACGGCACAGAGCAAGAAGCAGACTTATTAACGAACCAGGGAAGCCTGCTATATTCATAAATGCAGTTTTTTGAGCCTGCAAGGTGGGAATGTCCAGTGGAAACTAAATGAACTGCGACACAATAAGAGGTTCTGAAAGTGCTGTAATTGTTTGTGTGATCATTGCTTACAGAAGTGTGTGAGAGTCCCAGAATGGGAAAGAAAGGTGATTTAAGCAATTTTGAGCGTGGCATGGTTGTTGGTGCCAGACGGGCCGGTCTGAGTATTTCACAATCTGCTCAGTTACTGGGATTTTCACACACAACCATTTCTAGGGTTTACAAAGAATGGTGTGAAAAGGGAAAAACATCCAGTATGCGGCAGTCCTGTGGGCGAAAATGCCTTGTTGATGCTAGAGGTCAGAGGGCCGACTGATTCAAGATGATAGAAGAGCAACTTTGACTGAAATAACCACTCGTTACAACCGAGGTATGCAGCAAAGCATTTGTGAAGCCACAACACACACAAACTTGAGGCGGATGGGCTACAACAGCAGAAGACCCCACCGGGTACCACTCATCTCCACTACAAATAGGAAAAAGAGGCTACAATTTGCAAGAGCTCACCAAAATTGGACAGTTGAAGACTGTCTCGATTTCTGTTGAGATATTCAGATGGTAGAGTCAGAGTTTGGCGTAAACAGAATGAGAACATGGATCCATCATGCCTTGTTACCACTGTGCAGGCTGGTGGTGGTGGTGTAATGGTGTGGGGGATGTTTTCTTGGCACACTTTAGGCCTCTTAGTGCCAATTGGGCATCGTTTAAATGCCACGGCCTACCTGAGCACTGTTTCTGACCATGTCCATCCCTTTATGACCACCATGTCCCCATCCTCTGATGGCTTCTTCCAGCAGGATAATGCACCATGTCACAAAAGCTCAAATCATTTCAAATTGGTTTCTTGAACATGACAATGAGTTCACTGCACTAAAGCTTCATGCCCTGGATGTGCATCCCACAAATCTCCATCAACTGCAAGATGCTATCCTATCAATATGGGCCAACATTTCAAAAGAATCCTTTCAGCACCTTGTTGAATCAATGTCACGTAGAATTAAGGCAGTTCTGAAGGCGAAAGGGGGTCAAACACAGTATTAGTATGGTGTCCCTAATAATACTTTAGGTGAGTGTATATCTGCGTCTCATATTGATGCTAAAGGGTGCCATGTGCGTTGGATGTCTACACATTGGCAAAAGAGAACGGCCTTGGGATGAGAACGGGCTGTCCTTGCACGATATATAGCGTCTAATTAACTCACTGTCATCCATTGTCTGCAAAACATTTCTTCTCCCTATTCATCGTTCAGCCATTTTCTCCTCTGCTGAAGAAACTTTTAAGCCTCTTAAAAATCCTCATCCGTACTCCTAACAATTTTGACCTTACAGGGATACTCCACTTTTTTTGGAAATAGGCTCATTTTACCACTCCCCCAGAGTTAAACAGTTGGGTTTTACCGTTTTCGAATCCATTCAGCTGATTTTCTGATATTTAGAAGAATATCAGTAACCAGACAGTTTCTGGTCTCATTGACTTCCATAGTAGGAAAAAAAAAATACTATGGAAGTCAATTAGACCAGAAACTGTCTGGTTACTGATATTCTTCTAAATATCAGAAAATCGCCTGAATGGATTCGAAAACGATAAAACCCAACTGTTTAACTCTGGAGTTATAAAATTAGCCTATTTCCAAAATAAATGGAGTATCCCTTTAAGACCTCTTTTAAGGGTTAAGATGCTTTCTGAATTACTTTTTTCTTTACTAGGATTTTTTAGTAAACGCCCACATTTCTAAGAATTTTCTTAGAATTTTGACAATAGGAGCTACTCTGCATTAAGATTGTTCATGAATACGGGCCCAGGTTTTAGCAAGTGAGGGAAATCTTGTTGTTACTTACACAGCCACCAGATATCACTGTTGCACAGCAGAAGAAGCCTAACATGCACTCACAATTGCTAAATTATCTGAAAACTCATCAAAAATGGCACATGAGAGTGTTTGGATTAATAAATGGATGAATTTAGCAATTTTAGCAGTTAATTCCAGGCATAAATAACAAGGCTGCTATGTCTAATTTGATATTGCTAATTGCTAGAAAGCTTTAATTATTATAATTATTTTTCTTTCTTTCTTTTTTTTTTTTTTTTACTTTTTTATGTGCTATGTGACCAAAGAGTTCAATGTAGGAATAAATATGAACCATACATTCATATAGGAAACCACAAGTATGAAATGGACACCTGTGCTTGGCTAATCATACATGAGTCACATTGTGCTTCCCAAAAACAACAGCAAAACACACTCTGGTTCTTCCCAGTTGTGCATGTTTGAAAGGTTACAGATTTGTTCACAAGGTTAGATTCATTTTGAACAAAATCACACGTTGACTAGTCCACACTGCTGAAGAAACACTGTTTTTTGGTCTCAGCTTAATGGTCAGCCTGGTCATGCTGATATTCAGATATTTTTGGGCACTTACAGTAGCTGGTCACTTTAAATACCATTAGATAAAATCAGTTGGCCAGTTAATACCAATTACCTAAGGCCGGTTTAATACTTTTTTTTTTTTTTTCAGTGAGACAAGTCTTCACTGATTAAAAGATAAACACTGTACTATGTGTGTGTGTGTGTGTTTTAGCAGTACTCACATAAAGTAATACTATAGCACATCTCAACTGCTTGATTGTTTATAGCATCGCAAACATGTAAGTTATATTATCGCCCAGTTCTAATCTATTAAATGCGACTATAAGCTACTTTGTAACCATGTGTATTATACATGTGTTATATAAATAAAAACTTACTTGACTTGACAGTCTACAATTAAATGATGTCTCTTTCAACATAAATCGTCACATTTGGCTCAGTGATTGTTTTCTGTCTCCAGTCTGCAATCTGTTGGAATTAAAATGCGTCTTAAAAGGTCTCACCCCAATCAACTGTGCTAATCTCAAACCAGTGATTAAGAACAACATCTCTAACACTCGGAGATCAACAGCAGTGTGCGTGAAAGGTTAGCAATGAAGAAAACAAGTTCCAAACCAGCCGATCGCCATAATCAGAGAACAACTGAACAGAGAGACCTATCGGATTCCTCCGTAACCGCACACGGCCTGAGACTGATTGGGTTTGGGATTTTGATGGGACTTCCTTTCATGGCACTGCCCCATAACTCACACTGCCCTTGTCTTCCTCTGAGTGTCACGCTTTGGTCTAATGGAAGCCACCCCCCCACCTCTTATATGCTTCCCATTACGGCTGAAAGACCGTTGAGGCGGTCCCTCACAACATGTGGTTTTATTTAGAGCAGGTGAAACAATGTAAGAAAATAGATCCGTCATTCACTGCATTCCAGGGGTCAAGAGAGAGCAGCGTTAAATCATGGAAAGACTAATCCTGGAAAGATTGTGGCTTTACGGTGGTGCTGTGTAAAACTCTGAAGGGGTCTAAAAGTGCATCGTCCCATCGCTAGCATGACTGTTACGGTCATGTGGAGCGAGATGGAGGCCTGAAAACACGCAGTACACTCGCGCCGCATCCACCAACCAGGTGTTTCCACTCAAATCTCTGAGGAACAGCCTAATTTGATTTGGAGAGTTTAGCGGGTGTTTTGCAGCCCTTTATGTAGAACTTAAACACTATAAGCGATGTGTTTGATTGGCCCTTTTTGACTTTCCAAATGGGACTTCCATTCATTCTAGAACATTTAACAGAAAATATATATATATATATATATATATATATATATTTAGTGAGAAAAAACTAAATATTAACAATGTACTAGCAATATTTAAATATATATATATATACATATATATATATATATATTGCAGAAAAAAATATTAATAATCATGTTAAATGTTGGGGATTAAAAGTTCAAATAATGTTATTTATTAGTAGTAGTGATAGTATTAGTTTTATAAGAATGTAAATGTAATCAAAAATATACGAATGAAACATGAATATACTGTATATAAAAAATCAAATTAGTATTAATCACTCATAATCTATTTATCACTGCGCAACACTGCAGTTCCTAAGTTGTTTTAATTTGAGCTTTCATCCATATTACACATTGGAGCGTTGCTGTTCACGGTCAGGGACTATTTTTTTCTAGCGGAAGGAAGGATTTTAGTGATTTTACTTCATGTAAGTTGTACTAATAATTTTTTTTTTACTTTTGCTTTTTTTTACCGTTTTTAAAAAGCATTAAGGTATGAGAGGCTGTGCTGTCTCGTGAATAAGTAACGGCTGAAGGGGTTACTCCGCTTCGCACGTGCCTAACAACGCCCTTCAGCCGTTACTTATTCACGATACAGCACAGCCTCTCGTACCGTATTGCTTACATATACACACACGCACACATTCTGTATATATATATATATACATATCCAAACTTTTATGTTAGATGGGATTAATCAATTTGACAACACACACACACAAACACATAATGGTATATATATATGTATATATATATATATATATATATATACACACGTATATGCACGTTTTGTATTTACTAAAACAGACTAAAATTACTGAAAACAATTAACAAGAAATATTGGCTTAATGTTGTAAAAGGATCAAAACAATGGCTACAACAAATAAAACTCTTGAAATGAAGACTGCATGTTGAATGCTGAATGAGGGTAACTTTATTAAAGGTCATGTGTTCTGCAGTCTTACAGGTATGTATCCCTCCTCCATATTTACAAGAACCCCATGTAAATATTTTGTACAGAAACCTGGGATAAAAGAGCATAGCATTTGACCGCCGTTCATCTCTTGTTTGTGAATTCCACATCAACCTGGACTGCATTCAGTTTTCACAGTGATTAGCATTCTGCTAACAGGGTTTGAGTTGCTAACCTCTTCCGTATGAGCATAATGAGAAACACAAAGCTCGTTTTAACAAGAGTGCTGCCAAAATCAACTTCTATTTAGAGCTATTTTTTTTATTTATTTAGAGCTCCTAATGCACAATCTGGGCTCCTTTATTTAGAGCTCCTGTAAAAGTAGAAATTAAGGTTAGCATTAATTTGTTCTGCAGTTTGTTTTCTCTCTAAGCTAATGAGCAAGAGGAGTGCAACTGTTTCCCTTCAAAAATAAGTGGTGCCACTTCTTTTCTTTTTCAACTTTTTCCACTTTTCCATTTCGTTAAGGAGCACGGGCGAGGTACGAATGGAGAAAGCGCAGGAGCTATTTTCGGGAAATCATGTTTTTCTAAGATCATGAATGGCTGAGCACTTTGACCGCTGATTGGAGCTGATATCAGGAAGCAGACCATTAAAAGCCATTAAACTCGCATCCCGCGAATGATTACTCAAATGAACGGCACAGGCTATTTTACGGTTAAGCATTTCTCTCTCGTTCTACATTGTGTTTCATTGCATAGTGCAGTAAATAGCTCTTTAACCACATACCCGCCTGGTCCTCTCATCATCTAAACTCAACTGCTGCTGGCACAACCTGCACCAAATGAGTTTTTCTTGGTACCAAAATTTAATCGTAGATCGCAGTGCGACTCCAAACAATCCAAGCAGTTCATTTAGACTCCTACGACCTTCTGTTCTATCAACAGGATGCCGCTGGAATTCCACAACCTTAATGTATTAACCAAGGTCATGGAGATGCCAATCATCTTCAGATGATAGCCATTTAAAAAATTATACTAAAGGGGTGTACACGTGATTCTTCATTTCCTGAAGTGTAACGAGGCCTGCGGTTTGGATCGGAGCCAGTTCCGCTGATGGTTTACGCCTCTGCAGGGCAAGACCCATTAGGAAGCTAATGGTCTGAGTCCCTCAGGAAGGATAACTGGTATCTGCAATCAGGCCTGATTTTTATTCCCTGTGTTTAAAGAGTTAATTACATGTCCCGCATCAGGCAGGCTGCTGTAAGCCTTGGGGTTTGGCATTGATTAATGAGAGCCTTAAAATAAGGCTCCGGTTTCACCAGCAGCTTGTAATACAGTCCAATTTAATTGGGTTGGTGAATTTACAGCACGTTTCCTGCAAATAGCATCGTATTTAGTTCTGCTACGGCTACAATAAACACAACAGCAAACATGCCATTTGTAAACTTCATCACTTTTGGGACTCTTAAAATATACACCAAAATCCTGCTACAAATGCTAACAATCATGGACTAAAAGTAGCGATGCTAACTTCATTTTAAGCACAAGACTACATCAAAATAGTTACAAGCTAATCTTTCCAGCAAGTAGCACGTAGTATTTCCTAGTTGAAACAAGTTTGGTCAGGAAATTTCAGGATTTTACACTTAAAGCTACACTGTGTAACTCTTTTAGTTTATTCTTAGCTAAAAACACTTAGTTCTTTCAAAAATATGTGCTGCTCATTAATGTATATTTACTTCGTTCAAGTAATAAAGTATTCTCGTGAGTGTATAATATGCCATTGAAAATACATACGGGTAAGGGGTTCTAATGTCGGTCGCCATGTTGCCTCTCCATCTTGAAAGTACATTAGCCAAAGAGGGACATACCCGTTAATTCAAGCTTCGCCTTTCGCGTTTACGTTTGAGTTAACACTCATGGACGAGGTCGAAAACTGGAAGCCATGTTAATCTTGGACTACATTGGCCACCGTAGGAGTTAAAACGAAATCGGAATTGAGAGGAATAGAAACTAATATTTACTGGATGGTCATTTATCTTTTCACCGCTAGATGGGGTAAAAATCACGCAGTGTAGCTTTAAAACAAACAAAAAAAGTGTTTTGTTCTAGCTTCATGCATTCTTATTTTATCAACATATGAATAAGATTCATTAAAAAGCAACATTTTGAGCAAAAAGTTGAGAAAATTGTGTTTTTGTCTAAGACTACACCTGGATCGGATTCAGAATGATGATCAAAATGTCCATCAAAACAACACCCCAAAGCTTCACAGTCCTATAGCTCGTTCTGGGTCGACTTTTCATTTGGTAACGTTAGGCAGTTTTCGATTTATATACTTGATGATCACATTATTTTACATATGCATTTGCTTACATATGATATTGCTTCTTTTTCACCTGTGTTTTAATCTAGAGATTACCTACTGAAGAAGATGTGTAACAGCGCCCCCTACCATATAACAGTGAGAACAAAAATTATGTCAATGGCTACTATTCAGATGGCCTCAAAGCTAATACACATGGACGAAAAACATGGGATTCTAACATGTAGCTGAAGGCAACACATTATTTAAAGTAGTTAAAACTACAGTCCGGCTGACTCATTTTAAATAATGAGTAGCTTTTAGCAAAATTTTCAAAGTAGCTTCTCCAACACTGCAAGCTGCATAGAAGTTTTAATTTTTAACATTTCTCATGAATGAAATACTGATTTTCTTTCCCATAACTCTGTTACACCATCAGATTTCCCAGTAAACACTAGCCTTAGGGTTTGGATTAGTCAGGGTTAGGGTAAGTTTAGTTTTGGCTAGGTCATTTAACTTCAAATTAATCAATGACTTCACAATCAAAGAAATCTAAATTTAGAGCTAAAAATATAAATGCTAGCGACAATAGAAAAATCAAGCATCTTGAATAAATTTTGCCGCAATTCAGATCAAACATTGATATCATTAATCAGTGCTTTAAACCATCCAAAGTACAGATGTCAGTGAAACACAAGGACTCTGGGAACCATTAAACTCAACTGCACCAAAAGAGAATATCACGTTTGATTTTTTTTTTTTTTCTAATTTTGACCATCTTTGTTTCCAGACTTTGGTATATGACCTGGAAAAAAAAGAGAAATCAATCGATCTTGTTTAATTAGTGCATGTCGCTTTCATGAGCAGTCAAGAATAATCAACTGGAACTACTAAGTGAGCATCAAGCTAAGATCCTTTTTTGTGGCTTCTTGTAGGAAATGAGTCCCAGAGGGAAAACGGCCCGTCTGACGTTGATTAATGTATTGCGTTTTTCAATCTGATCGTTGAAAAAGCTGTATATTCCTATTTAATTTTACACGCATACTTCAGGAAGTACACTGTTCAAATGTGCACCATTTCACTACTTTGATGCTTTCATCACAGTGTCAACAAAGATTTGTCTTTCAGTCAGTCGTTTCCTGTCTAAT
This sequence comes from Pimephales promelas, assembly GCF_016745375.1. Next base: position 12,032,322 of record NW_024121155.1, read on the forward strand.
TCGCGTCTTTCAGATCTCCACTGTAATCACACACCAATACATTATGTTAATGCACAACAGATACCAAGATAACCAAATCTGTTAGCACAGAGCAATTTCGGTGGACAGACATCCATGCAAACAATATGTTTAACGGCATCTGACTGCCAAAATGGATTATAATTTGCCTAGCAGATTTTAAAAAAAGACTGAAAGAAGCACCAAAACCATGTATAAAATCAGAAGATGATTTAGACATGGGCTCTTTTTACTGCCTAGCCTGAGCCAGCTAGTACACCCTACATGCAAACAACACCCTAGGAACCACTCAAAATACCATAACAACACCTTAGCAATTCCTAGGAATGCTCTAGCAACCAACTAAGAATAGTCTAACAATGCCTTATAAACAAACAACCACCCAAAACACATTATGCCAAAGCAACCATCCTGAACACCTTAGCAATAATTAGGGTCACCACCCAAAACTTCCAAGCAACGTTCTAGCAACTATCCAGAACAGACTTAGCCTGGTTAAAACCAGACCATTCTCAGTTGTAACTAAGTTATGGTCTGGCAAAACGTCATAGACAAACCATTTCCAGAGGGGCGTCACAAACAGACGTCGCAGATAGGCCTAAAACCAATCAGAGCGACAGAGATGTACTGTATAAAGTACTAGAAACCTGGACTTGAGTAAAAGTACAAGTGCTCTATCAACAAAGGGACTTGAGTAGAAGTTGAAGTGCTCTTTAAGCACCACACTTAAGTAGAAGTACTAAAGTGTTCAACATTTTTCATACTTAAGTATTGCAAGTAGTTTATTTAAAAATTCACTACTTAAGTACTAAAAGTATAAGTACAAGTATTGTGTCATGTAATTATTAAAGAAAGCAGTCAAAAGTTTGAACTAGCAATCAAATAAGCCGCTTTGGCGGGATACAAATTTGCTTTGGCGGCCGCCCAAAAAATGTCATTGCAGGACAACCCCTGCATTAGTTGTCAATGTGTGTGTCAATCAATACCATTTCCCTTTAAAACTGGCGTGTGATTTAGGCAGCATGAAAGCCAACTTACAACGAATGATACGTAAAATTTTTAGAATTGTAACGAGTAACTAGTAGAACATTAAAATCGAAGTAAAAATATTAAATTCATCGAAAATATCTACTGAAGTAAAAATAGAAGTATGAGAACTCTAGTAGAGTACAGATACATCATTTTAGTACTTAAGTACAGTACTTAAGAAGTTCTACTTCGTTACTATACATCTCTGCAGAGCGATGATGAAAATGACGTATGCAGAGCGGCGGAGAAACATCTCCGAGTGTTATTCTTTGTTAGGTTTTTAAGAAAAAAGAACCGTTCAAATCACTTAAAACAGATGCGATAGCTGATTCAAACGAGTGATGTTCGACGGCGACATCCATTGTAATGTAGGCTACAAAATCTGCTTCAAAATCCCAGCACTGTCATCATCGTGTAAAGCCCGCCCCAACGTTTCTGATTTCGACGGATTGGAAATGGGCTTGAATGAGCTCTTTGCCAGACTAACTTTCAAAGCAAATCTAAATTTGCCGGAAGTTGTCTGGGTTTTCCAAGGCTAGAACAGACTAGCAATGCCCTATTAACAACTCAAAACACCCAAGAAACTTCTCTAACAAATTAGAGACTGTCTAGCACGAACTTAGAATGGAAATAACAACAATTTAGCAACAACCCACAAAACCCTAAAAAGATCAATTATGTATTACTTCCTACTCTGAAAATGAAGATTTTCCTCAGTTGCTCTCCACGTCTTCCAAAAAAAAAAAAATAGACAAAGAAAGTAACAAACAGAAAACAGTGATGAATGTCCTGTACCGGAAGAGCATCAAGAGTAAATGGCTGTGCTTGTGGTCAGCGCAGGCAAAGGGACAGCACACACAACTCCTCTAATTATTCTATTTTAAGTCCTGTAATGATTACTGTCTCTCATTCTCTCTCTCTCTCTTCTTCCATCTCTCCCTCACTGTGCCTTTCCTCAACTGACACTCTACTCTTTGGATGTATTATAAGTCAAATTTCAAAGCAAGCCACTTATGAATGTGTGTGTGACGAGTCACATTTACCAGAATCCAGTATCACAGTTTTTGGCCTTCGTAAACATTTTTCCTTCTTGTCTGCTCTACTCAAGCTTGACTTGCATCTAATCTTTGGATGAGGGTGGAAAATCCAAAACATGGAGGGGATCTACCTTTGTTCAGCGCTGATGTGTGAAGAGATTGGAAGCTTATGTAAGATCCCAGGCGCCACCATGGCGCTCATCTCAATGCCCCAGTGCGACCTGAAGAAAGAGGGAAGAAGAGAAGGAAGTGTTTATATGGATCACAAGACAAGACCTTACCTTGACAGGAGACAAGATGGTTTCACTTTATTTTGATGATCCCTTTGCACCTACATCTCTACTAACTCTCACTAGAGTGTTAGTTGAGTATTAGTTGACTGGTAGGTTTAGGGTTAGAATAAGTTGACATGTGGTTGCAAAGTTACTTAGGCCATGTGTCCACCGAAGCGTTTTTAGCCAGCTGAAAACGCTAGACGCTCTGCTGAAGACGCCGTGCTTTGGGCGCTTGAGAGCGTTTTTTTCCGTTGAGACGTTTCGTTGCTATGATACAGAATATCCGCAGCAGATTGAATGTTGACAGTTGGTCGGTGTGGTATTAGTCCCGCCCCTCCTCCACTGTGATTGGATGGCTGGGTAAAAAGTGAAAAAGTTGAACATTTTTCAACTCCCAGCGACCAGTAAAAACGCCGGGCGCTCGGCGCTTCAGCGTGAAAAAAACGCTCAGCGCCTCGGTACGCTCATGCCGTTTAAAAAACGCGGCGCTCCCATTGAAAACAATTGAAAACATACGCCAGGCGTGTGGAAAAACGCTTTGGTGGACACACGGCCTTATAGTCAGTAGATTGTCTGTTGGAGGAGCATCAAAATAAAGAGTTAGCAGATATTAAGCAGACAGTCTACTGATACTCAAATGAGAGATAGTTGAGTTACTTATAGTCAACAGGATGTTCAAAAGGGACCATCAAAATAAAGTGTTACCGTCAAGATAGACCCAAGAATTAGAGAGTTTAGTCCACAAAAATTATCTTTACCAGATCATTGCTATGACCTGGGTGAGTAGGACCAAACTTTGTGTCCATGTTGCCATGGGCTAGTGGATAAAACTCTACTAGATATACGTATTTGTCAGTGACACTCAGGATCTACATCAAATCCTCTGCCATCAGCAGTGTCCGTTGACCAACAAAACTAAATGGTTTTTGTTTCTATAATAAAGCAAAATGACAATGGCCAAATAATATAATCATTGTTTGGCCAAACACCATCTGCTAGATAAGCCAAATGAAGGGTTAGGGGTGTGTTCACACTTGTAGTTCAGTTTGATTGGTTTGTTTAGTCCGGATCAAACAAAAAAAAAAACATTATGTCCTGGTCTGTTTAGATTTTAAATTGGAATTTTAACACCAAATCTAAAGATACAAAACTAAAGACATAGGGTTATGTTCACAACCTGATTGGTCGGCTTTTTTGACGTATATTTTGCGAAGAAACTTACCGAACATCCAAAACAATGCTGTGTTTGGCCTAAATGCACTAAATATGTGTCTACCCTACATATGGTGGTATTTTAACCAGCTGAGAACTCGTGAAGAGCTTAAAAAAATTGTAAATTGTGATTGGAAAGATTGCGATTAAGCATTCTGTCCTTTTTAGGGTCGCATCTTGTGACATCATGTCCCATTTTTGGTTTGTTTACATATCTTTGGTATATGTTGTGTTCATATTTTATTCGAACTGCAACAGAGTTTGTTTGGAAGTGGATCAAAAGATGGGCCTCGGTTCGCTTGTTTTTTGTGCGCACCAGGGTTCGAATCCACTTATTCAAATGAGCCGCACTAACAAAGCAATCGCACCAGGATTCATTTTAATCAAACCAAACAAGCCGAATGTTAACACCCTAGGTTTTGCAGAGAACTGTGTGAAGCAGTATTTAACACTTTTAGAATAAAAAGAATCAGTACTTTCTTCAACTGGAAACCTCCAAGAGGATTTGTCTCAACATTCAGACTCTTTGCAGACAAGTCAAACTCTTCAACGCATGGACCTTCTCAAGAGACTCAGTGCCAAAGCCTTCTGACGGAAGCTCACAATGCAATTGGTTCACCACTTTGCAATTTTGGGGATGCAAAGAGTACCAACGATGTGACACGGGCCCCAGGAGAACGACAGTATCTGGGCAGCGAGCAAGCATGGTTGTGGCTCGCCCTAAAATAGCCTGCGGTGGGGCTGGTATTTCAAAGCTACGGCTGGGACAGCATAGAAACCGCATGCCACTGCTTTCAACAAGCCTCTGACACTGCTGTACTGGAAACAGGGCAGACAAACCCAAATGCCCTCTGGGGACTGGCTCCCATATAACAGCGGTGTGATTGTCGGGTGGTTTTGCTTCCCCTCAGATGCAGATGTCCATGTGGTTTTATGCCATTGCTGATGCGCCTTGAGTAAAATTTGATTTGGGGTCTGAGGGTTGATTCAAGCACGCCAGATTTTACAAAACAGGAAAATCCCATTGAAAATGGACATATAATCTAAACAATGCTTTCAGGCCACAGTCGTGTAGGGGTTTAGTAGCTAAAACTCAAAGGTTCTAGTTTGATCACAGTTGTGCCTTGAATGAAATACTTGGCTGCCATACCCCTTACTCTTACCCCTTCCCCTCGGTTTTGCACGTTTATATGAGGGGAAGTGGTGTCCCAATTCTCATTTTGATTAAGGGCTAGGGCCAAGGCGTAGGGCTACATAGCCCTTGAAACGAAGTTTGCGGATGACCACACTTGAAAGAGAGGGTTAAAAAAAGTGCCGGCATCAAGTTTTTTATTATGGCTGAACGTCGAACTGTTAAGCAGTTGCACAAATGTCAGAATTATGACACTCAAGTTTTATGATACTTTTAATAAAATGTTGTTCAAGCGGTTTTAATATTAATATTTTTGTTTTGAATCGGTAGTAAACCTCTAGCAGCTACAGTATGCGCTATTTGTCGAGCTGAGCTATCTGATAATCCTTATATTATTTTATTAACTTTGCGTGGCCGTTAAATACAATGAAACATACGTAACATTTGATCCGTAAGCAGTCATACGCGTCTGAGAAACAATTTTCTTCGGATGGCACCCAAGCGTGCAAAGAGAGAGCCCAGGCAATTAATAACGACGGCATCTTCGTTTGTTTACCGGTATGTCAACGCTTGTCGCCTCTGTTGATGCCTGTTGACAGCAATAGCGGCAAGGGAAGATGACGCAAACGGTAATCGAGTGGTGTTTCATTTCTTAGAGGAACGTTCTAACCCCTACCCTCTTTCACTCTGCATCGAGGGGCAAGGGGAAAACGCAGACAAAGGGGTAGGGGTAAGACAGAGAAATGAGATTGGCCCTTAACCTCAGATTGCTCCAGTGAAACCGCCCCTCTAATAATACATCCAATGCTAATTGCCATCTCAAAATACTATTGATAATCTCAAAATTTCAGATATGGGATTTACCTAATTGATATCTCAAAGGTGTTCCATTGCCCTGTGCCCGGAAGACAAAAATACCAGTGCTGCCGATAGCTTTGCAGTCAACACAAAAAGTAATATGCATAAATTATGCTATGTAATGTTAGAAACTTGCCTTGTTTTGCCTTGTTTGTCGCTGTCTGCAAACATTTGTTGAACAGGTCTTATCAACTAGCAACTATTTTTTCATGGAAGCTTTTTTTTGAAAAGCTTCCAAGTTGGAAAATTACCTTCTACTGCCTTCTACTACAAATCACAACTCTGATTTGCTGTATTTCAATCTTTTGAATGGTTGTGTATAGACTTCCAAGAGTAAGATGAAGCAGACACAGTGTTCGCCAAAAAAATCAACAAGTGTGCGTGCTTGTGTAAAATGTTACGTGAACATGTCATCCTGCCAGTGAACACGCATCTCATATCCTATCATTATTTTGACTACTCACTGGTCGCATGCCCTCCGGCGTCTAGACTCTAGTGCATCCACACCTGCTCCAAACGAACCTTTCTCCACAGCTGCAGGTCTACAAATGAGTTCACCTCATGTTTTAAGAAGCTGCTAACACTCTTTTGTCCCAGAACAAGTGAATCACTCTGTAAGAATGAGGCCCTCTTATGTAATGAAGGTTTACATGCTGAAAACATGTAGTGAACACTGATTGCATGTCTGGACATGTTCGGTCGCTCTCTATGGCCTCCTCTGTGAAATCTGATAAAAACATCCTTATCCCTAATGCCTAATGCCTAACCCCTGAGCCACAAACACCTTTGTGTGAATGTCTGTCCTACCTTGTGAAATGCTGCAAAGGCCATGTTTAGTATATGTCATGGCATCTACATGTAGACAAGACAAGTCTCTCTCTTGAGGCTGACTGCATTATGTATTATGCACTGGAATGACAGAAAGTGAGAAGATAAATACCAACAGGTGGACAGGTTATGCAATGCTGTGTTTTATTGGGAAAAACCACAGGAGCTCGGAAGGTCATCTGCTTTTATATTATGTGGAACAGTCTTTATTACTGAGCTGAACTGGTACTTTGTGTACAAATAAATGTTTTAATGAGTATTTCCATTTACTAGTCACCCAGCAAAGTAGTGAACTAGTCAGTGGGTCAGTTTTTTACTTTATATACTTTAAATGATTTAACATGTGTAGCTTCAGGTCTAAGCAAGACCAGTGCTGCACTAATGGAGATTCGGTGACAGAAAAACTGAAGTCACACAACTAAACAATGACAAGAAGAGACACTTTTATGTCCCCATTCACTTTGTAAAGTCAAGTCACCTTTTTTATAAGGTGAGTTAAAGATGAACTGAACTGAAAAATATCGACGTTGAAAACGTGTTGTTTATGACAATTAAAAGTAAATTACACTAAACATTTTAAAAAATATATATATTAATATAGCTTTTTTAAGCAACGCAAAATTGCGCTTGTTAGCGCTGGCAGTTCCGATGACGTCACTGGCATGGTAGGACCCGCGGAGCGCCATAGGTCCAGACGAAAATGAGCGCTTTTAACGGCATGGATTACGCATTTGAGCCCGTGAGGGACAGGCCGGTAGTGTCTAACTACCACCACATGGAGGACGATCAGTTTCAGGCTTCACTTGCAGTACAGGATCGTTTGGGGGAAAGTGACTGTGGGCGCGAGCGCTGTGGAGCATAGACACTGCACGGAGACGATCTGTTGCAGAGAGGTCAACATGGACATTTATTGATCGGCGAAAAATGCATCACCATGCACCGTTCATTTCGGATGCTGTTCGGTGAGAGAAACGTGTTGAAGGAGGCTATGCTGTCTCTAATGGATGACCGAGCTGAGACGCTGGACCGCCCCATAAGTAGCAGGGTATTTTACGAATAGGTGACGGCTGGGCTAACTTGTTACACTTTTCTCAGATTGTTTAGATTAACAGCGTACTGGCAGTTCACTCTATGGGCGAGGGTGCATTTAGGAAGGAGAAAATCCCATCCTTTACAGTGAACTATACATCAGGGATCTTTTCCCCCTCACCCGAATATCAAGGATTCGAGTAACGTTAACGTGATGCATTGAACTTGTAACTTGTGTAAATAAAACATTTCGTGCATTGTCAGACGTTTCATGTACTCATTGACGAAAGTACACATCTCTAAATAGTGTGTCGCTAAAAAATCTGTTTCCTCAGCCATGTCAGCGCGCCTCAGACTGTTTACAAGCTACGGCTGTTCTGCTGGTGCGGGTAGGCAATGGAGTGGCTTACCATGCCAGTGACGTAGTCGAATGTTGAAATCCAACATGGCGGCGCCCGTGTAACAAAAACAACACTTTCAATGTACCATTTTATCCCTTTTAACAAATTCTGCCATTTTAAAAATTGTACCAATGAGAATAAATAAAATACATCTGTTATATCACCTTTTCTCAGATTTCAGTTCAGTTCATCTTTAAGTGTACTGTCGACGAAGTCTTCACAAAGGATTATCTTGACATGGTCTCTGCTGTCATTCAGGGCTGCGTTGTGGTCGTGTCTAGATGCACGTCCACCATCTGATCTGGATATGGCCCGGATCCAGCTGACTCTGGTAACCTCGGGATAAGGATATTTGGAAAGGATTCCATATTCCATTCCTAATGCCTTTTTGTGTTCTCTTGAAGAAAGAAAGTCATATGGGTTTGGAATGACAATGCTACGTTCATACCAGACGTGAATAGCGCGTCAGGTGCGAATGATTTCAATATTAAGTCAATGCAAAAACGCGTTATACGCGCAAAAAAATTCCTGCGGCACAAATGAGGCGGCGCGGCAGACACGACTACGCCTCATTCGCGCGTCAAGTTTGTACGAATTGAGCGTCTGGCGCGTTAAGTGCGAATGATTTAGTTGGTGCTATTTCTGCACTCACGCAAATTCGTGCCTGCCGCCCGAGTTGAAAAATGTGAACTTTGCCGTCAATTCGCGCCGCGTTAACCAATCAGGAGCCTAGCTGCATGCTCACGTGGTGAAATAGCTGGATGTTTCAATAAATTATTTTGTAATATGACTAAATGCATGGTGGGATTCTTATGCACAACAAAGCAAATATTTTATCACTTAAAACTTTATTTCTACAAGACATGTTCATTTTGTATCGAATGTTATTCATTCCATATCTAGATGATGATGTAAAGACAACCAACATACACATGCATAAGTTCATGTCATGCGGGACAACAGGTCATCAAACTGGCCGCGGGACAGGCGCAAGTATACCGCTGACAGCGGCGGTCATCCAGTCGCAGCTCCTGGAGCGAGCAAATGGTGAAACTCGTCAAACGGTTCGCCTCTGAGGGGTCCGGTGGACACAAATACGGCAGCGATGATCCCCACGCCGCTGTTCTGCTCTCCAGAGCAAATACAGTGCGGTGAATCTCTTGATGAATGCTCGATCAACATAAAAAAATATGGCGGCCAACGGGTTTCGATTTTGACGCGCGTCTTCAAACTTTTGATTTTACACGTGTTAGTTTCGCTCTTGACACGTGAATTAACACAAAGTGGTCAAGCATCAAACTAGACGCGGTAGACGCGAATTTGACGCACTATTCGTGTCCGGTGTGAACGTAGCATAAGAGTGAATAAATAATAACAGAATGTTAGTTTTAGGGTGAACTTCCCTTTAAATCTTTGCATTTTTTTTAAATTGTGCCTAGCACAATGCTTTATCTGTGTTCGACACCATCCCTAAATGTCCTCTTGACGGACTCATTTATTTGTTGCTGACCTGAGAAGGATCTGGACGTTCAGATAAAGCATGGCTCCCCTATCAGCAGGAAGATATTAATCCACAGACACTGAAACCACTGGATTCAGCAGCTCTGCTCCACACCCCCTCGAAGACTCCACAGAGCTTCATTCTTCCCTCACAGCCGTTGGCTGATTTATATCATTCTCTGCAGAGACAAAGGCGGCGCTGAGCACGAGAGGAGAAAGGCGAGCCCTGCATACGTCCAGAGAAAATTTCAGCCCCCCGGGCGCCTCTAATAACTCATATACACCACTGGCAGAAAGTAGGTCAGTGAAAATCTTGACAGCTACAGCGTCTGCAGGTACAATGAAGCCAAAAAACAGTCTGAGCTTCCTGAGTGTGTGCCAGGCTTCGGTCCAATGAATGGGGGTGTTCATACTCGCCTCATGTCTGAACGTCCCTCCTCACATGATGAAAGCACGGCCAGATTGGCATTCGGGAAAGAGGGGAATTAAAACATGAAATGGAGGGAAACAGAGAGCGTACGGTGTGCATTCCTCCTTAATGATGTCAGGCAGGAGCATTAGGCTCAAGCAGGGAGGAATTTCAATCCAAGACTTTCCAAAAGACAGAGAAGATGATAAAAACGGACTGGCTCTTATTTACAGACCGCGGGCCCCTCTTTTCCTCCTCCCACCTGGGCCGAGCTGTTTCGAATTAATGTCAGAGCACATTTGGCCAAGATCACAAACCCTTAAATAAACCTAATTTTAGATCAAACTCTGTACCAGAGAGAGGAAAGAGGGAGAGAAATGCTTCCCTGCATTCCAGACACAAAGATCTCGGACAGTTCTTCAGAGAACAGGTACAGTTTGACAAGCGTAAGAATAAACTTGTCTCTCAACTGTGTTTTAAAAAATTCTGTCCAAGACGTTGGTTTGTTTTGTTAGAACATTCTTTTCTTCTCCATCGTTTAGTGGAGAAAATGGCTAAACACACTGTCCTTCAAACATCACATTGTTTTTCAGCAGATCTTTGTCTCTGAAAACCAGGACAAAACGGTTTTTCAGAGAAGTCCAAAATGGTCCACCATGTCCAAGCTGCTCATTTAAGATGGTCCAAACAAAGGCTATCATTTTAGTCCAGTTGATCAGCTTGGGTCTTAACTATGTCGTTGAAAAACAATGGGCAAAAAAAGCAGTGGTCAAGCTGTTTCTTGGAATGTATCAACTGGTTTGTTCCCAGCAAACACAGAACGTTCCCCTAACATTCCCGAATGGTCCCTTGAGGATATTTTTTTTGAACCAAACAAGAACGTTATAGGAACGTTCCATGAAGGTTATTTTTAGGTTCCATTTTTATGACATTAGGAGAATGTTCCGGAAACGTTCCCTTAATTTTAAAGGTGCCATCTGGCACATAAAATCAAATCATATTCCATAAGAGATGGGGGCAGTATACCTCCAGAAAGTGAGTGCGCGCACTTACGTCTTCAAACAACACAAGCGAGCACTGTTTTGCTCTCTCTCCCTCATGCATATTATTCAAATCATTTGACACGACAGTAAAAGGTTGGAAGACCACAGTTTCACGTGGAGCATTTGGAGATTTTTAGAGATCAGAGACTCAATGAACAACATCAACACTAAATTATGAAGACCGCCTCATAGACGCCTGTCTCAAAAACAAGCTGGTGCATTTCGACGATATGGGAAAATAAAAGCCTAGGCTATTATTTTAAGTTTACGGTATTCGTTTTGTTCATATTACACTTTTATTGTTAGTTTGAATTAATTTGACAGACAGCATTCGCTGATGTTGATCAAGCTAGTGCCATTCAGAGCTGCCAACTCTCACGAATTCATCGTGGGACACATGCAATTGACACTTAGCAAGCAGGTTAGTTAAGCTCTCAGATTCTGTCAATTTTATCACGCAATTCAAACAATAAATACCGTTTTGCCGCTTGTAAATGTTACACCACAGATCCCTAGCGCATGTGAACCGATCATCTCCACTAGCCAATGGAAAAAGAACATGAACACTGTTGAAAGATACAGTATGCTACAACTTACCAAAATGTAATCCTCATGCATAATGTCGACCAATCATTTTTTGAACTCTTCCCAGAACTGAAATGTAGTAGTGGGCTGTATTTCCAAACGACTGACATCAGGTTCAAGTACACACACAAGCTGGCGCGACTTACTCGTGTACTGCAGTTTGGCTGGTGGTAATGTTGGCTGCCCGCATACCGCCTCCCATGGCCGAAACTGGTATTACGACACCTGCCGGACCGGGGATAGTAATTTAGCATGCTAATTTAGGTTTATATCTCGGCAGCACTATAACTTGTCAGTTTTGGCACCTATGGCACCTTTAAGGGAAAGTTCAAGGAACGTTCTGGGAACCAAAAACTAACGTTCCCAGAACCTAAATTTGTTTGCTGGGTTGCTAGTCTACAAGTCTACATCTAGACAAAGATGGCCTATGGTGGAAACCAGGTGTAGTCCAACTGATGGACCATTCTGGACAAGCTAACATCCATCTCTATTTTCATACTACGGTGGTCAAACTGGTTTATATAACTTAAAAAAATAAGCTGTGATTTTAGATAGTTTGTTGCTGGTCCAAGGTGGTCGACCAGGTCAACCAGTTGGTAGTCAAGCTGATCAACCATTTAGACTCGTTTAGACCAGCTAATGACCATGAATCGTTAGAAGCTGCTCTAGCTGGATTTGACAAAATAGCAAAAAAATTCCTGCTTACACATAAACACAGTTCACCTCTTTTCTGTCATTCATCTGTACCTCATTCTCGAGAGAGAGAGAGAGAGAGAGAGAGAGAGAGAGAGAGAGAGAGAGAGAGAGAGAGAGAGAGAGAGAGAGAGAGAGAGAGGTCTAAATATCTCACTTACACAACCACGTCAAACAACAGCACCTCAATCTCAGCGTGGGTCTGGGGAAGACTCCGCCGCGCTGTCAGGGTCAAGTTCACAGCCAGGTCTGAGATTTTGGGTGGGCTGGAATGGAAGATCAGGACCATCTGAGTGGCAGCCATTTATTGTTGTAAGAAACAGAGAAGTTTGAAGCTGGTCAGTAGCGATGCAGGACACAGGGAGGAGAAGAAAAAAAAGAGAGCGTCTGGACTGCATTACGGCTCTGGCACTTTATCCAAAAAAATAAAAGGCTACACAAAGTCTTGTTTTGTCCTAGACTGCAGCACACTGCCGGTTCTGTTTAAACCTTTCCCTATTCGACTGATTTAGGGCACATGCGCAAGTTTTAATACATTTAAAAAATCCAACTCGAGAAGTCATCCATATATCGTTAAGATCATGCTTGAATGTTCCAAACAATCTAATCATCACTTCATAAAAAAACAACCACAAATAATACAAAACAAAATGAGACTGAGGAAAATCAGCAGTGCGAACAACATTTACGAGGTGTGTACATAGAAACGGTGTGGTAATTATGACTGTCTACTTCATTTTGTGATGGGAAAATAGGTCTTTTAAATTTGATTAGGCCTCCATATAAACAAGAGACTTTAAGATAATAAATATTTAACGGGTGTTTTGGTTGTTGTACGTGATGGCTTTGACTCGTTGAAGTTTTGCGTCTCCAATAACAGGCCTCTCAGGTCACTGCGGTTTAGTTTTCTTTTATTCAAGGATGTTATTTCTAGAATGTGAAGTGTTGATTCTCGAATTCCAGCAAACCTGAGCGGATTCCTGCATGTGAATCTGCGGTTTGTTAGGTGTGAAGTCTTCATAGATAACAAAGAAGTCATCACACTTCTGCTGTTACTCATTTACGAGGATGTGTGTGTGAAACATCCTGGGGTGCGTTTCCCAAATCCAACTATGGTCGCAAGTTCCTTCGTTACCATTGGAGTTCAATAGAAATTGTGATCATAGTTGTCCAACGATGGTTTTGGAAAAATGCACCCCTGGCCGTTTAAGAGATGTGGGTTAGAGTAGATAACGTACACTGTAAAAAAAGATGGACGACGCACCTTCACTGTCTTCCATTGTCGAAAAATGAAGCCGCCAATGTTCAAATATGGCGCTGACATCTTGAGTCTGTGCAGTCGTGAATTTTGAATTTATGTTTGGACTACTTTTATGGCACTATAATTGTGATTTTTTTGGAGCTTTGTTGTACAAAAAACCCTGCACCTTCGTTGTGTGGCATATACATTCTGCCTGATCATTTCCATGTGTTTTCAGTCTTACAGGGTTGGAACAACATTGGGGTGAGTACATTTTTTTAAATTATGGGTGAGCTATTCCTTAAATATGGTGTCTAGTCTAACTAAAGTATTTTGGAGGTACCACTGTCTTACTGAATCACCCCACTCCTCTATTTGGCTTTCTTGTTAGTTTTGGAAGCCCTCGGCTCAGATGTCTAATGCGGTCCAGTCCACCTCAGCCCCTGTAGGGCTCACGCGAGCGTAACCCGGCCCCTTTTGATCTCGGCTGTGAGTTTGGCGGGCTTTGATCCGCCGTGATGACTGCATCTACATGTGGTCCTGATTCTGCGTTTCCTCCCGTGAACCTCTGCCCTCTTTCTGACTGTACACCTGTTTGGAGTTTCTGCCCTGTTCTTACCTGTTCATAAAAGTGTCTCCTGATTGGATAGAAATGATAAACACACTTGGATTTATGTGGGTCTCGTAAATGAGAGTGTAGACGGAGACAACACCTGCAGAGAAAGACGCAAACGAGAGTAAAACACACCTGGCGATGAGTCAACAGAACATCAGCGGTTTAAGATAGCATGCAAATCATTTACAGTACACCTAAATCAAGATTTTCTTATGGACTCATACAAAACCCTTTGCTATGCAAAAAAAAACACGAAACAAAACAATGACCCAACATTACAAAAATAAGTAGTAGAATAAAAGAAAGAGAGACATGAGATGTAGATCTAAAATGGAGTTACAGCATGGTAAAAATGGTGTGAAACAAGAAAAAAAAATCAATAGTAAAATCTCAATGGGAAAATATGATATCACATGTTGAACAGTACCAATTTTGTCATCATTTAGCCCAGCGTGTATCCAAAATCTTTTTTTTCCCTTTCAACAAATAAAAAGATGTTAAACAGAAAGACATAATTGACACAACAAAAGAGAATGATGAATTACAGCATCATGTACCAATAAAGCACTATGAAATAATATGACATTTAAATATTCTATTAAACATGCAACATGATATGGTCATGAAACATTAATCCCTACATACATTTTTTAATAATATGAGGCACCCATAGTAAATAAATCACAAATGAAATGTCAATTGTTACACCTAGACATCAATAAGGCAGACTGATCTCATGAAATAGCGTGTGTATGACACGCCAATTCGTATTTCCATTTTTGGCGCGCTATCAAGACGCATAATCGCTTTTCAGCGTGTTTATGAACGCCGTTGACTTAACGTTATATAAATATACGACTTACCTCAACCCTGTCCCTAAACCTAACCGTCACTGGGGTTAATGGCATTTATGACTGTTCCCTTACCATCCTAGGAAAAAAAAAGATACGACTTACCTCAACCCCATCCCTAAACTTAACCGTCACTGGGGTTAATGGCATTTATGACTGGACATTTGACGGCGTGTAAGGACATGCGGAATGACGCGAACGTTAATGGCGTAGACATACACGCATACACGCGGATAGCTCAAAATGCGTAGAGATAACTTCACTTGACTCGAAAGTGGCGTGTATGTTTACGCAAAAGTCATGATGTCATGTTGAATAAGGAGAGCAAAAAATAGCTATATTTTTATCCAAAAAAAAAACAAATCAAATAACAGTGTTTCAGAAGAGATCTCAGCAATGTCTCAAACTGTGCTCAGATTTAACAAGTCTGCAAAAGTCTATGAACTCAAACATTTCTCATCCAATTCTCCCTAGAACAAATTATCTGATCTGAGCTACTATCCGCATTCATTTTAGCTTTTTACTTTTACTATTTGTATGTAATAGTCATTCCCCTTTCCAAAAATTGTCTTACATAGTCAACAACTTACGGAATTCCAAGGAAACATCTGAGACGAACATGATACTTAGCCTACTTTAAATAAATCATGACTGAAAACTCCATCAAGTCTCGTGAGCTATAAAAGAGCAAATTCTGAGCAATCAACATTTCTTTTGAGCACTATATAGCAGTAAGCAAGTATTCTATTCCACAAAGCCAAAAAAGAAGAAAAAAGACCCTTTAGTCCGTTACAGAGACGGAGTCTCATCTCATTAGTGAAACTGGAGCCGTCTGCAAGTGCAGTCAGTTCACTTCACAATCACAGATTTACAGGCAATAAAAGGTCTAGTGATTTCAGATTGTTGTTGTGAATCAACAGCACCAATTTGTTTTATTCCCGCTCAGGGATTGTTTGATGTTTAGCATGACATTACAAAAACAATTTATGACCGTCCATTAATGATGCTAATGGTAGCTTTAAACTCATAAAACATTTTAGCGTTTAAAACCGCTATACACTACTCACATTACAGTAATGTCTGCTATTTCACATACTTTAAAATAATAAAGTGTGACCTGACAAGCAGTATTTCTTTAGACAACAGTCGCGTGGTGTAATGTCTCTCCAGACTAAGAACTGTTGTAGCCGAAAACTTTTAATCGCCTCTTTGAGTTACTTTTTGAAAATCCATCTCCAAAACCAATAGGCTACAGATGAAAAATAGTCAAAGATGAAAAGTATGAAGAGAGATTTTAAACACCTAACACGTTACAGTCGTGCTGCATGGAGTTGTTATAGCGATTGGGTGCATTTTTTTTAATTATTGAAGTAAATTTCTAGTAATAATGTAGGTAATAATGCGTGAATAAACTGCATTGTGCCAAATCAAATTGCATTTTAATTAGGGCTGTCAAATGATTAATCGCATCTAAAATAAAAGTTTGTGTTTAAATAATATGTGGGTGCACTGTGTATAATTATTTTATATATATATATATATATATATATATATATATATATAAATACACACACATGCATGTATATTTAAGAAAAAAATATTATTTCTATATAAAATATGTATATATAATATAAATTTAAATTATACATAAATCTATATACATGAAACAATTTCTTAAATACAAGCGTGTGTGTGTGTGTGTTTATATATATATATAAAATAATTATACACAGTGCACCCACATATATTATGTAAACACAAACTTTTATTTTGAATGCGATTAATCGTTTGACGGCCCAAAAATTTTAATATACATCAGATATGTAATGTAAAGTTAATGAGTTTTGGAGTTTAATTTGACATTACAGGACCAAAAAATGTTTGTTCAATCATTGCATTCGGCCAGAATACAACACAGTATGATAAGTAAGAGAAAACAACTATTGAATCCAGTATCGGGTTTAATTCTTGCTGTATTAAAGTGATTGGAGGACATAAAAGCCTTTGTTCACCACAGTCTGTTCCTGTGTATGCGAGTAAATTACACAGTGAGATCAAGAAGCAAATGTGTTGTCGGGTGACCCAGTTTGAGTGGCCCGATGGGGTCCAGCAGGGCCCATCTGTGAGTCATTAAACACTGAAAGTCCTGAGCCAACCGGTGATTCCTTTAAACCAGACCAGACTCGATCCAAGAGCAGTGTTGTATACTTCAAATGTGTCAAATTCGGGAAACCAGCAAACCCTCCCCCAAGAGGCTTTTCAAAAATAAATCTCCAGTCAATCGAAGAAGGAGAATTCTAAGTCCATATGAGGAAAACTGCATTCAAATAGATGAGGACAATGTGTTTAGTGAGAAAACCTCAAACTCATAGGATTAAACTAACTACAGTCCTGTATATGACGTCAAAAAGCAGAAGGAAAACATGTAAAATATATAAATATATATGCCATTAGCTTTCTAATCCACGTAACCATGTATTTCGAACCTTCGCCTGTGATCGCCCTGCTGCGCGATTGTGAAAACTTCTGTTTACCCCTCCTCCTCCTCAGCACCACCTGTACAGATCAGCTATGGCACTTCTTATATATTCTTGCAGCAGCATGTCCTTTATTATAAGACATGCCAAAATGTTTGTACATGCCCCATGCCAAAAAAATGCTGGTTAAATTAAATGAGTTATCATGACTTTATCTAAATGCTAAAACTAGAGGGTCTGTGGTATCAATTTATTGTTTTGCATATTGTTGTGGCATACACGCTCCAGGAAGCTTTCCTGAGGGAAGAACATAGTAGCCCATAGTAAAAGTATGCAAATTGGGACGCAGCCATATAAGACACATTAATCTTTGAGAACGGCAATTTCTTGGCAAGACTCTGAAGTTAAAACAAAATGAATGATGTAGAAACAGTTTGATCCAAAGGAAATACATGATGATTTGGCGGCAGACTAATGAGTGAGCATCCATGAGGCTGTAGTTCACTAGCTTGGCTCCGGGCGTTTATTTGACTTTAAAATGACTGACTGACATTCGCAATCTGAACGGCGAAGGGCAGATAAGAAGACACTTTAACTGTTTGCTCAGTACTGCCAACATTTCCAGCTCTTTGTGTTGCGGAAATCCATCTCACCCTGTATCTTGTGTGTTTTTAGGGGTTCTGGGTTGGGATGATGTCCTTCCTGTCTCTGTGATAGTTTACTCATTGTCTTGTTTTCTGGCTGATACAGTATCTGTGTTTTTCCCATGCTGCTGTGTGGTGAGGATAGGAGGTTTGACGCCTCACATGATAAAGGACCCACCTGAGTAAACGGGTGTCGAGTGGTTTACTCGCCACCCAGATTTATGGTCTGTTTCCCTCCACGGTTGAAGACTTCCATCTTCCATCAGCCGTTCTGGTTTTCTGGACAGCCGTGTCTATTAGAAAATATAGGTGAGGTCAGGAGGTCATATAACTATCACACACACACACACACACACACACAACAGCAATCATTACACATGCTGCTATCAAACTAACAGTCAGAAAAGCTGTTTCACACATGTCACAATGACAGGAAACAAACGTGTTTATACATGTACATGCATCAGGTTTACATTAATTTATACTTGTAGGCAACTGCAGCGTGATCGACTAAGCTTGAAATACATTTAAATTAAATAAATAAAATATTTAGGATTCACTTAAATGGAAAGATCTACGGAAGCGTATTGCATTCACTTGAAGAAAAAAAAATGTACTGTTTTTATGAATTAATGAGTTACACATAATTTTAGAGATAATTAACTCGTTAATTCAGAAAAAGAGAGCGAAAGTTTTTGTTCCATGAAAAATTATCTTGTAATTCTGAGTTAATTAACTAATTAATTCAGAAAAACAGATTGAAAAACAGAGTAGATTTTGTTTCCTCAAGTGAATGCAATATGCTTCCATAAAGATCTGCAAACAGAACAAGACATAATAAATTTAGTCAAATTTCCCAGTCAGAAGTCAGTTTTTTCTCATTTCTCTCACAATTTAACAATTGATTCTTCTTAGATAAATACTTCCTTTTAAAGCACTTGATATTTTTACAGGAATACAATTACGATTTTTCTTTATTTTTTGCAGTGTAAATTCATTATTTTTTAAATGAAAATATCAGAGGAATAGTTCACTCAAAAATTTTAATTGATATCATTTTCTGACCCTTATGTTGTTCCAAACCTGTATGAGTTTCTTAATTTCTTCATATTTTTAAAAATATTTTCTTTTGTGTTCAACAGAAGAAAGAAATTCAAACAGGTTTGGAACAACTTGAGGTCACATTTCTTCAAGAATCATGTTGCTGATTTGCTGTGAATTTTTTTTTATTATTATTATCAGTGTTAAAAAGTTGTTCTGTATAATATTTTCGTGGAAACTGATAAAGAACGGCAGTATTAGAAGATAAAGTTAAAAAAAGAACAGAACAGCACTTTTTATGTTTTTTAACCGCACTTTTGCTACATTATAAATGTCTGTACTGTCACTATTGATTAGTTTAATACATCCTTGGTCAATAAAACTATACACTTCTTTTAAACTAAAAAAATCTTGGACTACTTTTATGGTACTTCAGGGAGTCCTATGGAAACAAAGTTGTGTGGAAAAGAATTGTAAATATTCTTTAAAACTCCTTTTGTTCACAACAGAAAAAAAAGGCTTACAGCTTTGGAACAACATGAGGGTTAGTACATGATTTCACGATTTTCATTTTTTGGATGAACTATTTCCTTAATGTCAAAACAAAGAAAAATGGCTAGAGTAATTCAAAAACTCTGTGGTGTGTCTCTGTGGCGCCGGCCAAGTGCACATCAGACTGCATGAACATGTCAAACTTCGTGTTTAGACGCTCCAAAACGGATGACAGTTGGACCAGAACTCCTTCTTCAGAACCAGAACTCAGTTCTTCCAACTTTAACAAAGGGGACTGTGTTTTGTGGTCATCGTCTTATGTGTTTGTGAGACTAGAGCTGGATGTGTGAGCGTGTAAATACCATGGTGGTTCAGGCACCTCTCCCTTTACCCAGAATTCCTCTGTCCCACTTCCCTTGACGTCACAGCTAGAGAAAGTGGGCCTACTCGTGGTCACTGTGGAAGAGGAACTGCTCCGAAGTGACTCGAGGAATTTTAATGGTGGAGTTGGAGACCACTGCAGAGAGAGAATGGCTTTAGGGTTTGGACAACCTTGTCAGAAATAAGCAATTTTCGTACGCATAATGTGTGGACGTTCAGAGAGCGTTTCTCTGTCTTTCTCTCTTTAGAGCTGATCTCCTGGCCAAATTTCTCCACCATGGCATACAGCCGTTAATAGCAGGCTTCAAAACATCACAACGCAGTCAATTTTTGCAAGCAAGCATATCAATTAACACACACAGGTCTCTGGCCTGTATCTCGCCTCAGAAAAGAATTCTTAATAAGAAAAAGCCTGTGTTAATATTCACTTATACTGTATAATTATGATCTTTTGTCAGACTGTTTGCTGTCTGTACAAGTCGACAATAGCTGAGGAAGGTCTGCAGATTTTGGGCAGTCTGAGTTGACAGTTTTCACAGAAAAACACAAAGTGTATGATGGGCACACACTACCGCTGTTATTCACTTTTACATCACTCCACTAATATAGTCCACTTAAAGGAATGAATGAAAATGAGTGAGTGAATCTGGACACTGAGTGTGCTGGAGGGGCTGCCGCTTTTGCATAGTTTGTGCTTGTTTAACAATCATTTGACACTTACAAACTGACAGCTCCAGTAGTAATGAAATGATTTATCTTGAGTTCTCTCATGGAAACTAGAATAAACCTTAATTTAAAAAATGTAATAATCATTTAAAAAGGAATTTATACCAATGAACAGCGGATTGGAAAAACATGGGTATACTCATAGATATACTAGCCGTTGCATGATGTACATGATCGGTTGTACACTCTTGCGGTGCATTGTGGGATTGAATGAGTGCACTCGATAACGTACACTAACGTTACGGTTTCGGACACAACTAATCTGTCCCCTCAACTAAGTTAGTGATCTATTTAAGGTTATAAGGGCGTTTTCGGACACAGCATACGAATATTTTGCTTTAGACAATTATTACATTACATCCTGTCGGAGGATATCAAAACGTTTGATGTTTTGAGGCGATTTTAGGGAGGAGTCGCCACTGAAACATGGTCAGTCGCGTTGATTCGGATACTTTTTAAGGCAGATGGTGATGTTTTCTTACCTTTGTTTGGCACCAAACCAGTCTAGGCTCTCAACTCCGCGAATAATGTTTCTTGCCTCGTGAGTCGACTCGTCACTGACTGCATGAGAAGCAATGCGCATGCGCAAGATTGTTACCATTTTTGTCCTTTACGATCCAGAAAAGAAAACAAAAAACAAAGATAAAGAGGACATGTCCTCAAAAAAACACCTATTTTTCACCTGATTAATAAAATAGTTTTTATATTTATAAATATTATTTCACGATATTTCAGACGTATTTTAAACGGCAGACGAGGTGGAAATTTGTTATTATGTTTTGTGATATGCCAATGGTGTAAGAATGGTAGAAATGTATTTTTTCCACATAATTCTTTTTAAAAAAAAGTAAATTAACTTGATTTATAATCCAAGATAAGGATGCCACTCACAAAATGAGGTCTATAACAGTACACACTTTGCCACCTTTTTGTTCTTCAAAAGGGAATCTGTTTTTCTTCTTACATTTTTCAATAAAATGTATCTTTCATGTCTCTGTCAAATTGCTAAATATAAAATAAACTGATGATAAACTGATGGTTGTCAGCTCCACTAATTCTCCGTCCTGACCGGGAAATGAATCTTGGCCCCCGGTTTAAGTAGACGGCTGGTTTCTTTCATTACTCTAGGGGTTTGTTTGTCTTAACTGCCCATTATTAGGACAGTGAACTTCCGAGCCCGTGCTGGAATGACTACCACATGTTTGTGCTTTGAAATTCCAGCCAAAACAAAAGAATAAAAATTCAGCTCACAATTCCCATGAGGAGCACTACGGAAATAACCAGGCGGCCTCGCCGTGGTATATATAAGGAAATCCATCCTTTTCTTAACCGCACTGCCCAAGGGGTTAAAATCTGGAATTCTGAAACCATTCTCTCTTATTCTTCCCCCTGGAAACATTCGGGAATAATGCAAACCTGGAAATAAAACACTTTCCCTTTGAGGCCTATACATGCTGTGCAGGAACCTGAAAGCAATAGGTCTCACTACAAAGCTAAACTTTATTCATATCTCTGTGAAGGGTTAAAGTGTCTCCTGGCAGTGATTCGCCAAGGAATCTGCTGGTATTTGGTCTTTCTGTGGCACCCTGGGGCATCGGGTTTGGTAGGATCCAATCTGACCGTGTCTGGATGCAATGAATACCACTGATGCGGTGAAGAGGAGAGGAGATATAAAGCACACACTCTTGAGATAAAAGGACCTGCGAGCTGCGGCTTGAAGTGTCTCGACGGGTGTGTCTGTGGACGTGCCAGTCATTCCTGGTTGCAGTCAAAAAAAGTGAATCCAAATGAGGGTCCGTGTGGGTGGATTTGCGTGTGAATGTGTGAAAGGTTTGGTGGTGGTGAATGATTTTATGATGGATTGGAAAGGAGGAGGATCTCACATCTGTGCTGTTAACAAGAATGACTCGGGGAAACAGAAATCAGTTTCATTAGTTCAGCATATTTTGGCGCCCCTCCTATTGAAGACATTTAGTGTACAGCAGGAAATATATCTGCATCAGTCTCAAATAAAAATGTTTTGATGATATTTAAAACATGAAATTCAGCAACATGAATATTTGAAATTCAGTTCAAATTCACACGTTATATACTTTGGTGGGGACGAAATGACCACCATGAAAGAAAATCGTTAATCAACTCCACTCTTCTTAAAATGGCTTCAGGTCAAACTCGCGGTCTGAGAACCATGCACATTTATCCAAAAGAATCACTAACTTAAAACAGTAGATGTGGACACACCCAAAACTAGGTTGATTAAAAACAGAGTTTGCTGATTCTAGTCGAAAATAGCTTGTCCCCCATTCAAGTACACTTAAAATGGTATTGGAAATTAGCCGTCACTAATCTGACGCTAAAGATGTGGAAATATTCGAATCCGATGATCTAAGAAAAAGCGATCTCTCAGTGTCACTCAGAATAAAATCAAACGTTTACAATTTATTGAACAGGTAATGAAGCAATAATTCAAAATACAATTCGAAAGGATAAAATCGTCATTGTTCATAACAATGGTTCCGAAATCATAGAATTTGTAGAAATTATTACCTGTCAATAGAGTTACACACAGCTTTTGTGCGGGCAGTCAACCTTTAGACTCCCCGGACCTTTCTGTTCCTTTTCCTTATAAACCCAGATAATTCAATTATTACCAAACGGTGATGTCTCATTATAATTAAATTTTGGTTGTGTATTCAGGAGCTCACACTGTGAGGTCTGCCTGATTTTACAGGAGGTAGTCTGAAGCCTATTAAGGGACATCACTTTTTTATATTTCATAACTTATTTTAGCTTTTCATCATAGTTGGCAGAATGAGACCATTTTACCAGGCGTACTGTGACACTTTAAAAGACACCAAACATGAATGGTTACATTTTGTACACACATGACATTGCTTAAGTTTTCAGTGTATTTCAGATGAGGAGGAGAAGGGGGATGTGGGGGAGATAGTGTGAGGTGTGAACTGCACTGCGCGCTGCGTTTCCAAAGTTCCTGTTACATATGCAAGACGCAGTTACATATTCAAGAGATAGTCCATGTGTTAATTCCCAGGAGGGCCACATTGAGTGGTCGACTAGACATACTGGCACCAGCATTACATCTGTCTTGAAATTGGTATTTTACAGTATTTTATTTAAATTTTTATCATCCACCAGACAAAAAACATGAAAGGAATAATGCAGCTCTCTTTAAATGGGAGGTGTAATGTCCCTTTGCACACGATGTAAAGTCTCTGATGTCCGTTTTAGCTCAAAATACCCTGCAGATCATTTTTTACAGTATGTAAAATTTGTCCCTTTTTAAGGGTGAGCAAAAACAGAGGGCGGAGACTAAAGAGCTTGTGTGTGTTACAGCTGTGATTACCTCACGCAGACACACACTAAAATGTCAGAAACTGTTCTGCGTTTTAAGTTTAATCTGGAGTCGGACAATGATGTAGAGACTCAAGAAGAAGTGACAAAAATGCAACAGGTCGTTTCTGAATGTTTAGTGGGTGAATGTATGTTGTTGCTGATGTGGAGTTAACTATCTTCAAGTCATTGATTACCATATTCTTTCATAATAATCTTTAAAATTCGCTTGTGTGGGGAGTGTGGTAAGATGTCTACAGAGTGGCATGCTATTGCATTTATGTTACGCACTGTATTGCATAAAGGCTGATACGACAGCTTGAGCTGACTCACAAATGTGCTTGACTTCAACAACTCTTCCTCTTCTCAACATGGACTCTCCTGTTCACCTGTTTATGTAAATTTTAGGTCACTAACTAACTTGGTGTCCCTACAAAGCTGCTTTGATACAATCTGTATTGTGAAAAGCGCTATATAAATAAATGTGACTTGACTTGACTTACTGTTTGTTGTAGTCCTTAAAAATGATTTTTTTTAAATACAAATATCTTTCTTTGCTTTGAACTTTGAGCGTTGTAACTTTGCAGATGTTCTTAAAGGGGTCATGAACTGGCTTTTTTAATTGTATTATATTGTTGTCTGAGGTCAACTTATGGCATTCGCTTGGTTTTTGCATTCAAAAACATCAAAATGAATAAGTATTTTGTACCCAAGTTTTTAGCCTTCCTGAAAAACGCTCGGTTTTTATGGGCGTCTCGCACTGAAGACTTGGAAGTAAACGCCCACTGTTGTGAGTGGATAACAGTTTTGCATATTACAATGAGTTTCGACTCACCCGTCGATGCATTTGGGGGAAATTGTTTTGAAAACGTCCAATGTTGTAAAATGGCAACCGGAATGATTCGCCCATACATGTTCGACCCAGAGTCCGTGTGTTGCACAATTCCTGTCAGATCCAATATAGACGGCACAGCACCGTTCTTTACTCTTAATCGGTCTGCAAGGGGTGCAATATCTGCAAAATTAATCAGATCGAGTTCTTGGTTGTAGCGAGAACATGCTAGCTCAATGTGGCCGTTATCTGTTTGGCTTATGGTAAACGGTGGGTTGGAGTCACTTATTTATGGCTTTGTCTGCATGAAAATCCACAAATGCGTGAGATTTACAAATGCACAGAAAGCGGTTCACAAATAAATGCTTGTGTTTGTGATATAAAACAGATTTGTAAATGTTTTTATTTTATTTGCAAATCTCATTTTATTTTGTGAGTTTTATATTTATTTGTGATAAATATATATCTTAATCTATTTATTTGGAATAATGCAACAATCCTGACCCCATTTCTTGGTGCTATTTTACAACAAAAGATTTTATTCAGGGTAAATGTTGAAGTGCCTAAATTAAAACCGAGTAAGGGGTTTTCTTATGACAATAAAGAGAAAAAAAGAAAGTATACCTTTCATGACAACGCCCACTTAGAAGATCTGGTTTGATCTGGAGAGAACTGGAACAGTTCTGGTTTTCTTGCAGATTTCACACAGAAACTTCCCCAGTGGACTCTTTAAAAAGCTTGTTTGTAAGTAATATTTACTTTTTTTTTGGGGGGGGGGGGGGGGGGGGGTAAAAATTTTTATTTAGTGATTCAAAACATTTTAAATCACTGTGAATTTCTGAGAAACAACAATCATGAAAACAACAAGTATGACCTGAAGATTGTTGAAGATTAAACTAACAATTAAGTTTAATACAATTAAACTAAATTAGAACAACAATGTAATTCAGATTTCAGACCCACTTTTTATGTAATTAACAATAGCACTGTAACTGATCATTTGATTCAATGCATTTATTGTTACATGCATATACGTTTACATTGTGCTTATATTTAAAAAAAAATCCTGCTACATGTGTAATTAATTTCTGTAATTACATCAATAATTACACTTTTGATTTTTCCCTTATCTCTTAACCCATCGACCACACAACTTTACACCTGTATCCCATCTTAATATAGCAAAAGTGCTTTGAGATACAACCTCAACTAAATAAGCATTGTACATAACTTTGATGCAAGATAGTAGTTAAGGACACCTAACATGACACGGATTTCTTTCATTTGAAAGTAAATAATCGCCTTTTTAAAACATTTTTTAATTTTTAGAAAACAATGGACAATTTCAAAAACATTATGACCTTGATACTTGGATGCAACGGGAACTTCAAAACAATAATAGAATCCAATGATGGCAATTTCAATACATCAAATCTTCAGATGGGAGACCTTATTCTTAGGAAAGTGCTTGGCTCGAAGAAAAAGATTTACCATGCCGGAATTTTCTGTGGACAAAATGATGTCATTCAGTTTTCAGGTATGAGCTCTTTAATCACTCTCAATATTTCAGTAATAAAATTCTAGATGGCACAGGCTGACATGTTCTTAATGTAATTACACAATCAATTACATCATCTAACATGGCTTGAGTAGATTACTCTGCCTTTTCTGCAGCCAATGAGCTTTCCGCTTTACTTTTAAATAGTTTGGTTCTGTTTTTGCAGTTTGCAGCACGCATAGTAATAGTATAGAGACAAACACACATAAATATGTATATGTAAACCAAAAAATGACACGCTTCCAATTGTTTTACAATATTAAGCCATCAAAACTATGCAACACAAATAATAGTATAGGAATTCCTGCATAATTCCTGCATAATTAATTATGCAGCAGTGACCAAAAACAAATATTTGAGCTAAATATTTTTAGATCATTTTTTGCCAACCCTGTTGAAGGATGATGGCACACTCTCAGTACACTCTGGATGTCTCACTGATCCACCTATCTCAGAACTTCATAATATGGAGGGATACCAACCTCTGTAGTTCTGGTGAAAGCATTAAAAACATAATGGTCAGTTTGGAAGAAATATCATCTTCCTTTTTGTGAATTTGTGTGCGCATCTTTTTACTTATTTGCAAAAAAACGAATTATGTGTGTCAATATTTTCAACCACAATGAAACAATACAATACTTTTCAGTATAATAGTTTATAGTAGTTCTATATATACATTAAAAATTTTACATTGTGTTTTTCAGCCAAACCGAACCAACCTCCTTCAACGTTTAGCTCAGCCTCACAGAGTCAAACATTATCACGACAAACTGGACAAGTGGACAAAGTAAGCGTGAAGAACTTCATTTCTGGTCAGAAATGCTATGTTCTCCGTTTGACAACTAGCCGCCCTCGAGACCTCCAGGAAAAGATTAACGCTGCGATGGACGACAGCAGAGAATATCATTTATTCAACAATAACTGTTTGCATTTTGCGCTGAGACTGCTGGGGGTAAGCAAATTAAAGTTTTATTAATTTTTTAAGTAAACTTGCCATTGATCTTTGTAAAAACAAATATTAAATGAACTGTTAATTCTGCAGGGCACACCAGGGCCCATGCCAAGGTATGCTGGAGTATCTCCTTCATTTCCATCGTTTAATTTGAATTTTATAATTTGTGGCACATTCTTCATTCATTGTGAATGTTTTTGTCATTGAACAGTTATTTTTGAGAAGTCCTAAAGGTAATATACATGTCAGACGTCATCATTATTATGTGAAATTAAACTTTTTTTTATCTTTTGTGCAGCCAGCCAATGGATGAAGGTGAGATTATATTTTCCATTTCTGTGTTTAAAGTTATTTACATTAAACTACATTAAACAGTGTTACTTTTACACTATGTTATCTGATTGATCTTCGTATCCTTATTATTGTATTATTATTTCTTCTTATTTTATTTTATTATTAATTTTCTTCTAGATGAAAGCAACCCAGAAGAGGAAGAACGGTTGTATTTAACAACCCAAAATTAAAAAAAGAAACACAAAAAAAAAAACATTTAAAAAATGTCAAAATAAATCTAACATTTGTAATGCTTGTAACTGCTGACTTTGCTCTCTAAGCAAATACATTTTTTGTTGACCTGTGATTTTGAAATAGATTAACAAAGATTTCTTCGCATTCAATTTATATGTATTGTGTAAACAAATACAAAAAATCAGATCAGAGCAAAAAATCTTATTGTACAACATATACTGTATCCAGTAAAGAACAAATACGTTTTTTTTATTAAATTCTGAATGAAAAGAATGAAATTGTCACAGTCTTCGTCTGCACCAATTGTCTCTGAACTACACTTCCCAGAATCCTCGTTGTCTCAACACCTGAACTCAGTCCAGCCTATCCCTCGTTCAACGCATTCTCACCCCAAGGCGTCACCTTTTGACCATGCTTCAATATTCGACGCTTTAGGCGCCCTATAGCGTCAGTTACATGACGCGATCCTACGGCGTCATCCAACTGACGCTAAAGGAAAAGCATCAGTTAGATCAGTCATTCCCAAAGGCGGAGTCCTGACCCACAAGTGGGTCGCGCAAGATTTTGAATGGGTCGCGAAGTCGAGCACTATTTTTCAGTGTGCTATATATACTCTCTCAGGGCTATTCAATTGGCGCCATTCATTTTCATGCGGCCCGAGGGCACCCCAACCTCCCTCCTCCTACTTTCTGGTGGTGCGGCTAAATTTGGTTAGATATGCACGTGGCCTCAGCTGGACGACTATACGCACTGTGTGTGTACCATGAGCGCTCCGACTGACCTGAGAGAAAAGTTTACAGTCCGAATATTTCAGCAGTTCTTATGTGTGTCCCGTATTTCTGTCGACTGAACCAGCGATATTAATCATTCGTTGGTTTGATTATTTCCTTTCCATGAATTGGCCAAACGCACGTGCATAACGGTCTGAAACGATTCGGATTTGTTCACCTGAAGCGGTTTCTTGGTCAGTAATAACATATAGAGAACAAAACAGCGCTGGTTTCAGTTGTTTCACTAGTTTACTTTGAACTAGGCAGTACGGCCCAGTGGATAACGAAACGCAAAGCTTAAAATAGTCGCGTTTACTCCCGGTCCCGGACACTGTTATTAAACAGCGTTGTGACATCTAGTGAGAAGCGTTTCCATCGGACACTCCTCTCTCTTAAAAACCACAAATCACTCAATGATTTTATCTAGTTTTAAATCGGATGAAACAGCCTTAACATCCCCAATAAATGTGGAATATTTATATTGAATACTACGTTATAGTCATTTATATTGCATTAGATTTATTAGGGGGTAAAAGAATATATAATTAATTGTGTGTATAGTTTTTTACCTGTTTAGGCATTTTTTATACAGTGTGCATGGTTACAAAGTCTCACTCTCAGGATATTTTAATTTAAGCCTATAATAATTATTCTAGTAAATTGTGTACACTGTAATGATGAGAATATGAAAACAATGAGATGCCCTGTCAACTCTTCCTTTCTCATTTCACCTCTGCATTTCGCTTATTGTCAGCAACAGGTTAATAAAAAAATGTGCTTTGTCAAATATCTGTATCTCTTTTAAATAGTTAACTGGAAGATTAACTGACCTTAAAAATGGTCATAGACATTTTTTGTTAATGCATACATTCTCTTCGTGATATATGAATGGGCCGTTTATTGGGTCACAAAGATTTATCGACTTTAAAATGTGGGTCCCTAGAAAAAAAGTTTGGGAAACACTGAGTTAGAGGACGCGGGTAGGTTTAGGTTTGGGTAGGGTTACACGCGATCGGCGTCATCTAACTGACACTAAAGGGTGCCCAAAGCGTCAGATAATGAAGCATGGTCAAAATGCTTCCCAAGGCAGTTAGGTGACGCCTTGGGGGTGAGCTGTGTCACCTGTCTTCACATCATTATGGTTCATTTGTATCAGTGTTTAGTTTCTCTGTTCAGTCAGTCTTTGTTATCAATGTGTATGTTAGCACATGTTAATGCCGTGGTTTGTTTTCTGTGGATCTGCCTGTCAACCTGCCTGTATCAGTTTTCCTTATTTTTATACTTAGTAAATGTTTGAATTAGCCTTTTGCCTTGAGTCCTCATTTCATCCTGCACCGCACCCTGACAGAAAAAGGGTCACACTTTCGATTCACACTTTAGGGTCGAATTCACACTATTAACTAACTATTAAACTATTAACTATTAAAGTTCACTTTAAAAAAACTTTTGCTGATAATTTACTCACCCCCATGTCATCCAAGATGTCCATGTCTTTCTTTCTTCAGTCGAAAAGAAATTAAAGTTTTTGATGAAAACCTTCCAGGATTTTTCTCCATATAATGGACTTTACTGGTAACCAAACGGTTCAAGGTCCAAAAGACAGTTACAGTGCAAACTGTTCAAAGGGCTTTAAATGATTCCAGAAGATGAATAAGGGTCTCATAAAGCGAAACGATCGCTCATTTAAAAAATAAAGTTTAAGTTTTATAAGTACAATACTCATCTTCCTCTGTTCTGTGAGCGTTCGTGACTCTCCTGTTCGAATTCGTTCATCAAAATGAACAAATCTTTTCCCGAGTCAACTCGTTCATTTCGTTCGTTGAATGAACCAAATGACACAAAAAAAGATTTGTTCATTTTGATAAACAAGTTCGAGAGTCACGAACGCTCATCACAGAACAGAGCAAGGCGAGCGTTTGAGCTTATAAAACTTCTTTTCGACTGAAGAACAAATGACATGGACATCTTGGATGACATGGAGGAGAGTAAATTATCGGCAAAAGTTTTTTGTAAAAGTGAACTACTCCTTTAAAGTCCCTGTGAACCGGAAGTTGCAAACGATTTTTCTCCAGTGCTGTGACGTATTTCCAAGTGAAACGGAATATTGAACAGAGGGCAGGGTTTTACTCTAGCGCTCCTCCTCTCCATCTCTCGCTCATAGCAAACTAACGGTTTGAGGGGAGTGGTTAAGCGTTTCCCCACCCAAACTGTGAAACCTACGTCATCAGAAAAAGAAACCGTTCCAGACCGGAAGTAACTTTTTAGATTTTGATTAAAGATTACCAAGGTAAAACCTTTTTTTAATATATATTTACTTGCACGGATTAATTGTTCACAACAAGACTATAATATGCGCTAACAAAGTCAATTTTGATTTCACGGGGACTTGACTTTTGCCTCAATAAACTCCTAATTACTGCTTATTAGTTAGTAATGTTTACTTGTGGAATAAAGCATTCAAATGTGCTTTATATAATAAACAGCTTATATCCTAATGTGGGACATTGAGTGTTACCTTAAATAGTAAACCTGATAAATATATAAAGATAAATAAGTATTACCTTTTAGTTCAATCTTGTTGTGCAGAGTCCATCACAACTAAATACAATTACATTTTGTAATTTAATAACATAATTTTGTTACATGTAACTAGTTACTCCTCAACCCTGCATACATTTTATTCTAAAATATAGATAATGACCAAATCCTTGAAATAAAATTACCCCCTCAATATTGTTTAATTAGTTTTGTTCCTATGTTAGAAATCAAATAGCACATACCCTTGCAGTTATCATGTATTCCAATGCAAAAGTCACTGAGCATCTAATTCTCAATAGCTCCTCAAATGCTTTATCACTGAGTCTGCGCTGTTCTGGTCTGAATATCT
Organism: Pimephales promelas; assembly: GCF_016745375.1. The sequence goes on from NW_024121155.1 coordinate 12,063,717, forward strand.
TTCCTGCAACTCAACAGAATCTCTCAACAGGTGCAGAGGAAGCTGGTATGGCAAGATATTTACATGCAAGAGCTAGGGCAGGAAAACGGCTTTGGTTTTCTCTCCAATAGATAGACCAAACGATATCTTCTTTAATCAAGTACACTCCCATCTAACAGACTTTTGGTATCAGAACGTTCTCCAAATATTCAGTGTTGCTTCTGGGAACGTGAAAAATGTCCAGTTTTCTTAACGTTAGAGGAACGTGTTTAATACTCCTCAAACGTTCTTTCAACTTAATTTTGATTTAAAATTCAACATTCTAGGAATGTTGATTTCTAGCATTCCAAGAACAAAAATGTCCAACATGGGTCTAAAAAGAACCTTTGATGCACAACATGGGTCTAAACAGACCCGACTGATTTTTCATTTTCTATATCTTTGCAAGAAATTAATTTCATCATTCTCACCCCAAGGCGTCACCTTTGACCATGCTTCAATATTTGACGTTTTAGGCGCCCTTTAGCGTCACTTACATGACGCGATCCTACGGCGTCATCTAACTGACGCTAAAGGAAAGCGTCTGTTAGAGGACGCGGTTAGGTTTAGGTGTGGGGTGGGGGTAGGGTACACGCGATCCTAGGGCGTCATCTAACTGACGCTAAAGGGCGCCTAAAGCGTCAGATATTGAAGCATGTCCAAATGCTTCCCAAGGCGTCAGTTAGGTGACGCCTTGGGAGTGAGAATGGGCTGGTATTCTAGGTATTCCTCAAGTAACTTGTTTTTGATCATCACAAATCCTTATTTTTATTTTTCCTTTCTTACTTTTGAATAAAAATAGTTTTTGTATAGCAACCCTTCTAATGCGCAACATGGGTCTAAAAAGACCCGTATTCATTTCCTATGGTATTTCAGTGATGGCTGAGTGTTTTGTTTGCTGAATCTTTAAAATATATGTATTTTATCATTTGTTATTCCAGGTATTCATTACATATCTTGTTTTTGATTTCCACAAATCATTATGTTTATGTTTCCTTTCTTACTTTATAAACAAACACAATTTTTGTATTTCTACATCAATTTTACATACATGGGTCTAAAATGACCCAGATTCATTTGCTATGTTATTTCAGTGATGGCTGAGTGTTTCTTTGCTGAATCTTTAATTTAAAATATGTTTTTTTAATCATTTCTTATTCCAGGTATTCATGAAATATCTTGTTTTTAATTTCCACAAATCATTATGTTAGTTTTTTTTTTTTTAAGTTCTACATCAATTTTACATACATGGGTCAAAAATTGTTATTAATCTTATTTTATTTTAACCACAGACATTTTTTATATATTGTAAAAGATAACAACATAATATTTGAATATTAGGCTATGGTTACATTGACCTTGTAATCATAGTGAGAAATTACTTGTGAGAAGGAGAAACATGTCCAATACTATTAGCTAGCTAGCTGTTGACATATTCTAGCTAGCTAATAGGGCTGGGTATTGAGGCAATTTTCACAATTCGATTCAATTTCGATTCACAAGCTTGCAATTCAATTCGATTTCGATTACGATTCGATTCGATTCAATATCGGTTATTTTGGATATCAGTTACAATTAATGGCAATTTTTCTCAAGGGAATCAAATCTCTTAAATGCTGAAAACTATGGGAGTCTAACCTAGGCTTCATTAGCCTAATATGAAGGTAATAACTGTTTTGTAGCTATACAAACACTTAAATTACACTTTTATTTATTTTTATAATAAGAAGATTATATGAAATATAAACATTTAAATGGTGGCTGTCAAAAAAACTTGCCAGATTTATTCAAATATGCATTAAATATTGAAGAACATTAAGATTATAATGCATATGTAATATGTATATATTTAGCAAAATGCTCCTCTCTAGAGTTATTTTTTCTAGCTGACTAACGAGTTTATGTGGGTTTTCTGAGGTAAATACAACGATACATGACATTGATTACAAGCTGTTTAACTGAAGTCTTTCCACGGTTGAAATGCTGATTGAGCGAATCAATGTGACATGATACGGATTTCGATAAGTTGTACTCTATCTTTTAACACACTTTCAGATGCTCATGTTTATTTCGCGCTGTAACTGGTATTATTAACCCGGAAGAGAGATCAGCGCTGCTGCTTCTCTTGAGCTGCGCCAGAGCGATCTCACGCCACAGCGCCAAAACGTTATTTATGTTTTTGAATTTCTAAAGAAAATGCACGTAATTTGAAATTTGAGACTTTGTTTCATATCAATAGTAACAAAGGACAAAGATTATTGCATTTTTTTTGGATGTGCGCAGCCGCGATACAATGTCCCATTCATTCAAATGAAACAGGATGACTAATCGATTCTTGAGATTTAAGAATCGATATTGGTTCGTAAAAATGAGAATCGATTAATATCGAGAAATCGGTATTTATTACCCAGCCCTACTAGCTAATGTTAACTACACTAAAAAAACATTGTTTTTTAAAGCTTATTTACATTTAGTAGCCCTAAGAGTTCATAATCATTCATATGCTGAAATGATTCTTAAGCTGAAATCATTATATGATTGAAATGATGCCCAGCTGCCAAAGACAGAAAAGTCAGCAGCTGGTGTTCCCAGAGCACCTGTGTGCAAGGAGCACAAACATGTAGTTGTCATTTGTGAGGCATGTAAGCACTAAGATGGCAATTTGAGATGCCGCTGTACCAGTGTGATTTTATTTTTTCTGTTTTCTTTTATTTGATCACATTCACCACAATTCAATACAGTTACACTACACCACAGTTCAATTTCAGTCCATTCTCACCCCCAAGGCGTCAGTTAGGATGCTTCAATATCGCGATCCTAGGGCGTCATCTAACTGACGCTAAAGGGCGCCTAAAGCGTCAGTTAGATGACGCCCTAGGATCGCGTGTACCCTACCCCCACCCCAGACCTAAACCTAACCGCGTCCTCTAACTGACGCTTTCCTTTTTCCGCATTCTCACCCCAAGGCGTCACCTTTGACCATGCTTCAATATTTGACGTTTTAGGCGCGATCCTACGGCGTCATCTAACTGACGCTAAAGGGCGCCTAAAACGTCAAATATTGAAGCATGGTCAAAGGTGACGCCTTGGGGTGAGAATGCGTTGTCAATTTCAGTGTTATCAGTTATCTGTGATATGTGAATGCTATGCAAGACAAAGTGGCAAATAAAAGTGTTAAATGTTTTGTTTAAATTACTTCTAAGATGATTAATTTAACAAAATGTTGTCTTTATTCTTTTGTTTTATTATGCTTGATAAGTACATTTGATATAGTAACACAAAACCTAGAAAAAAATTACAAACTATTTTTGGTAATTGAAAAAAATATTTTTTAATATTTATATATATCATGAATATCATGATTTATAGATCATGGAATATTAAATGCTTAAATAAATTGATCTCAAAAGATAAAAAGAAAAGAAAAGTCCAGCCATGCATTAAATAACACAGAAAATGAATACGGGTCTTTTTAGACCCATGTTGTGCATTAGAAGGGGTATCCATAGCTTGCGCATCAAACGGTTAATGTTACTAGAATGTTATTTACAGGTTAGTATGATGTTCCGGAAATGTTCTTTCAATCATGTTTCGACAGAGTAATAAGAGAACACAAACTACAACTTGCACAGTCTTAGATGATCTGAAGATAAATAACAACGCATTCTCACCCTAAGGCGTCACCTTTTGACCATGCTTCAATATTCAATGCTTTAGGCGCCCTTTAGCGTCATTTACATGACATGATCCTACGGTGTCATCTAACTGACGCAGAAGGAAAAGCAGGTTTAGGTCTGTGGTAGGGGTAGGGGTAGGGTTACACGTGATCCTAGGGCGTCATTTAACTGACACTAAAGGCCAATTTATACTTCTGTGTCGAGGGTACGCCGTAGTGTACGGCGTTGGCTTCGCATGTAGGCGACGCCGTTGTGAGCATTTATACTTCTGCGTTCAGGTATTGGTTGCTCTGCAGTACTGCTCCGAAACGCTAGGAGGCGGCGGAGGGTTTTAATGTTCCACTGTGTTTAGATTCCTCGCGTTACTACAAGCAATAGCGACTGAAAGAGAGTGGATCATGTTGGAGTTGGAGCTTATTGGGGTGGAAAAACAGTTCATTTTAGTGAAATTACTAAAACTGAAAGGCAGAAATGAGAGTAGACGTCGGAGGAGATGGTACGTGTGGAAATGCGTGAGAAGGTACGTGCGGAAATGCGTATGAGGAAATACGATGCTACCAAGCCGACCAATCACCGATCTTGTGGTCCGCGTCGTCGCGACGTGTAGTTACATTTTTGAAGAGGTGCGCGTCAGGCAACGCGGAAGGGTACGCGGTATGGGACGCGTCTGTGCGTATGCTACGCCGTTAATACTGCGCGAACCCTACGCAGAAGTATAAATTGGCCTTAAGGGTGCGGATCCACTTGTGCGTGCGGCACTTCTGTCGCACCGCGCTCCGCTTTATTCCTACGGGTGACGTCACGCGACATTAACGTGCCCGCAAAGCATCCCGGGAAGGCGGCGCTTCATTTGGAAAAATGCTGCGCATCAAAAAGCTGGCCAATGCCCATCTTTATTCTCATTCCCTTCCGAAACATGCATCTCATTCCCTTCCGAAACATGCAGAGGCGGAGAGTATGAGTTGGAGCTGTCCATGAGCTAGGAGCAGGAGAAACTTTTGCTAGGTATTCTGATTAATCATTTTGTCATTTTGCCTCCACGTTTCCCCGATTGCACGTGAGCTTCTTCTGTCCATACGGTAACTACCAACTGTCAATCTCGTATACTGTGCAACAGAGAGTCGTGTGGGTATGATGCATTTGTTAGCCTACTTTCACTAAAACTGCTTCTACGGGGCCATAACAGTAAATAACATTCTAGTAACATTAACCCTTTGATGCACATTGCATGCTGTCTTACAGAATTATACAACTTCATGTGTCTTGAAGCTTGAAAGGTTGTATGTATTTTTTGGGTCTGAAATAAAGAATAACAATGTACAGTTGCCTACAATAATTCATATTGTAGGCCTATTTCTTTTTCCACATCCCATAGCAAGACGGAACATGGCATTTTTGCACAAACAAGTACATTCTTAAAAATAAAGGTTATTTACTGGCAATTGAACCCTTCCATTGCACAAAGGATGTATTTTTAACGTCGGAAAAAAGGGTCCTTTGAAGAAGATTAGAACAGCTAAAACCCCATGCAAAAAAACCACACACTGAACCTAACTGAAACTGTGGCCTTTGCATGGTCTCGTCTCGAAGTAGTCAAAAAACGAAAACAGGAAATAGATGCAGAGGGACAGAAATGAAGCTGAGAGAAACTCTGCAGGTGTTGTCAAGAAATTTGAACACAAAGAAATCAACTATGTTGATGAACTTCTGGGCTTTGTTTCCCGATAATGTTGTCTCTTAGTGCGCTACAACATCATTCGTTCGGTTATTTTTTAATTCGATATTGAAAGTAGAACAATGAGAAAACAGTTGAAGAAATGAAAAAGGAGAAAAAATTAAAATGAGAAACTGTTTTCTCATTGTTTTCTCATCATATTTCAAACATATTTTTATCATATTTAAAACATATTTTTGTGGATCTTTTACCTTAATGCTATTACCAATATTGAATTTATTTTAAGAATGAAATACGGTCAAACTTTAAATAAGGGTCCAATTCACGCTATTAACAAACTATTTACTAAGACTTTTGCCTCAATAAACTCCTAAGTAATGCTTATTAATATTGGTATGTTTAGGGACTGGTAAAGGGATGTAGAATAATGCATACAAAATTGGCTTTAAGTACTAATAAACAGCTAATATCCTAGTAATGAAGGACCTTGAGTATTACCTAGTAAACCTAACAATTGATCAAGATTTAGATAAAAGTTCAGTGAACATTGTTATAAAAACCGTTTTCACTCAACTTTATGAGAACATCACAAGAACGTTCAGTGAACATTGTTATAAGAATGTTTTCACTCAGCATTATGAGAACATCAGTCAAGAACAAATAACATCACAAGAACGTTCTAAAAACTTTGTTCCTTCGTTTTTCTCTCAACATTAAGAGAATGTATTTTAACTCTATAAACATTATAAGAACGTTCCAAAAACATTTTTCAGTAATGTTTTTTACTAACATTTATACATAACTTTTACATAACGTTAGTGAAAGTAATGGGAATGTTCCCTGTTAGCTGGGATATTTCTTATCAATCAACACAGCAAGAGGGAATATATTTTTTGCATAGCATTTAAAAAAAAAAAACATACCTATGTTCTTAAAAATAAAGATTATTTATTGGTCATTGATAGAACCCTTTCTTTGCACAAAGGTTTTTTTTTTATTTAGAAAAAGTGTTCCTTGAAGAAGAACATGAAGAGCCCCTGCCAAAAAAACAAAACAACGTATTGTTCCTCCTAGGCAACACAATGAATATGTGGCTTTAGCATGAGCTCTAACTAAACAGAACGGAAACTGAAAGAGAACCAGATGCGAAGGACAGAGACAAAGTTGACAGACCGAATTTTTTACATAAAGATATCCATCTTTAAGAGCTAAAATGCTTACTTGGGAACATATTTTGCTCTTACTAAAAGGAACTCATAAGCAGTTCGAAATGATTGAGGAAAATGAAACAGGTATGCCATCATGGATCAGAACTGGAGACCTTCTAATGAGGAAAATATATAAACCTCCAGGACCTTATCACGTTGGGGTTTACTGTGGAAAACATGTGATTGAGTTTACAGGTAATCATTTATTTTTATTAACTTTGAAATAAGATATCATGTCCGTATTGGGGTTAAAATGAACAGACAAAGGGTGTAGAAATATCCTTTTCTTAATAGTTGACTTTGTTGTTTCTGATAGCTCCTGAGAACGTAACAAAGAAAAATCAAATCACAAGTTATTCATCAAACAGTGAATCTGGCACAGTGAACATGAAGAGTGTGAAGAACTTCATTGGAGAGAAGCAGTACCGTGTCGTCCGTCTAAAGACGCCTATACCTGAGAATTTCTTTGACTCAGTTGATGATGCTATGGAATATAAGGGGATATACCATCCTTTGACAAATAACTGTCTGCATTTTGCACTCAGGCTCCTGGGGGTAGGAAAATGACAGAAATCAGTTTATATAATCTATAAATGTATTTATAAATGTATTATTTGCTAATAAATTATTGAATAACTATTGTTATTTTAATTTTAATTATTATTTTAATAATTATTTTAATTAATAATTATTTTAATAATTATTGTTTGTTATTCCTCTGCGCAGCTCGAACCAGGATCTATTCCACACGAACCAGGACCAATTCCACAAAGGTGCATTTATTATTTAATCTTTAATCTATTTAACTCCTCCACCCACCCCCCCCCCCCTGATCAAAACACAGGCGAAGAAGAAGCATAAAAAATGATAGCATATGTAAGCAGATGCGAATGGAAAATAACACAATCATCAACATTAAACGGCTTATAAATCTAAACTGCCTAATATGAAAAGTCTAACCGGGACTGTGAAGATTTGGGGTGTTGATGGGCTCGATCTACTCCGTCTGTGTTTAGATCATCGTTCTGAATCCGATCTAGATGAAGTTTTTTGCCTTTAATAGCCTCTAATTAAACTTACCGACATTCAAAAAAGAATGCATGAATCCATATTAAAGCTTTTTTTTTCTTCTTTTAAACAGAGGGTCTGTTCTTTCTTATATATAATAATATATATTGCTCAGATATTCATGCTGGGGGCCAAAGGCAATTTTATTTAAAAATGCTAGCAAGGAAAAAGTTCATATATTTTTTAATTTAAGTTATTAATATTTTTAACAGCTTTACATTTAAATTTATATTCAAACTTGAAATATTCACTAACTATTTTGATGCCTTTCTGATTTCTTCAGCAGCTTCCTAGAGGTAAGTTGAAGAGGCATACTGTAGTAGTCTCCATTAAAAGCCATTCTATCTCATTTTTCTTTCTTTCGTACTAATATTTCTTTCATTCTAACTAATATCTACCCATTTCTTCTCTAACTATTCATCCATCTATCCATCTATCTCATAGCAACCACCCAGAATACCCTAGCAACTGCATAGCAACACCCTATAAACCACCCCAAAACCTTAGCAACCACATAGCAACACCCTAGTTACCACCCAGAGTACCTTAGCAACTCCCTAGCAACCACCCAGCATACTGTACCACAGCAACCTCACAGCATCACCCTAGCAAGCAACCACCTCAAGTACCCTAGCAACCACATACAGTAGCACATCCTGAGCAACCACCCATAGTACCATAGCAACCATATAGCAACACCCTAGCAACCACCCAGAATACACAAGCAACCGCATAGCAACAACTTAGCAACCCCAAGTTGTTAATGCTAAACTAAAACTGAAAAACTACTTCAAACTTTCTGTCTAGGCTTTTTTAAAGCCATCTTAAAGTTTGTATACAAACTTTTTTATCTAGTTTTAACTATTGTGATTCATTCAACTCCCTGAATTATATGTGCTGTTCTTTTAGATGGGGAAATCAGCATGGAGGATTTGGAAGAAAGAGCTGTGTTTACTGGATGCAATCTACATGTTTCCTACGCCCCATGAGGCCTTGTGGGGTGGGTGCGTCTTCCGGTTAGTAGTAAACAAAGCGCGACTTGACATGCTTGACACTCGTTCATTCAACAGTTGACAGTCATTCAAGTTATAGAGATCCAAACTAGCTAACGATGTGGGAACACAACCTCAACGAAATTAAAAAGGGTGAAATAACAGTACCTTTACCCTCGCAAGTAGTTGGTTGGGAGTATTATAATAACATTATTAATAATCAATACTCATCAAGCCATGGTGACAGACAGTTGTGTGAGCTGACAAACAATTAAAATAAAATACACACTTAGTCATTGTGCTTTGGAGTTTATTCAAAATTATAAATGAATGTGCTACTTGAATACATTAACTGACACATTTGGTATTCTGTCAAGTGTCAACACAGGCTTTGATCCTGAGTTTAGCTGTAACATCAGTAGCGAACAGCCAATCACATGCTGAGAGAGTTTATAGAACATTAAGAATTTAAACAAATGTACACAGGAAGATTCGTCGTCTTTTGGGAGGTGATGGAAACTACAGTCGTTGGCAGGATCACTCTGATTTCGTTTTCAGATTATGTTCAAAACAATCACGTTTAAGCCACTGAATTAGTTTAGTCCGCGAACAGCACATGTCGTCCCTGAGCTCCGTAACGACATCTCTCATAAAGATTTGCGTCTTTAAATATTAAAATAATTCCCCGAAAAACAGCTAGCCTCTTCGCTAAATAACACACAAAATACCTTTGGAATGCTACTTCCGCCGCCTCACCGGAAGTTTCACCCACTTTATTTTTTACAGGAGTGCCCAGACCTTTTTCACAAAAACCGGAAATACGTCATCGTTGTGGAAGCTTAGTTCCCGTCAACTGTTAACACATCAGAAAAACCTACCCTGGGAAGAGATCAGAGAGTCTTCAAAACTTCGAAAAAATGTAAACTTGTCATGGTCCAGTTGTTGATGACTTTGTAAAATGCTGTGGTGATGCATGTCTGCAGCTGATGTATCTAAGACCAAAGATATGACTATTGATTTCAGAACTGAAGCTTATTCTTCCCAATATACGTTCATTAAAGGTAAGAAGGTGGAGTGTGTGGAAAGTTATTAATATTTAGGGACTATTATTTACAATAAACTGCATTTTGATGTGAATACCAGAAAGAAGTCTGTCAGTTTTATTCAACAGTTATCCGTTAATTTTTTGCATTGCTCTTGCTGTAGAACGATCAAAGATGAAGAACAATTTATACAAATATTAATTTATCCCTCAGATTGTTAAATACTCAGAATGGTATATATTAATATTTTAAATTTATATGTAGCCCACTGTTGTGTGTTCTTATTTATCTTATTTTATATTGTGATGTATATTTTTATGTGTTTATTCCGCTGGATACAAATATTTTAATAAAGTTGAACATGAACTAACGTTACTTCAAAATACACAAATCATAAAACATAAAAAATAAACATAAACAATGACGGCTTAGTGAATGGTGACATGATAAGTACAGAAGATCACAGGATCAATAACATCCCGCCAGATTGCCTGAATCCATTTCCGTCGAACTTCATCGACAGGGAACTGACGAGGGAAGGAATGAAAACGACAGGTATGGCTGCTTTTGGGAATAACAAAAAGATGGTACGCAACAAACTCTTACTAGTTGCCTGCGACGCTATCTGTTATGAATGGAGCGGAAGAAGATTACCACGACAATTGCGTATTTCCGGGACATTCTAAAACGCTTAACGTGAAAAACGCTTAACGTGGCTTACTGTACAGTGATATTAAAAGACCAAATTCAGTACACATCATATTAATAAACCATACTATGTATAAAAAAATAAGATGAGTCCAGAATATCAACGCAACACGATTAATAACACGTTAAGCATTTTCTTCCCATTGAAACCGTCATGAGAAATGCTTAAGCCACGTAAAATGTGTTTTGTAAGGTAAAGTCTGAGGGGGTGAAGTCAGCCGTAAGGAATGTGAGGCAGTGTGTTAATCTCTGCCGGCCGCTCTACACACTCGCAGGATTATGATTACCCTGCGATTGATGGCTGTTTGAAGAGCGAGAAGCCCTTCATTACCAGCTTTGATGTTTTCATGACTAAAATGCTTAAACATTAAACTTCTCAAAGACTTAAAGAGGCAGAAAGCAGCCTGCAGGTGCTCGTGAAGACAAGCCCAAAAGCTCTCAGCATTGATGTTTTGATAGAGACCAGCATAAATCAACTGAGAACCAGAGCTGGCCGAGATCCAGGCCTTCATTCACACCGTGTGTGGAGAAACAGCGTTCGAACCTCCAGGAACCTTCAGCTGGATAGAAATTAATTCAATTGAAAAAAATCACTAGTCATAAATATTTCTTACCGGCATATATTTCTTACAGTTTTTTCCTTGAATATATATATATATATATATATATATATATATATATATATATATATATTTCCTATGAATTATTATTATGTTTTAAAGTTTTTGTAATGTATGAATTACTTTTGTAACATAGAAAAAAAATTTGTTTTTTTTATTTCATTTTATTTTATATTATATATAAAAAAAGTTGCTGCCTTTTTTAAGTACAATCAACTTGGATGTTTAAGTCATTTCAACTTAAATTACATTAAACTGACTTAAAATATAAAGTTGACTCTTTTATAACTTAGAAAAGTTTAAAACTTATAATTATGATGTCATAACTTTTTGATCATATCATTTTTACTGTTACAATTAAATAAATATTTGGTTACTTAATATATTTCAGTAAACCTTTTATTTCTTTATTTTAAAAATTAAGCAATAACCAATCAAAATATCACTTTATGAAAATTACAATCTGGGGATGTTTGAATTCAGGAATTCATTTTGCATAACCGTTTGTTAACGCTATGGCGCACATAAAACACTTTTAAGTTTGTCACCTGCTTGTTTATCCCGAGAACATTTCATTCCTTATCTTGTTCCTTCGTTCTGCATCTCCTGTCCTCTCTCGTCTCACCACCTCCTTCCATCTGTCTTCCTGGCCCTGTTCTCCTCCTCTCAGGTTTTCCCGAGAGTTGCGTGCGATGGAAGGAGGGGAAGGAGGAGGGAATCTTTCATCAGTCTGCCCGAGCGACAGGGGGGTCAGACCGCTGAGAGAGGGATTGCTTTTCAAAGACTATCTCTTCATTTGTTTTCCCAGCTAAATTTCACTGCTGTTTTACAGAAGAGTAAGTGTAAATCCCTCCCTTTTAAGAGAAAAGGGGGCCAGAGCGCCATCCGTCATAAAGGGTCTTTTCAGAAAGGCCAATTTAGCTTTGATATCGGGATATTTTCCTCCCTTCGTGACAGCTAAGGAAGATGGTATCTTAAACTTTCCCTCCCAAAATAGCGGTTCTCACACGCTCACACTAGGGGAAAATAGGCTGCTGAATCACACAAATCTGAAAAACTGCTGAAAAACGCACAGAACGATTGTAGTGATCTTGCTTTACACAACAGTTCCATAAAATATTTAGAATTTTAGTCGCTTTGTAAATTTATCTTTGTAATAGTTCCAAATTAAGCCAAAGAAGAATCCGTTACAACTCTGGATTTCCATGCAACACGCGAGTAATGGCGTTCCTATGTTGTTGAACCAATTGGTTAAATGAAATGATTCAATGATTCATTCATACACGCAGCCACTCTTTTCCTGAATAAATCAGTGTTAAAAGAGTAGTTCACTTTTAAAAAAAACTTTTGCTGATAATTTACTCACCCCCATGTCATCCAAGATGTCCATGTCTTTCTTTCTACAGTCGAAAAGAAATTAAGGTTTTTGATGAAAACATTCCAGGATGTTTCTCAATATAATGGACTTCACTGGGTATCAAACGGTTCAAGGTCCAAATGAGAGTTTCAGTGCAGCTTCAAAGGGCTTTAAACGACACCAGACGATGAATAAGGGTCTTATATAGAGAAACGATCGCTCATAAAAAAGCACAAATGCTCGCCTTGCTCTGTTCTGTGATGCACGTTCGTGACTCTTCTGTTCGAACTCGTTCATCAAAATGAACAAATCTTTTTTCGAGTCATTTCGTTAATTTCGTTCGTTGAATGAACCAAATGACTCGAAGTTTTGAATGAACCAAATGACACGAAAGTTCCAAATGAACCTTAATTTCTTTTCGACTGAAGAAAGAAAGACATGGACATCATCATCATGGACTATGAAGGCATCGAGGCACGTCCGAATTCAATGTTAGCTTCACTTTCTGTCTCCTGAGATCTGATCGCTATTTACCTTGTATCCTTCGCAGCTTTTGATATCCCACAATCCATTCCATGACAGTTAAGTCAAAAATAAAAGATGGCATCTGAATGTTGCGGTTGGTGGTCAGTGTGTGTAAATATAAGTGTGGAGAGCAGGACGAGGCAGAGGGCCGTGAGGGAATGGCGCAAGGCCGGTGGCATGACTGACTTTGATTGAATTCTTTATATCTCGCAATTCTGACTTTTATATCTCACAATTCAGACTTTATATCTCGCAATTATGACTTTATATCTCGCAATTATGACTTTATATCTCGCAATTATGACTTTATATCTCACAATAATGACTTTATATCTCGAAATTCTGACTTTATATCTCGTAATTCTGACTTTTATATCTCGCAATTCTGACTTTTATATCTCACAATTCTGACTTTATATCTCGCAATTCTGACTTTATATCTCGCAATTCTGACTTTTATATCTCGCAATTCTGCAATTCTGACTTTTATATCTCACAATTCTGACTTTATATCTCGCAATTCAGACTTTTATATCTCGCAATTCTGACTTTTATATCTCGCAATTCTGCAATTCTGACTTTATATCTCGCAATTCAGACTTTTATATCTCGCAATTCTGACTTTTATATCTCGCAATTCTGCAATTCTGACTTTTATATCTCGCAATTCTGACTTTATATCTCACAATTCTGACTTTATATCTCGCAATTCTTACTTTATATCATTCTCTGACGGCCCTCGGCCTCGTCATGCTCGCCACAGTAAGTTTTCGGACCGTTTTTCACTTTTGATGTCATTTCTAGCAAGAAATGACTATAATAGCTTAGTTTTCACCTAAGCTTTCTCTATTTTGCTGTAGATCATTAAACCGTGACACTGCCTTAGAAGTCAGCCAAAGTTTTCGGACGCAGGTGTGTTCGGCACTTCGCAAACTAATCGATTTATCACATCAAAGCTCCAAGAGAGCGTTTAGAGAGGATACGGTATGCTTTCGAATGGTTTTCGATGTACTTTGATGTCAAACACTGATCGGCCTGAGCAGTGCCACTTCAAGTCGCACACACCTAATGAATTTTGTTGTTTAATAAATCGGTTGAATTACCTATTCAATGATTCACTCATACAGTCACTTGTTGACACCTACTGGCGGAGCAATGTAATCTGTAGAAAGTTTGAAATTGACTGTTACTGCATAAAATAATGTATTTCAGAGAGTCACAATCGGCTTCCATCCTCTTAGAACGTTAGCTATTATAATTAAAATTGCTGAGCCCATTTATTAAGGCTTGGTTTCACAGACAGGGCTTAGATTAAACCAGGACACAACAATGGCACTGACATATTTTAAGATCAAAAAACAGCTCAAATATGCATTTTAGTGTAGGTTTAAGCCTGGTCTGTGCAACCGTGCATGTTAGATGCAAACGATGCAGGATAGTCAGAGATAGGTTGAGTGAGAGTAATTATGCATGTGTGTTTTGTAACCTCATGGAAAAGAGATAAAGTCTCTGTGTGTGTTTTTAGAGAGGTGACCTCACAGATTTTTACAAGAGCTGTGAACCACAAGGGCCAAATCTGGCATCATAAACCTTTAACTGTGACAGGTAGAGACCACCACGAAGACCCTACTGGCTTTCAGCTGAGTGTCCTTGAACCCCATCCCTCTTTCTATTTCCTCCTCTGCCAGGTCACCGGGGCTTCTGTCTGTCTATTTTGTGGCGTGAGCCTTTCATGCAACCTCCAAACAGCCAGTGGGCGCTGTCTTTGGCATTCTTCATTACCAATGTTGCACATTCAGCTTGGTTTATCGTGTGCTTTAATATATATGATTGCTTTAATATCTTGTGGATTCTCCCTTTTCGGTCAGAACTGGCCATAACATTTTACTTTTTTTTTTTATTTAATTTTTTTATTTAATTTTTTGCTTCATCAGAATGGGATCACACTTGGTGACTTTTGTCGCATTAGCTATTTGAACATTCAAAAAAAAAATCATGGACATGATTCAGATATGTTAAAGGCCTTCACTCTATTTTAACCTATATAAAAAGTTATATTTATTTTAATGGGGGAAAAATAGCTCATACAATATTGTATAAATATTGCATTTCATCGTAAAATCCCAATAATATATTATATGATAAAATATGATCGAACAAAAATACATTTAAATTGATTTTCCTGAGGAAAAACTAGTCCCTCCCACATAATTTCTAAATGAATATTCAACTTCACTGAAATAAGGACATTTTAAAGGGGTCATGAACTGGCTTTTTAAATTTTATTATATTGTTGTCTGAGGTCCACTTATGACGTTCGCTTGGTTTTTGCATTCAAAAACATCAAAATGAACAAGTAATAGGCTATTTTCTACCCTAGTTTTGAGCCTAGCTGAAAAACGCTGGATTTGTATAGGCGTCTCACACTGAAGACTTGGAAGTAAACGCCCACTGCTGTGAGTGGATAACAGTTTTGCATATTATAATGAGTTTCGACTCACCCGTCGGTGCACTTGGGGGAAATTGTTTTGAAAACGTTGTGTTGTAAAATGGCAACCGGAATGATTCGCCCATACATGTTCGACCCAGAGTCTGTGTGTTGCACAATTCCTGTCAGATCCAATATAGACGGCACAGCACCGTTCTTTACTTTTAATTGGTCTGCTAATCCAGTCTTGTTTACAAAACAATCCTCAGTGAAATGAAGCGAACAGAAGGACGATGTTTTACCTCATCAGCTAGATCGTCATTAAAAATAAAGTTTATCCATGCAGTCCTATTGGAATCCAGAGCCACTGTCTTTTTCCACAACCAGGCACTGTACAATATTCTGTATTGCTCGGTAGCTCGATCCGGTTTGTCATCATGAGGTAGGCATCTATGTTATTTAGCTATGCGTGTAATCCGCGAATCGGTGGGCGGGGGTGTTGAAGTAGGCGTTGATCTTCTACAGCGGGGGTGGTGTTTTATCCTCTTTGACGTCATAGTGCTCCACTTTGAAAAACGAGTCGTTTGCTGAGCCTGGTGTCAATAAAAGCTTTTATTGAACTAACAAGGACGTTTTCATTTTTGAAACTTACAGGATATTCTTATAATATGATGACCTCTTAGATGTCAAAAGCTCAAGGAAAATTTGATTTCTCAGTTCATCGCCCCTTTAAATGAAAATTAAAAAGAAATTCGAGAGATGATTCCGCTATGAACAAGTAATGAAAAGAAAGAGGTGTGGGACACATAATACGGCCTCAGTCTGGTTCTTGATGTTGTGAGGCTTTAGTGAGCTCTTAAAGAACAGAACCCTACAGTTTTTACAGGACGAATCAGTCACACATCTTATTTTCCAATGGATAACTCTCTCTATTTCCCCGTTTATCATGGGCTGGGCTCAAATCAGGCCATGCTTGTAATCCCGCCTGAATGAAGGTTAACTAGAGTCTTCACATGCCAAACGCTCTCAGCTTCGGCTTTAAATCTACGGCATGTAGAATCCATCAGCAGTTTCTTTAGCGCTTTCCCACAAATAAAATCTCAAAGATTCCACTCACAGACCGTTTCCAAACTGCTCTCGGCATAAACGCTTTTCCTCGCTCAGATTCAGGACGTTAAAGTTTATTTGAAGGAAGCTGAATAAGAGAAAGCGAGAGGAATGGAAAGAAGGATAAAAGAAGCTGTTGTAGCTGGGCGATGCATTCAGAAACAAAGAGTAGATTATCTACTTCATATATTTATTTGGCCTATAAAATGTATTTTAATGACCCCATATTATCATCCCAATCACAAGTAAACAGCACTAAAAATGTATAAAAATGCTCTGTTTTGGTTTAATCATTCAAACCAACCAAACAGAATGAAATTGCATTTGTAGTGTAAACACTATGCATAATTGAATGATTTTAAACTCTACAAGTGAACTGATTCACAGTTTTGTAAACAAATCTGTCACTGTGAATCAGTTCGTTGAACTGCAAGGCCATTTTTAATGCCTATCTGTCATTGTACTGAATCAATGACTCAAATAAAACACAGCTGCAACCCCAAGTGTTTGCTTTAAAACTGTTTCCATTCCTTCTTGAAAAGAGGGCAGATGTTCCAAAAACTCTTTCTTCCTCCACCAACGAGAGAAATGAAGCTTTTTATGCATCAGTGAATGTTTCCCGCAGCTTTAAGACGGATATCAAAAGATGGAGCACAAGTGGTTTGATGGAGGAAATGAAGGCTTCCCAACATCTATAGAAGATCTGAACACACTCAATGGGTGTGAAAAGAGTTTCAGAGGAAAGAGCTTTTGAGTTGATGGACAGGAGTTTATCCTGGGATAGAGATATCTTCCTGTGAATATTTTGGTGGTGATACTCCTCACTGAACATTTACAGCACTGGTTAAAAAACAGCAGGAGCTCAGAAACTGAATTACAGCCAGCCAGACACATGCTAGAACTTACAACAAAGGTACTGTAGAAGTACCATTGCTCATTGACTGTATCAGATGGTAATATTATGATAATGTAATACAAAAACTACCATCATACTGCCATGGTATTTTTGGAAGAATCATGGAGTACAATGAAACGACCATGGTACAGTACATGATTTATATATACACAATGGTACTACATATCATAATTACTCAGGATTACATCAAAAAGTACCATGCTACCATGGTTTTTGGACATGTACCATGGTATTACCATGGTATTCTTAGAACAACCATGGCAATACTGTACCATAGCACATGGCATTATTTTCAGTGCCATGGTATTTAAGGTTATAGTACTTTTTTCAATTTACTGTGGCAATACCAGGCCTTGGAATACCATGTAAATACATTGGTATATGAATGTGGTAATCATTCATAATGACAAAATGTACCATGCTTTTACCACATTTTTGGGACCATGGCATTTTTAGAAGTACTAGAATACTATGTGGTATTATTTTTAGTACCATATGGTAGCATATATTTCAAGTAACCTACCATAGTATAGCCATCTCAATCTATACTGTACCATACCGCCACAGTATTTTTGCAAAGCTACATGTCTGGACATGTAGCTACCATGGTGCTATTTGTTGAATTATATTATGGTGACCATTCATTAACCTATATTAAAAAGTACTACAAATTTAAAATTATAAAATAATATTCATGGTAGGCTATATTTCAACCATAGTAAGCTATCTGACACCACGTTAAAGCCACAGTACTTTTTATAAGGGTACATTCACAGTAGCCTAGAGACAAACAATGTGTATTTGGAATATTGTGGTACATTCATAGACAGTATAAGAAGTGGACAGCGCCATCTCATTGGAACTCAACTGAGACAAGTGAAGCCTGTTTTTGGCGATTTTTTAGTACTTACGTTCCTGATGCGCAGACTCAAACCGACTCAAACAGAGCTTGACGACGTAGATGTGACGCAAGCGAAGCGTCTGTCTTCTAGTGGCTGTGGCATGAGAAATCTGAATCATTCCCTTCCGAAACTTGCAGAGGCGGACAGTGTGAGTAGGAGCTGTCCATGAGCTAGAAGCAGGAGAAACTTTTGCTAGGTATTCTGATTAATTATTTTGTCATTTTGCCTCCATGTTTCCCCGATTGCCCGCTAGCTTCTCCTCCTGTCCATACGGTAACTACCAACTGTCCATCTCTCTACTGTGCAACAGAGATAAGCCGTAACATAAGCTACAAGGTAATGGAGCATTTCATACATTGTTGTGTTTCTTTAGAAATAAATAATGGACTAATGGAGTCTTCAAACGCCTCAGATGTAAAGTTATTCGCTGTAAAACAGTGACGCCAAAATGAATGGAGTCAATGGAAATGCTAACTCAAGTGAAGTTCTCCTACAAGATGGCGGCACCCAGCTGGCTTCAACTTATGGTCGATGGATTACCCTCTTGATTACAATGTTGTTTTTTTTTTTTTTTTGTAAATAAGAGTCACTTATTTTTCATTAGATTTTTTTATTTTATTTTTTACTTAGAACTTTGTGATCTCTATGATTCTACTATTGATATGATAATAATTTCCTACCATGGACTTCTTTCAGGACTTCTTTCTTCAAATCGTCCTCTCTATTTTTAGCCGTTGTCCTGCTGGAATTCATTGCTGACTGGCTGTGCTGCTGCCGAGCGGAATCCTGTCAGGAATGTCTGGAACTTTCTCAAACCACTACAGAGAGAGAAAGCGAATGAAGAGGTTGAGCCGTGGGGAGGGGGAGAGAAAAGAAGAAAGCAGATGTGTCTGTTCTTCTGTTGTGGACTGCATTCAGTAAGTCAGAATATGCGCGAGTGCGATCAGTTCTTCGTCTGTGAGCTTAAAGGTATCTTGAATTGATTAGCGCGTGTGCGATGACTCGTCTTTCAGTGTGGGTGGTCCATTTAGCAAATATAATCAGCTGTAATCTGTCACAGTTCCTGGATCAGTATTTCAGAATCAAAGAACAAGTTCAGAGTGAAATCGCGCCATCCAGCCCACCTGCTGATCACCAATTTTTCCCGTGGGCCTTGTTGATGCTAAATGCAAATTGCCTAATTGTGGTGTAGAAAACGAATCCCTTCAGAATAGTGTTTTTGTCTTCATTCATCTTCAATTTTTTAAGATTTAAGAAGAATTAAGAAGACCTAATGAGATCTCTGGCAAGTAAAACTGAGTAGGCCTAACTGATGCTTTGTTTTTAAAGTGCATTCTGAGTTTTTCTACCATTTTGACAATGTGACTCCCTAGGAAGTTCATTACTGAACTACAGACGATTGAGACACATCCATTGTCCAGAAAATCAAGAACAACTGTATTTAGGTCTGGTTTGTGCTGAAGGTCTGCTAAATATCGTTTTCTCTCTGGCACGCGGCTGAAATGGTGTCTTGTTCGGTCTCCTTGGGTCTTGGAGAGCGGCTCTGGATCAAATTAAAGCTGGCAAATACAGCGGCCTCTCCTTTATATATTTCTCCCTTCAGATCTTGTCTCTTGTTCATGTGCTTTTCCATACTCTCGTCTTGTGTAAAATCTTTGACCTGCTTAAAGGGGTAGTTCACCCAAAAATGAGACTTCTGACAATTTACTCACACTCGTATTGTTATAAACCTGTTAAACTCAAGAGGGTATCCAAATAAGTGATTCACATGGTTCACTGGTCTACTAAATATCAAAAGTAGAATATTCCTTGAATTACGCATGCAATAAACCAAATAAAGAAGACGCAGATATCAGCTCCTTTGAAATGATCCGTTTATTGAGTTGGTTTTACATCGATTTGGTTCTGTGGTACAAAACACTGCTGGTTAGTGAGATATCTCCACCAAACAACAACCAAAGCAGCTGAATACACAACCAAAGCTTTACAACACAACCACAATGCACCATCTTTCTTTTATTTTGCTCTTCCAGTTGTCTTTTAGTGTTTGTTTGCGTCTAAACATACACTCACACATGCACACTTTGTATGAGTGCTTTTAAATGAAATTAAATGGCTTCACCACCAATAAATATCCTAGTATAAAAATGCAATTGTAATAATTTTATTATCAAAAAATTAAACAAAAATCATAAAAGATAGCAAAGGCACTGAACAAAAAAAAAAAAAATACCTTGGCAGTCCAGGTTTTTCAAACTGATACCAAACCCCCAAAAAAGATTATGGCATTGACCAACAAAAGTAATTAACCATAATAAAATAATGCATAAATAACATAATACTAATATCCAGTCAAGTTTTCCTCTATGCTGACTTTTGACTAAAATGCACCAGGTATTTCCAGTTTGGCTGAAAGCATGTTTGCATTTGATTTGCAATGGCCGCCTCTCTTATAATCTCAGTTATGATGGCACTATGGTTAGCAATGGCACATTTGAGTGTATGCTCAACTTTGTCCTAAAGTATTAAGACAAATAAGGTTGATAGTGAATATCTTGACACCAAATATTGGGTCAGATCAGCGAGGCGGCTTTTGGGATTTCTAACACATCAAATGACCCTGATAAAACTGTCTTTTCATTAGCATAAGCACTGCATGTTTGCACTGAAAACCTGTAGAGACCAGGAGAGATCGTTGATTATACGCACAACGTCCTTCTGTAAGGTAAATCAATAATAATGATATTTTGGAGAATCAAAAACAGAAGCGCAATAACATAAAAATACTAACATAGTATAATTTGATCACTGAATCCAGTTGACAATACGATGCAATACAGAAATGCAGTACGATAAGATACACATTAGGTGTGTCTACAATATCTACCCAGAACCTCATTGGAACAAAATGCCTCCCATTATTTTTCAGTTGCGAAATGTATTTTTCCATTCATGCTGATAGCATCTCTTTACTCTTGTAATGTCTGACATTTCTACCCATAAACACCTTCTTTGGTACAAAATACGTCCCTTATCCTTTCATCTACTTTCTTCATCTTACGTTTCTACACTTGCACTAGTCTTTCTCTTCACATGCAGCAAAATACAAAGCTACATCGTACTTTCCAGTGAATAATTCTATGTGTCCCTCTTACTGGAAAAGTGTCCTCCATCCATAAAAGCTTTCATGAACACACTTTCTCCTTTTTCTCTACAGCTACTTCACACTTACCTTCTAAAAACATTTAGACAACAGCCTTAGAACTAAAATGATTCGTCTCACGTTCTGCAGGTAGACAACAAACAAAGGACTAAAGATTCTGAAACAATAATCCTTCTGTCCCATTAAACCTACAACACAGGGAAGCTCTCAAGTCCAAACATGCCTCTAAAGAGCCTTTGGAATTTGCTGCCTCATCACAGCTTTGAAACTAATCGTTCTCCTTGTTTTTTTAACCCTAACGCGAGTGATTTGGGCTATCAAAGTTCAACAGAGAACCAATAATCCGTTATTCTTAGAGCTGAGCAATTATGATCCCTAAGTATCAACAGATAAAGACTGGGAGAGACAATGTTCCTACAGTCAAAAACCTTTGGAAATAGTCAAACAAGCTTGTCTTCTCCTGAAACATTCTTTAGAGCTGAGCTTGTGTCTGACAATTCTACCTTGTGTTAAACCTTGTTATGGTGAAGTTGTCCAGAAACCCCAAACAGTCACCTAACCCAATCAAGAAACCACAAGAGTATCATTCCAGAGAAACACACGCTCCATGCACACATGTTCCTGTCAGGACTCAATCAGAAACCACCAATCTCAAGGTGATCTCAGACTTCTTCCTCTTCTTGAATAATGACCTGCAAAGCACCAGTCTCGTTAGTTGTGGGGCAAATTTAACCTTGCAGTCAGGTAGTTTTGTAGGGTAGGCTTTGTGTTCAGAGGTCCTGGGGCTCTTCTAAGCATTCAATACAAACTTAAAAATAAAATAAAATAATACAAATTAATAAAACGCTGTTTTGATCACAGCTTCCTCTGGCATTTCTCTCCACCTTAAGGAAATGACATTCATAATTTAATTTGAATTAAATAAACCAAACAAACAAAAAGGCACTTCTATAAGTCCATAGATATGATTCTACTCATTTGATCAATATGATTTTGATCGTTACATATGCAGTTTAAATGACATACCAAGAAAGAAAAATAATTATATATGTCAGTTCCAATCAAGGACAAAGAGAAATTTGAGTTTTCTTATTCTTCCAGTTCTGCTAGACCACACCAGTTTTATATCACTAAATCTACCAAAAATATTAATAAATAATACACAACAACAGTTCATTTGGAGCAAGACCCTGGTTTCTTTTTTTTTTTTTTTGGAAGTAAAGACCACAAACGACATGTGCTCTGTGAGAGTTTTAAGGTGCTTGATAAACTCCGACTGGCTCTTATTTTTGTTTCATCAAGGCTGCTGTTACATGATGCCTTATTATGATGCTAACTCACCTTTTACTTAATATGTAAACATTTAGTTTCATTTCTTGCCTGTAGGGGGATAATGTCACGGAGTACCAACTTAACGTTTTACTTACTTCAAAACCTTAAATCCCCCAAGGCTGCAGTTCCCCAAGTTGTATTTGATACAAATTTTGAATATGTATAATAAAATAGGGTATAAGATAGGGTATGATTAGGGTTAAGGGTTGGGAGTTAGGTTTAAGGTTTGGTTGTACACAACCTCCAATATCATCCCATTGAAAAGGGACTCACATTCATAGAATCCCAGTTTTGCACTGGTCGTCAACAACATGCCAAACAAACACCTTCCACTTGTTCCTCCTCCATTCTTTCTAGGCCCCTTTCCCTATGACAAGTTGTTGCTGATGTCCAGGGCTTGTTGGTACACCTGAGTCATATCATCAAGATCTCCTAAGAGAGAGAAGCTGCTGTTATCCCCTGGAGAGCCCTGTGTTCCTCGACTGAATTTACCACTATGTAGGGGAGGAGCTGCCTGGAGACCCTTAAAGTTGGCCAGCTGAAGAAGGTTTTCCGCAGACACACAGCCTCTGATGTTGGGGCGGGTTCTGGGTTGGGGCCAGTCCGCCATGCTGAAGGAACTGTTGGTGATGGTGTCGCTATCCTCCCTTACAATGCTGGATGGGCGACTCTGACTGCGGGATAAACCTGAATCGCCAGGTGCTGGTTCCCCAAGGACACTCATAGGAGGAGCGCCGCTATACGTAGAATACTTCCCGTTGCGTTTCAAGATGCCTTTTCTACCAACCGCTCGCTTTGGTGGTGAGCTGGCGGCGAGAGGTGTAATGTTGCCACCTAGCAGGTCAGAGGACTCACTGCGCTCTGGGGAAGAATAGTACCCTGATTCCCGTTGTTGGTTGTTCTTTAGGATTCCCTTCTTAGGAAGGATGGAAATCGTCTTGGTAGGAGAGTCGCCTGTTAGCCTCTGCTCCTCTTCGTCCTCTTCACCCTCAGGCCCAGATTCCTTCTCTGGGGTTTCTGGGGACTCTATCTCCTCCAGACTTGGTGAGCGTTGCTCTTCAGAGGTTCTTGTCTTCAGGATGCCCTTTGGTCTCTTGAGGCCCAGGTTGTCCTCTCCATTACAGTGGGACACTCCAACATCATTCTCTTTCTTGGACTTTTTGGGTCGTTGACGGACAAGCAGGAATGGTTCGGACCGGATGGGTTTAGTGGGTCGTGGCTCAGTCCGGTTCTGCCAGTCAATGAGACGAGCCAGCATGGGCGAGCCAGCATCCCTTTGCGATTCACAGTCACACACACTGGTCTTCCATCCCCAGTTCACCCACCAGTGATTGGCGATGTCTTCAACCGTGGCCCGCCGCTCAGGGTTGACCATCAGCATCCAACGGATCAGACCACGGGCATCTAAACAAAAGACCAAGCCAGCTTCTTGTTTAGCATAATTGGAGACAAGTGTACTCTAATATATATTTCTCTATACAAAAGTCATTCTAAACATAAAGAATTGAATAGTTCCAGTACCTGATGACTGGGATGGTTCTCGATACTCTCCATTGCTGATTTGCCGAATAAGATTTTTGTGGTCCCCTCCATCAAACGGCATACTGCCATAGACCAGCGTATACAGCAACACCCCAAGAGCCCAGCTGTCCACCTACAAATAATGGATGGCATTGATGTCACCTGACTCTAAAACAACATTGAGTTACTGCTAAATGTTGAATAAACAACACTTCTGACGTCCTGAAGACATCATACGGAGGGGTGATAGAAATCCTTTGACAAGACTGAGTTGGTTAGACTCTGCTTTCATGCAAGAATCTATTCAAAGCATGACTTTTTTGACTTTTTAGGAAAGTAATTGGACACTCCAGCAAGCTTCAGATGGTACCAGTCTCCCGCTTTTGCTGGTTTCAGGGTGTTTTTTTAGCGTCAACGGCACGCTATATGCTATCAGTCAGTTTTGAAGCATTCTACTACACAACACATCACCTTGAGCAGGCATTTAAGCAAGTCCCGTGGAGGGTAACGTAAAAGGACAAGGTACCTCCCCAACAGTCTGAACAGTTTTCCAGGTCCTTGAGTTCTCAGTTTACCGGAAATCACTTGTGGACCTGAGTGATTGCGGTCACCATGGCAAGAGACTTCATTGATTTAATTGATTGCAAGGTTTGGCTTTTGGATTACGTCCTCTACATTGTAGTGTTTTCTCTACCCCTGAGGAAAATTGCAGTAAATTATTGCATGCTACAGTCTATAAAGTACACTGAACTACATCTATCTTAAAATACCCTGGGCAGTATACCACAAGAGAGACACATGTAAAGCTCTAAGAACCTTTTAACTCTGACCCAGGATTGACATGTATAATCAGAGATACTTGGAGAAAGAAACTCCAGCTGTGCTCCATGTTCAGTAGGGAAGCACAAGCGTGTGTTTGCCTGATCCTAGGGGTTTGTGGAAGGATAATCCCATCAAAGAGCAGAACGAAGCTTCACTAACCACACAGACTGTCTCTGATAGATCACAGCCGCTCACAGTGGATTTCACACGCTAACATAATGAAACTGTGGGGTGTTTCATTTACGATGATGCAAACCTCAAGGGTTTATGCCTGTGCATCACGTCATGCAGGCCTGTAGTAAACCATTCCAGCATGTTATTATGACCCTGGAAAAAAGTTCAACATAAAGAGCAGCTTTTGTAGCTTTCTTTATCTGAGCATGGCTCACCTCTGGACCATGGTATGGTCTGCCATTGACGATCTCTGGGGACGCGTACAGTGGACTACCACAGAAGGTCTGGAGGAGCTTGTCTTTATGATACAGGTTGGACAACCCAAAATCAGCAATCTGTATGAACAACAAACAAGTTGTTCTGTTTTAGAGAACCAGAGCAGCTAAAATCCAATTTTTCTGGTTTAGTATGTGTTTGTTCCGTTGTTTCATTCAACGTTCTGCTATCTTTTTTTTTTAAGTTCACATTTACATTTAAATCCTTTTGAAAACAGGACAACGTTTCAGGACATACCTAACTTAAACAACGTTCTCACCTTTATGTTACCGTTTTCATCCAGTAGCACATTTTCCAGTTTCAGGTCCCGATGAACAACACCATTCTGTAAAGAAAACGTCAGAATACATTTTAGAGATTGGAGATAATATCGTCATAGCCAACAGAATACGACCATTTAACCACTGACAACTTTTCCACAAACACTATCTCTAATTACAGTTGTGTCCAGACACCAGCTCTTGATTGGAACATGATTGTGCAGTTAGTGTTTCCTTCAAAGTAACAAACAGCATTTGGATAACTGAATTACAGCACACCCGGAAACCCAGTCACAAGTGGTTTGGGATCTGAGAGAGTTCATTACAGATGTCTGATGACCATGAAAGAAGCATGTGTTCAGCATGCACAGCTTTTAGCAGATGGACTATAAATTGACGGTTTAACAGACTGCTTTCTTGTGTTGTCTGACGGACCCCACCCGAAAATCCCCCCACATTGTGGTTGCCCATGGTGATGATGACACATTACCCTCCCCTCTGGTGTCTGGAAGCTCCCCTGCCCTGAAATATGACATCACGTCATCTTCAGCTGCAAACCAGCCCACCCAATGCACATCCGTGGAGACCTTGATTGACTCTAGGCAGTGCATCAGTGGGGGCACAGGACTGTCTCATTTGTTAGATGTGATGCAAAACTCCGGCTAGGTTTCAAAACTTAGTGATCTGCCTAATTAGACAGTATTTTAATAACGTATGTGAATGCAGTGCATTAATGCATTGCAACGAGCCCAGTGACAAAAATCTCACCCAAAAAAATTGCTTTACAGTACAGTACTTACAGTATACTTACAGTGTACTTACCTAGAAAGTACTGGCTAATTTAAGGTAAGTACATGGAACAGGGGTAGGTTCAGGGTTAGTACTAGTTATTACCCAGTAATTGTAGTAACTAAAATAAGTACATAGTATTTACATGGGTAACTGGACTGTAAAAGGAAGTGTTACCATATTTTTATGCTTCGCTTTGCATCTAGATTATTTAAAACTCTTAAAATGAAAAGAAAGGGCCTGATTGTAAGAAACTGGAAAGACCCTTTTCACGGAAATGTACAGTTGGCTGGTTTATTACTCCATCGACAGCTCTGCTAAAAGCTGAAATGTGTGACCCATGATGCAAAGCTGTTTCACATCAGTTGTCTGTTCCAAGATTCCTCCCAAACTTACAAGAGCCAAAGATAATAGACTCGCACTGCACAGCCCGATTTCATCGAATAACTGCGCGTGCAGCTCTGCAGGAACCCTGATGACACATGAGGCTCTCTTTGGAAGGAGAAAGGGATTGAGAAAGAGATAGAGTGGAAACGAGAGAGATTCGTACCTTGTGGCAGTAGTGCACAGCAGATACAATCTGCCTGAAGAAGTGTCGGGTCTCTCTCTCAGTCAGGCGTCTGCGTTCGCTGATGTAGTCATAGAGTTCGCCTTTACTGGCGTATTCCATGACGATCACTATCTTGTCCTTATTTTCAAACACTATAAAAGAAAACATCATCATGTTGAAAATCTGAGCACATATATATATATTTATATATACACACATATGAAATGCATTATAAAATGTATTTTTGTATATGTATATTACAATAAAGAAGATATAAGAAAAAATCTAGATAAATTTAGAGGCCTCAGTAATTGAGCCATGAGCCATGTCTAGTTTAAGCCAAGGCGTCCAGTCAAAAATAAAATGTACGGTGGTGCACTGGCGCCTTGTTTCTTCAAAATGCAACCCACAATGAAAAAGTACAAGTAAAAAAACTACAGGATGCATAACATTGAAAATAGTTTTGTAGTGGCCAGTCCAGAAAGTTCATCAAGTCACAGCAGAATCCACTAACGACCAGGAGAAGCCGAAAAATCCAAAGGAACAAACACAGCAAATTACAGTCCGACACAGCAGAAAGTGGCTGTTTCTGCAAAACCCCAAAAATCCTCGTACGGATCACCCCACCCAAGCATTTGGCGCTGCCGCCGGCTCCTGTCACAGAATCGGTTCTCATCTTTTTACAGAATCTCTTGCGTCCGCCACCGCTTTCCACAGAACAGCAGGGAATGTGAGCTCAAGGCCTTCTGGGATTGTGCAAATACAGTTTATAGAGAGAGGGTAACAGAGTTAACATATTTACCATGTCAAAGACAGTAAATCACAGTCTTCTCAAAGTGCTAAATATTGAAGCTCGGCGACAAATTCTACAGTCATGTGAGAAAATCTATCTGACAAATACAGTGTGGCCTGTAGGAAAGGAAAGTCCCAAATGAGATCTCAAACACCTTAACTGTTTCTCAGAGATAACAACTGAGGTTGAATGCAAACTAAACTCCTGATTCTTAGAAGTTTCTAAAATTCGCATCCGAAATTTTTGTATGTTAAAAAATAAATACGACCTACCCCTATGTCAATCACGCTTACACACTGCCTCCAAAACTTTCGTCCATCATAAAAAGATTTGGATCGGGGTTCGATTTTCTGCATTTTTGGCTTCTGTAGCAAGGATTTTGAATGGTGTTTTGACAATAGAGCGTCACAGTCCTGCCCACAGCACAAGAGAGCGTCGGTAAACTTCCCATTCATTTCTCTCAATGACATTTTGTAAAATCCATATCTAAAGAGAATTAGAGCATGTCTGAGGATAACCAGCTACGGCTGAACTCATAAAAGCATATCATTTCGAGTGAAAAAAACGAAGAGAAAATCCAAAAAGTCAAGAGCACAAGCCTGTGTACTTATTTTCATTTCCGAGCAAAGGAACTACTCCTCCTATAAACCACCGCGCCTCACTAAAGTCGACTGAAGCCACCGTGAAAGAGCCTTTTGAGAGACTTTCAAATCTGACGACGGCCACGTGAACTTTTTCCTCCAGTGAATTTTATATAGTGAATGTGCAGGGAAACTCCTTTTCCTCGATTTACATAAGCAGCTCCACATGCTAAAACATTGAGCATCTGGCTCGCTCATAGGCTGTGCTACGGCAACTACTGAACATCCAATGGCGTGGGCGTCTCTGAGGTGCGACCAATGAACTTAGCCCTACATCATTACACGATCTTCCGTCTTCACGCACCTTCACAGGGTTTCAGACACGTTACACGACTTCCACCAATCAGATGTATTACTGTGGGATTGTGGGATTGTTCAGGATTGTGGGTAATGAAGTACTTATCCAAGACGTCGCGAATTAAAGGCATTTGGTTAGTGCCCCATGAACTTTTGGCGTTTATATGAGTATAATATACAATCGCTTAGTACAGCCATAGCTGGTTTAAAGTCTATGTTTGGTTACGTTTTTATGGCTTATATCTCAAATGTCAATGGAGAAATTGTATTGAACTCTTACTTCCGGGCGGGACTGTGATGCTCTATTGACCCTTCGCGTGGGGCTTGATTGACAGGTAATCTGACCAATCATATTTCGCCATCTGCCATTTTGTCCGACTAAGCAGTCAGGAGAGATAGAAGATTTGCTTGGGAGGATTTGAACTTGAAAAACGAAGTGTACTGACGCCTTTCCGCGGTTAAAACAACATTCAATCTTATGTTCATTCATGTTAATTTGACTGATCATAAGTATCGAAAAGTAACCTGGCAGTCTCGTCTCTGCTCCGCGATGTATTTTTCACTGCGTGAGAACATGGTGTGCGTGTGAGAGCGGCATAGCTTGTCGGACATAGCGACAGTAACTAAGGGGGGCGGGTCTTTGCGAAGGGTCAATTAAGAGCCACCGAATCACGAATACGAAAATTTCGGACTCAGTGTGCAAGGACTTTAACACTTTATTTCGACAGTACACTATAGACATTCTACTAAATTTACCACTATATGTCAACTAACTCTAATTAGAGTATTAGTTGACTGTCTGTTTAATATCTGGTAACACGTATATGTCCCCTACTGACTACAAGTAACATTACAAGTACATGTTACCTTATTCTACAAACCCTAACCTAGCAGTGAGTCAACTAATCCTCTAAAGAGAGTTAGTTCACGTGTAATTTCAAATGAATGAGAGTTAGTTGATTAGTAGATGGAAAGTTACTTATAGATAGTAGAATGTCTAAAGTGGACTATTGAAATAGTATAACCAACACAACACCACAGTAATTTAAAATGAGCTCAAAATTGCCTGAAGTCTGAAGTCAGAGACCTCAATATGAGCTTGAGTTTTATTGTCTTACATGTATGTCAACACATTTGTCTCAGTTGTGTGGAATTTGAGGAGAAACAATTGACACACTTTTAATACTTAAACCATAGCTCTAAATCTCCTGAGCAATTAAAGAGCAACCTCGGAGTAATAAAATGTTCCTCTGGGAAAGTTCACGCTGCTAAACGGGTACAAAAGCAATTCACATTCATTCCTCTATCCGAAAATTTCCACGACCAGCCCAAACCCATAAACATAATTTAACATGGCAAGATTAAATTAAAGGAGAAAGACACTCTGACACTGGAGCAATGAAAGACAAAGCCAGACACAAGAAAAAAATTATTCTCTGGAGACTCATTTAAAGCTGGTAACTCAAGAGACTCGTTTAAAGAGGTGTTCTCCCTTCTTTGGGTCGAGCCAACCACAACACAGGCGGAGTCATGACACAGAACAAAGATGAATACGGCAACTCAAAAATAAACTGCCCTATAAACCCAGACGGACTTTGAGCGGAAAACCGCCGAGTCAGCGAGCCGAGAGCTCGCCAGGCCCGCCGTGGCACAGAATCAGCAGAAGAAACCAGACGTCTTTAGAAATCATCAACACACGGCTTCTCTGGAGATCTTAACCATTGAAACACATGCTGGTCAGGAATGGGGAGGGTCTTATTCACTGAGGCGGCTGATCTAGTTTCACTGAAATATTATTGCATGGATAAAACAAAACTGTCCTTCACAACACATGCCTATTATTAGTCAATGAAAGATTACTATGATTCATTAGAAATGTACGTTATATTCATTGTTGAGTTTGAGTGGATTAATGGGTAGACAACCAGTAGATAAACAGATGGACAGGAAGACAGATAGATAGATAGATAGATAGATAGATAGATAGATAGATAGATAGATAGATAGATAGATAGATAGATAGATAGATAGATAGATAGATAGATAGATAGATAGATAGATAGATAGATAGATAGATAGATAGATAGATAGATAGATAGACAGACAAATACCTTCATATATAGAGATGATATGTGGGTGGCGAAGAGACGACATGATCTCGATTTCTCGTCGAATGTGAACCATGTCCTGTTCATCTTTAATCTTTTCCTTCTTGATAGACTTGATGGCAACCTGAAGAGAAAAATAGTTTTTATTGTTTCAAATATTATTCATAATATGTTAGAACCTCAAGTAATTTACATGTTATTTTATGTAGTTGTCCACTCCGAATCGTGGGAGTCTGTCTATCTCTATTCAAATCTCTATTTAAAAAAAAAAAAATTACCAAGAATTGTGCAGCTCTACACACAATTGAGAATTTTTGGGAAAAAAACTCCATTGCACAAGCCTCAAATCGGGCCGCGCCCCCCCTACTTGTCGAGCGGGTGCAAATCAAGCCCAAAATGGAGCTTAAAATCTTCAAGCGCGTGGCCAGCATAAGCCACAGTTTTATGGCTTTTTGTTTGAGCATGTGCACTAACCACTCAAACAAAAACACTCTATTCCTGAATGTCAGAAAAACACCTGAGTAGATTCTTCAGACGGAAAGGTGCAATCATCCCATCACAGACACACACACAGAATTATCCCATAAACACATCTCAACTGAGCATATTTTCAGCCTCTTGCCGTGTAATTTTCCTGATGTTTTTTTTTGGAAAATGAGGGTGCAGTGTTTGGAAGCGGAATGAAAGCTCTCTCGTGTGTTTATTCAGCTCTCATGGGCCCTCGATGTGACCATCACATGACCTAAACACACTCGAACAGGAGATAAGATGTGGCCAGAGAGGAGATGCCCTGCTCACTGCCTGATGGATGATGTCATCAGGAGAGAAGAGGAAATGTTTTCCTGTCTATTTCTGTCCTATCTCTTACCCCCAGGCGTGTGCTACACGTCCATTTAAAGAGCAAAGTGAACAATGAGTCAGCCGATGATAGACCTTCATTGGAAAAAAGGAAGTCCTTTGTCAATTCTGTTTGTTTTGTGATGTCATTCACATTGACAGGCCCCAAACGGTCACTAAAACAGGTCTATCATAGAGCAGTGTCTTCACATTAATGGCGAGCGTGCAGGCAAATCTCTGCTTTTCTCGGAGAAACCAAAACCACATGTTTCTGAGGAGCTCAAGGTAAATCAGTGACTATATCCATAAAAGGAAAGCCCTAGCGCAATGCTTCAAAACTGATTATGTGGAATAAAAAGACATAAACAAATCCAGAAACCAGGGCCCGTTCTCTAAAAGCAGAATGGGCAAGTCCCGCTCTTTATTGGAAAGCCATCACGGACTGTTTTCCATGAGCTCATGAAGTTATGTGCAGTTGAAGGTATTCACCTCCCGCCAGGTCCGCTGGAGACGCCAGGAATACTAATGTCGCAGTTTGTTCATACGCAGCAGGAGCGAGAGTTTAAAATAATCTCCAGGAAGAGAAAAAAAGACCGCGTTCCCAACTTCCCACTGAGGTAGTAACAGGATTCCGACCAGTCGAGCTTTTTATTTGTTTATCTGTGTGCAAGCCAAATGAACAGAATACAGGATCAATAAAAGTGTGGACGAGTTTTTGCATTTCATTAATAAAGTTTGCAAAAAGTTAGAGAACCTAAAACCTCTCAGAAATACGACATAACACTCATGCTGGGTAAGTCATTTCATTAAATAAACTGTCTCTGTCTCCTACAACCGCTAGAGGCCACCAGCTTCCTATGACAACACTACAGCGAACATAACTATCATGACTTTTGAAGGTCTCACTGACCCTGGATCAGAATTTAGAGTTGCATTTCTATCATGCTGTTTTGGCCCCCGTACAGGATATTAATTTTCCACAACGCTTTCATTTCCTGCTCAAGATGGACTTTAAAATGTTTGTCTACTTGACTTGTCAGTGACCTTTCGCCTGCAGACGGACAAACACACACACATGATGGACATGTGACCGATTCATCACACCGTGGAAGGAATGTTCACCGTTATGATCTGTGGACATCCGATCTTGTTTGTGCATTCAGATAGACACAAATGCAATGCAAACACATACAGAACTGGCCTCATACGTGCGAGAGCTCACACACACATGCTGTCTGTCTGTCTGCTCGGGTCATTATGCTGAATCAGGCTGGTAAAGCCATAAAGAAGAAATATGTTGTGCAATTTCTTCGGTTATCTGTGTCATAGGAGAAGAGGTCAAGAACTGGATTGTAGCATTTATCAACAGTCAGAACTTTGAGTTTGTACGTGATAATAACAGATTATCATGGCAGATTATCAATAAACATTACGTTCAGCAACAACTGAGAGGCACGAAACTAAATATGGAGATTGATCTTACATAACTCATTTAGTGAAGATCACGAATGAATCGCACATTTTCGTTGCAATTAATTGTACCTAACGTTAAAGTTTTTAATATGTCTGCCAAACGCATTACACTTTCAGATATGCAAGTTTGATTAAAGAAAAAAAAAGCATTAACAATGCAAGCTAAAACCCACAAATGTTTCTATGTACACAGTTGTTGCGTTATTCAGTGCTATTCATAACACAATGCAAGTTGCGAACACAAACGCAAAACAAACATTGTTCCGCTAGAAAATCAGAATACCCTCATAACTCAATGCAAATATGAAAAGTAAATTTAGGGCCCGTCCACACGAAGACGTGTTTCGCTGTATACGTATAAATTTTTTTTATCGTATTGGCGTATCGTCCACACGGATCCAACGTTTTGGGAGAGTGAAACCGCTATTTTTTGAAACCGGGTCCCAAAGTGGATAAATCTGAAAACGACACCCTTGCGGTTTCGTGTGTACAGCCAATCCGTATATTTTGTGAAACGATGATGTCATCACGATGATGTTGGCTGCATCACACGCCATATTCGTCTTCTTCTTCTTGGTTCATGTACAGCGCGCAAGGTTATGCGCATGCTCAAACTCTTCTTCTCCGTGTATAGTGTATATCTGTGACAGAATTACAGCGCCCCATACTGGTCTGGCATATAAACTACACCGTTTTCATTCGGTTTCAGTGGTTTCGTGTGTACGCAGATATTTCTTGAGACGATGCCGTGTTTACGGGTTTTTTTTTTTGAACGACGAAAAAAAAAAACGGATAGGGAACGCACCGGGTTTGTGTGGACGTGGCCTTAATGCGGCATTGCATTTTGATGTTTAAACATTCTATTCATGAGGCAATATGTGAACGCGAACGCTTCACAGAATGCAAGCCCAATTTAAAATTTTGCGCTGCAAAATGTGTCAGAACACAATAATAAAAATTAAAAAAACAGGTAAATGCATTTAAGTAAGCAAGTGAGTTTTCACATGTTATGTCAAAATACAATTAACAACACAATGCGAGTACATGGTGCATTCTCAATGAAACCACAAGGGGCGCTAATGCTTCTTTTGTGTTCCTTTTGCATTTTCTGTTTTTCGCATACAGTCGACACGGATAAGCGAAAACTATTTAAAAAACACTGTCTTCCGCTGCCAGGCCAGTAGTTGGCGATGTCACTTTGTATAGAAACAGTACGCGCCTATAGACTGAACACGTAATACGTATGCACATGACATCACGGTTCACAAATTTACATTTCTGTAGTTTCTACTCGGTCTCATTTTCAAAAACTTGACCTTTTTAGTTTTCAAAAGTTTGCATTTTCAGCCCCCCAAAATGCAGTTGTGCAAATTAACGGCCAAAACCCATAAAAAGTTTTCTGGTTTTAGTTGAAAAACAGTGTCGTATAAACGGCTCCTAAGTCATAAAGGTTTTAAACAACATGAGGGTGATTAAAAGATTGCAGAAATTTAATTTTTGAGTGAACTATCACTTTTAATGTATGATGTATGAAATATAATGTAAGAAAAAGTGTGCAGTGTGATTTTTCTTTCCTATGTGTGTAGGCCTGTCTTAAGATTGTGGTTTCAAATGTTTAGTCTCTGTGAGCAGTTATCAGCGGTTTCTATGTCTGTTATCCATACGTCTGCGCTATAACTCTTTACAGATAGTGCGTCCGGCTGGTTAACAGTTTTTCTGATTAATTCCTGCTACGAACACTAAACTGGTGCCAGAAAACAACACCGTATGTCTCTCTGAGTGACTTTATGTTTATGGGCCCACAAACACGCATGACAAATTATGTTTTACCAATGCGTCTGAGTTTGAGGTAAATGAAAAAACATGTATGTGTGTGCGCACCATTTTATTTTTAGGTATTTTAGAGTGCGCTCATACATTCTTCTAGCCTGCCAACACTCGGCACACTGCCCACCGATACACTCAGACCTGTGCGTGTGTGACTGTGTTGTGAAATAGCCTGAACTGTAAATTATTAAACTAAAAGAAGGCTATATATCTGCTTACAGCTCATAAAAGCCACCAGCAATATTGTTGCCATGGAAATATACATGACTAGCGGGTGTTTCGACTGCTAGGTCAAACCTCAAGAATGGGGTCTATTCGCAGATAAAAAAAAAAAAAAAAACGATGCTAAATGCTAATAACAAAACACAAGTAAACAAACAGTCATTCTTAGTTAGTTTCCAATACAAACAATCAAACTCTACAGTAATTTAGCACAAATTCAATCACTTGGTTGAAGCTAGTTAAATCAGTCAGAGATGCTAACACTCAAAACCATAAACAAATCTACTCAGGGTGAAAGAACTAGCTACAACAACATGGTTTGTGCTGAACACAAGAAGATAATGTCAAGAACGCTGGGGTCCGAACAAAACTAGACCCCCTTGACTATCATTGAATGGACTAAAAAGTTTTTCAAAATAGCTTTTGTTCTCCACAAGAAGAAAGGGTTGGGATGACATAAGGGTGAGAAAACAATGACAGAATCTTCATTTTTGGGTGAACTTTAGCAGAATAGAAAGATTTCATTGCTTCCAGCAGCTGTTCTGGGTTCTGCGGTGACCGAGCCGCAATGTTAAACAACAACCAATGCCACGTGCCGCAGCGTGCCGAATGAATCCGGTATGTCTGATTAATGAACAAGCGGACACTTAAGCCCTGCCTGACCTCGATGACCACAGCATAACTTACCAACTAGGTCAGTTCCTAGGTCAACTATGCTGGTCCATTAGTGACCCCAAAATCATAACTCAAGGTCTTTAACACATAGGTCACTTATAGTGAGCAGTCCGCCGTGACCTTTAAACCCAACTGCAATGGAAACTGTCAATTGTTTGAAGAGTGATACGTTTAATGGGGACCATTAAAGCAACTTTACACAGGATTTAAAGCATCTGCTCTTGCACCACTGAACGCGTGCGGAGCACACTCGTGGATGGACTTCCCATGAGATGGGCTGAAACGAGCCAAACACAACATCGGATTATTATAGTTTTAGCTGACACCCTAAATGACAAACTACAGCCGGCCCAAGAAACAGGCCAGTGCTGCACATTTCCCAAATGATTCATTGATTCAAAATTTCAATGACTGGTGTATCATGGCATTCCCATAATTGAGTATCTTGCAGGAGAATAGCTATGACATTAGACTGACTGATTTAGCAGACGCTCACCTCTCTTCCAGAATGGCGCTCGATGGCCTTCTTGACTTTGCCGTACGTTCCTCTCCCCAGGGTCTCCAGCAGCTCGTATCGATGCTTTAGGTTGTGTTTGTGATGATGTTTCTTCACACCAGAGCTGCTGCGTTTTACCTCACCGGGGCCCTCAGGGGCCTCCGCCACCACTGAGGGGCCCGACGGGTCACCTGGCCTTTGTGTCTCCATCATGCGGGAGGATACCTCCCTCTGTTTAAATATCTTGACTAAATGCTTTGAAAATATTGATAATATAAAACCTAATTAATATACCTAATTAGCATAAAAATAAATAAATAAATTACAATGCAAAGATATTAACTAATTTATGATTGTCAATAATGACTCATATTTTAATGAGGTGTCTATCTATTCTACTCATAGCCAGCTATGGCAGGCTATGTAAAGAAAAATAATATTCCTAGTTTAATTATGAACGATAAAACCAGGTTCAGTATGGATTAAAAACGTACTAAAAAGGCATATTATTAAAAAAGAATCCAATGAACATGCGCCAAGTGGTTTCTATGGCACTTATAAAACTGCTACAATGTGTCATTCACAATTAGAACGACAAAGTATCTATTGTGCTCTATTCTATTATGACGCGATCTATACCATTATGACGTTTCCTACTCCGTTATGACGTGTTCTCTTTCCCGTGGCGCGTTCGATCATGATTTCTCCGTTATTCCTTTGTTTCAATCTACCGCAGAAAATCTCAGGCGAGAAAGCAGCGACCACGCCGGCGTTCTGGACGTAAATCACCCTCATTCTGGCCTCTGATCCGCCGTGGTGTCAGACAGCTCGGTTCTGGTGCCGGAGACCCGTGACATGAGGCTCGGTGTGCGGGGATCGGACGGAAGGATGTGCTGCGGTCTCGTGTCTGCTGTGGCCATGATTCGGTGTGTTCGGCCCGTCTCTCCTCCTGGTGTCCTGATCTGATTCTTTCTCTCTCTGTCCTTCAGGCTGAGAAACACACTGAATAAAGACGGAGGGGGCGGAGTCACTGCTGGCAGTGTGTGTGTGTGTGTGTGTGTGTGTGTGTGTGTGTGTGTCTCTCTCTCTCTCTCTCTCTCTCTCTCTCTCTCTCTCTCTCTCTCTCTCTCTCTCTGAATGTGCATTACTCTGATTTTTGCTGATTTTCGGATTCTGCTTCACTAAAGTGAAAATAGAACGGTAAATGCTATTTTTTAAATAACCATCAAACAGGCTTTTAATTCAAGCCAAGCCTGTATGGATTTTAAAATAGGCTATTTGAATTAATAAAAACGACACACGCATGTTGTGTTTTCATGTTTTATGGGGACTTTCCATAGATATATTGTATTCTACCCCTAAACCTACTCATCACGCAAAACTTTCTGCATTTTTTAATTTTCCAAAAACATCCCTCAGTATGATTTATAAGCTGTTTTCCTCATGAGGACCAAAAAAAATGTCCCCACAAGGACAAGGATTTTGGATATTGCCATCTTTGTGGGGCCACAGCATATATTTGTACCTTTTATATCTTAATTTTAAGTATTTGGTGAGTTTTTGCCTTATAGGCGACAATATGACACATTAACATAATTTGCATAGAAGCTGTTTTGCTCCTTTGTTCAGCATGATCACATTCATTTGAATATCAGTCATGCAAAGGTCTAAAAGCAAAGGTCCATTGTGTTTCATAACTCACATAAAGCAGGAAAGATGCATCCATCTTTGTTCATGTGCCAAATATTGCCACATGTCCTGAATTATGACCGTCATAAATACACCAGTCTGGTTGAACTGAAATACCAAGCTGAGAAACAGTCCAGACACAGTTCAGGTGTTCTTGACTGCAGAAAGCATCACACACAGTCTGAAACCTCACACACACTGCACATTCCACCTCAGCCAATCAACTCTGTTTTCCTTTGTTTGCTTCTGTTTGGATCCAGAACGGCGTGATTTAGCCACTGATTGGTGGAGTGGAAGTTTGAGTCAAACAGACTCCAGACTGTTTGATCTGGAGAGCACTGGGAATCTGGACCGTCCTGTGTTGTGGTGAGCGGTCAGGCAGCGGACTTCAGGCTCCAACAGTAACTGTGTGCATGTGTGTTGCTCTAAGATTTGCATCTCAGATGAAACTTGGCCTTAGATCACCCTGGAATCAGGTATCATGGCAGTCAAACTGCCCTCTAGTGGTGGAAATGCATGTGTGGGTCACACACAGCTATTCAGGTCAGCAGTGCCAGAGCATCATGGGTTTCAATATATCAAACCAATCAGTGGACCATCCAAATGTTTGATTCAACAAGACCTGAGTTCGAATTTGTGCCTTTGTTTTGCTAAGGCCTTAAAAGTGCTAGGCATACATGTTTGTCTATTCTAAAGTCTATTTAAATACCACTCTAGTGATTGAGAGAAAAAAATTATGTAACAAAAATTTTAAACAAAAGGCCTGCTGAATTATTCACATAGCACCTCCTTGATCCTTAGACATGTTATGGTTTCATTTTTCTCTTGGACATCAAACACAGATTTGTTTTAAGATGTTTCATTCAGGTATTTGAAGCCCCTCAGGCATCTGGCAGAGTTTTCGCCGCAACTATTTCAAGTTCGGCACAGAGACATTCCCTACACTCACCAAATTAAAAACAGCAGGAACCACGGAGGACAAAGAAAGATGAGAGAGAGAGAGAGAGAGCGATCGAGAGAGAGAGAGGTGGCCATAGAGAAACACAGATAACAGAATGCTATATTACAGTTTTTCTCCATTGGTTTGGCTCATTTCTTGAAACAGAAATAACATTCTCATAACTCTAAGATCATTTGGCAAAACAGTCTTACAGTTCAGCACAACACTATAGCTCACTTGCAAAAGCTCATATGTCTCCCAAAATGGTTCACTCATGCTTCAAAATTAAATCCATTTCTCATATAAAGAGTCAGTGCCACCAAAATGGCAAAGATCCTTCTCAAATGCTTTGGCTCATTTCTTGAAACGGACCGGACGTTCTCAACACTCTTGGTGCTTTTGCCGAAATAACGTGGATGGTTCGGCACAACACCATGGTTCATCTGCAAAAGCTCATACCTCACTCAAAACAGTTCACTCATGTGGCAAAACTAAATTTCCTTCTCATTTAACCAGTCAGTGCCCCCAAAATGCCTAGTCCCTTTGGCATTGTGTAAGCACTGCAAGTCAAAATGTTTAGATGTTTTTGTCACTATGGCAGAGGACCATTGAACTATCCCTCATGTCCACCTTTCAGTCTTAGCCCAGTCCTTCATTGACAATGGTTACTGTACTGTTTTTTGTCTAGCTAACAGAATACAATTGTGTATAAAACTACTTTTTTTGGGGGGGGGGGGGGGGGGGGATTTTAGGGCAAGAGTATACAGATACATATATAGACAGACAGACAGATGGGTGGATAGACAGACGGACAGGCAGACAGACAGATAGATGGATAGCTAGATAGATGGATGGATAGATGGACAGACAGACAGATGGACAGACGGACGGACGGATGGACAGATAGATAGATATATAGATAGATGGATGGACGGACGGACGGACGGACGGACAGACAGATAGATAGATAGATATACTGTATTGTAGGATAGAGTGCCCAGTCTAGTATGCTTCAGTTGTATATTGATTTATGAAATAAATATCCATTTAAACCCAGACATTGATATGTGCGAACTGTTCAGTGTTAAACTGTGTATATACTGCACACACACTAGGCTCAGACTTGGTTTCCATTAAACGGAGAAAAATGGGATTTTGTTTTATTGACGATCACTGAGAAATGGTCTATTATTTAAAATGCAAAAAACATGTATTATTTTCAAGGTGAAAAGGATTCATTTGCCTCGATCCACGCCGAAACAAAACGTCTAAATGTCACGTTTTTAATGAAGCAGCCTAAATGGTCCACTTTGGAAAACGTGTAGGTGTCACGGTTTAACCCCCTCAAACGTAAAA
Organism: Pimephales promelas; assembly: GCF_016745375.1. Next base: position 12,104,202 of record NW_024121155.1, read on the forward strand.
CTTACACGTTTGCGTTAACACGCTCCAGTGGAGAGATACCCGTGTTGACCTATTCTACACGCAATCGCCTCTGCCATAACGACCTATTGGTTTTCATTAAACCAAGAAAAATAATTTTGTTCTATTGATGATCACTGAAAAATGGTCTATTATTTAAAATGCAAAAAAACATTTATTATTTTCAAGGTAAAAAAAGATTCATTTGCCTTGATCCACGCCGAAGAAAACGTCTAAATGTCACGTTTTAAATGAAGCAGCTTAATGAGTAAAATGTCTATTTTTCCGGCGTCCCCCAGCTCCTCGTTTGAGCAAAAGGTACGCTAAAACAACCTATTACATCGACGTTAAGCCGCGTTAACCTTGTTAACCATAACCTTTTAAGTACTCGACCTAGTTCCGTTGTTTAGCAACGGGAAGAAACTCCTGTAACTTCAGTGCCCAACCCGATATCACGACAAGACGTGAAATAATCACGTTGGTCCACTTTGGAAAACGTGTAGATGTCACGGTTTAAAACCATAAATAGGGCTATACTGCCCTCTTGTGTCAAATTCTTTCTATATTTATTTTTACAACAAATAAAACCAAACCTGCAAAAAAAACCATCCGATAAACCCTTGAACTCAACAGCTTCAGTGGCTCAGTTGATAAAGATTTGGGCTTTAATCAAGAAGACCTGAGTTCAAATCCCATTCTTGCTTACATTAAATTGTTGTGATTATATCAAACAAAGTGACCAAAACAACATTTCTCCAGCCGACAAGACGTGAAATAATCACGTTGGTCCACTTTGGAAAATGTGTAGATGTCACGGTTTCACCCCTTCAAACGAGAAACTTCCACTTAAACTGAATCTTAAACTTACCATAACGACCTAGAGCAGTGTGTGGTGTGTGCCATTCCACATGTGGCCTCTTTTGTTTAAAGATACTTTGCTTCCATCTAGTGTCGCATCTGGGCGTTGATCTCGGCTGTGATTTCCACTTATTCTCTGTCAGCCAATCATGCAGAGGTCGCTAATGAGCGGCTGTTGATTAATGACACACTGATGATGAGTTTGAGTCTGATCTGCAGACTCGGAGAGCAAACGAATGCATGGCTTCAGTTCAAGATAAAGTTGCTGCATTAAATCTTGCAGGGAAATTATACAGCCCCATGAACCGACCTCCCGGTAATGCCAACTTTATGAAACTTCAAGCTAGTGTGTTTTAAATGTAAAGATAGAAGATCAAATACTTGTATGTTTCTTCAGATCGCAGATTGATCAACAGACCTCAAGATGAACAGACCAACAAGGTTCAAAACAAAGACATCTGGAGGCACATCATCACTGTCCTGCAGGCCCAGGTGAAGGTGAAGAAGCGCAGGCAGCATCTGAAGTCTCACGACAGCTGCTTTCTGGGCTCTGATGCAGTGGATGTCATCCAGGCTCATCTGACTCAGAGCCAGGTTCTGGGAGATGCCCTGGTCTCCAGAGTCATGGTGGCCCGTCTGTGTCAGGTGCTGCTGGACTGCAAGGTGTTTGAGGCGCTGGGAACCAAAGGTCTGGGGAAGATCAGTAAACCAGGAGTCTTCCAGGACAGCAGCAGCAGTCTCTACAGATTCCTGAACACCGAGGATCTGTCCCAGGACATGCTTGAAATGGCTCTTTTCCCTCACAGTGAAGAGAGCATTATGAACATCACACCATGCAGGTGTTTCAGATATCTGTGGATGTTTGTGGTGCAGCACTGAATGTTTTATAATGATTGCGGTTGTTGATCTTCGTAGGCCGGACATCCTGTTATTCTCTCACAGCACACCTGTGAAGCCGGGTCAGACACTGGATCGGCTCATGGAGAAGCTGGACTTGACTGGACTTGTCGGTTCTCCTCCTGATGAATATATTCCACCCTCTGGTGAGAGCTTTGTTCAGATTTGGCTTCTGTTTGAGGTACAAAAGCTGTGCTTGTATACTTTGCACTGTAATCTACTGAGTGGTTTTCTCATGTCGAATGTTAAATGCAGTGAATGGTGTTACTCTAACTAAATAACCTGCTAAAGTATCTTTAAAATGTATTTTAATTTGAATAGTTAAAGCTTGTCTGTCTCGTTTTTTGTTTTGTTTTTTTCAAACTATTATAGTTACATTTATGTAACTCTGATGTGGCAATATAGTATATTGCAACATTAAATGTTTTGTTTATTTAAACTCTCTCATAATCTTAGAACAGTTTCAATTTAAATTTAGGCATACAATCTTTTTTTCCTAATTTTGATCCAATTTTGTTTAAAATAAAAACTGTATTAAATGCTTGTCATTGTTAGTCAAAAATAAAATAATAATTTATTTGTAAATCTGTCAGGTGGCATTTTATAAAAAAAATAAATATATATATATATATATTAAAATGTATGAATATTTTTATTTTATTAATATTTCACACACACACACACACACACATATATATATATATATATATATATATATATATATATATATATTATAAAAAATATATTTTTTAAAATGTATTAATATTTTTTAATCTACTATTAGATAAAAAAATATTAATACATTTTATTAGAAAAATAAAAATAATAAAATGTATTAATATTTTTTGATCTAATATATATTTTAATTATAATTTAATTAGTATCTTGAGGCCACGAGTTAGTATCTTGAGGCCACAAGATAGTTATAGTTATTTTTTTTTTTGCCAAAGTGGGACTAGGGGGGCTCCGTAGGGGTATGCATACTGTGAAATGTGTTTTTTGTTTGTTTGTTTTTTTAAATCCAAGCGCTTCATTCAGCGGACTTTGAACGCTCCAGGGCTTTCATGAAAACAGTTTGGCCTAAAACACTGTTCGCGGTCATCCAATTTGAAATCTCGACTACAAACACATTTTTCAGATTTTCATCACACGGTTCTTTCCCCATTTACGATTCTTTGCAGTGTTTAGCCGTTGCCTACAACTGAAAGAAACTCCCGCTGAATGTTTACTCTTGTTAATTCTTGCACCTGAGAACGATTGACACCATTATAACGGAGCGTTTGCTAAGAAGTATTTCCTACTCAAGCAAGGCTGAATTTGACTCTGGTTAGCGTATCCATAGCAAACTGGTGGGAGTGACCTTGGACAGCAGCATGCCCAGTGCATTATGGGTGTTGAAGTTTTCCTACCTATTCAGCAAAAGAAAAAAACAATTTTCTCTTTTGAAGTTCCCCTTTCACAGTTTGTTGTTCTCTCCTTCAGTGGTCAGAGAAGTGTGGCAGGAGCAGACGGTACGCAGGCTGTCCCAGCTGATAGATCTCCCCCTGCTGGAAGGGGTGCTGAACTGCGCACGCATCGTCTCCCCCCCGTCCCGCGGCAGAGATAATGAGCCAGGCCTGCTGTACACCAGCAGCTACCTCGACCGAGAGGTTCTGAAGGCCTTCAAACAATCACAGTGAGAAATCTTCACCTTTAACCGGTCAAGAAATGAAACCTCAGATGAGCCTAATAAGAGTCTTCCTCCATCCAGAGCTGATGTTTGGTTGTCGGCAGCCATAGACCTGCTGGATTTCCTTCCGGATCATCTGGTGGTGGAGGTGAGCAGAGAAATGCCCACGTTCGCCTGTGAGGAAGAGGATGGAGAGGTCAGACCCTCAGTCCACAATGAATGCAAATTGCTGCTGTTTCACGTGCTGGAAAAACACTACGGACACGTGGAGCGCAGGCCTCTCCTCTGTGACAGCATGGCAGACGTCTACATCCAGATCATGGAACTCCTGGGTGAAGCTAAATGATTCATTCTTTCCAAAACAAACCAATGTTTTTGTGTGTGTGTGTCTGAGCATCTGTTTACCTGTATATCTAGCGAACGGGATGTTTGAAGGAGCTTTGGAAGTCCTGCAGCTGACGCTGAAGCTGCTGTCTGCGTCTGCACGCGAGGAACTGCGCAGACTTCTGGAGTTCATGGCAGCGGCTGCAGACGCTGCGAGTGTCCGGCTGCACAGAGAAGTGAGGAGTCCTAATGCATGTGGGGAGTTATTCACCACACATCTGTCATGTTTCCGCTTATTTTGAGTCTGATTCTTCAGATTGAAAACCGGGTGGTTGTGAAGAAGACGTTCACCAGAGCCGTCATCCAGAGCAAGAGTCTGACCAAAGGAAACATGGACCTGCTGATGCTCTTCATGCTCGACAACCACCAGGAGATCTTCAAGGTTTCTCTCAGAAAGTGATGATCAATAATGATATCATTCAGAAAGAAGCTGTTGTGCATTACAGTTTGACCTTTTATTAGATTCCAGGTTCTCTTCACAAACTGGTCAGTGAGAAACTGGATGAGATTGTGAAACAAAGAGATTCTACGTCTACCGGTATGGTGTTTACAGTGTTGAGTAAATTATTAGTATTATTTTTTTTTTGGTAATATTTTCAATTTGCTTTATATTTTGTATAATTATTATTATTATTTTTTTTCATTTTGGTTATGATTCATTTGTCATTGTAATCACTTGAATTGATTTTTAATTAATTTAACTACAATTAACTTATTTCAGTTATATTTATTAACTTTTTTTAATCTAATATTTATATTTAATTTCAGGTTTTTTTTATTTATTTTCATTTTCATTTGTTTTCTTTTTTCTTTTTCATTTCAGTTTGTTGTTTTCCATTTCATTTGACTTTTTTAATCTAATATTTATATTTCATTACAGGTTATTTTTATTTATTTAGTTAGGGTTTTTTTTTCAGCATTCATTATAATTTGCTGATTGCCAAGGCAACATTTCTATTTTGACTTTATTTCATCTAATTATATTTGATTTCAGTTTTTTTTTCATTTTATATATTTATACTTTTTTTCTTTCCAACTTTCATTTTAATTTGTTGTTTGCCAAGGCAACATTTCTTCAACAGTTTTATCCAATTTTTTTTTATTTCAGCTCTATTTTGTTTATATGGTAGGCTATTGTTGTTTTTATTATTTTTTAATTGTCTATTATTCTTTATATTCTCATTTCATTTTAATTAGTAATTTTTATAATAATGTGCTTTGTCACTTTTAGTTTAGTTTTATTTTACATTACTATTTTGGTCATTTATTTAATTTATCTATTTGGGTAAATTTATAATTGTTTTAGTTAAATTTGATTTTGTTATTTTAGTGCTTTATTTAAATTAACAAATGTTAACAATTTTACATATTGAGAATAATCCTGGATATTTATATTATTGTGTGACCATTTAACTTAGCCATGCTAATGTTCATGTGACAAGTATTTATTGCATTTATCTTCTGTATATTAGACACCCCACTTTGTCAGCGAGTGCCAAGAGACGCGTACACAGAGACCATAAAGAACGTGACTAAAAACGAGCTGTACTCTCTCCTGAAAAACATCGACGAAAACACCAAATATTCCCTGAAAGAGAAGAACCGACTCCTGGCACAGTTTTATAAGGGACATCCAGACATCTTCACGCAGTATTTTGGGTCTAGACTGAGCACACTAAACCTTGAAGTTTAAGTTCATGGTGTCCTGGAAATGCATTTTTTTTTAATGTCTTAATCCAAATAAACATATATTTAAGTGTCAAATAAGAACTGGGTGTGTGTCTTTGAATAGCAGCAATAGGTTTTCCTCCTTGGTAGGAAAATAATTCTTGATAGGTCTAAAAATACATTTAGCTTCATCATAAATAATAAAGTTTCTTCATGTTGGCATGTGCGGAGAGTATTTAACCATTGTTTATACCATGTTTATAGCCTGCAGTAGTTCGTTCTCTCACCCCTATACTTATACTTTTGAATAACATTTATAGATAGAAGTGAGAGTGGTGAGAACAAATAGGTGGTTCAGTGTTGCAATATTATGTTGATAGCTTCATAAAAAAGTGTTAAAACACAGCAACCTATCAGATATTGAGGCAGAAATGATTTTTTTGTGCTTTTCATGCTATATTATTATGCTATATTATTGTCTTTAATTAAAGTATTGTTGTTCTGTATGTAGGCTATGTTTTGTACTGAATGGGCTTTATGCACAGCTGCACTACTTCCTGAACTTAAGCCAGCTCCTTGTTTCCTGTCTGCCATTATTGGCCAAGCTTGATTAATTCAGGTGTGTCTGATTATCGTTGCCGTGACTACTGAGGTCAAGCACACCTGAGTTAATCAATTTGTCCAATAATGGCAGACAGGAAACAAGGAGCTGGCTGAAGTTCAGGAAGTAGTGCAGCTGGGCATAAAGCCAATTCTGATGCACTTATCCTTCATGGTCTTCGTTTCCTGTGTACACTTCTGGGTTTCGGGGTCTATACGACCCCAACAATTGATTGAGTAATAGTACAATTAATATATCAATTTTTTGTTTACTTCTCATCTATTCATTATTGCTGTGTTTTCGGAGATATAAAGTACTTTTGTATCCATATTACATAATTCCTCAACTACACCATTAGCTTTAGCATTAGCATATAAAATATTTTTATGATACATTGCATTTATGCCCTAGTACTTGGCCTTCATTTCTGTGTAAAAATATTCAGATTTATGCCGGATTTTTTTTTTTTAACATGAAGAAAATATATTTAGTTTTTTTTTTTTTTTTTTTTTTTTTTTTAACATGAAGAAAATATATTTAGTTTTTTTTCCCCCATTTCCAATTCATTTCAATGTGGAGTCATATTGTATGGAAGCTTATGTGTAGCATTATTCAATTTGAAATGTAATATGCAAAATGACACTGCAATATGTAAAATGGCATTGCATTTTGTATTTAAATTTACATTTTACATTACCATTCTAGCAACGTTTGGTGCAAAATGAAAATAAAAATGAAATGACATAATTTACATTTGCAATTTCATACACTAGTTTTAATATGCATATTGAAACGCTTTATAAGTGGCAAAATTAAAATGAAAATGCATTACAGAAATTATTAGATATGTGTAACATGTTAAAGCAAAAACTGTGGCAAAATGATCATTCAAATGCTATTTTTATTAATTGCATTTACACTCACAGTCAAGACACTCGCGATTGCATTTTCACGAAATGCCCCGGAATGGATGTAGCAAAATTCATGCACTTTGAAAATGCAATCCGAGCCGACCACGCCCCCTCCTGGCCTGTCAATCACTGCATCAAGGCGGGCCTCCACAGTTTTTGCTTGATTATGTCACACATATCTAATCATTTCTGTAATGCATTTTCATTTTCATTTTGCCACTTATAAAGCGTTTCAATTATGCATATTAAAACTAGTGTATGAAATGGCAAATGTAAATTATGTCATTTCATTTTCATTTTGCACCAAACGTTGCTAGAATGGTAATATAAAATGTAAATTTAAATACAAAATGCAATGCCATTTTACATATTGCCTTGTCATTTTGCATATTACATTTCAAATTGAATAATGCTACACATAAGCTTCCATAATATTGAACCCTAAGACCAGAAATGTAAACATTTTTGTACATACCTTCTTCAGAATCAATCCCAGGTGATGAAAAGTTACAAAATCTTATTCCATTGAGATGAAGGGAACGGTTTTTGGGTTTTTTTGTTAAGTAAAAGTCGATTGGGGTCGTATCGACCCCATGACCCGATTGAGGGTTAAAAGTATGTCGCAAGCGTTTTTAATGAACTAAATTTGCTGAACGTTATTACAAACAAACCATAACCTTTTATTTAGTGTCCTGTGCCTTTAATGCTGATGCGTGCGTCTCGAGTAGCGCCTCTGGCTCCGTCCATTCTTTACGCGTTTCAAACTCTGATTGGCTCTTCAAACCTAGACAGACACAAACCCGTCCAATCAGAATCCGTTGGGTTGGGACACGTCACATTTATCAGCGTGCGCTTCCAGCGGCTGTTCTCAGATCAGTTTGAGAGGGTGTATGTTCCCATAGTGATCATACTTACTCATCTGTTCCTGGATCAGTTATAGGTGCTGAAATCCCGCCCGGGTTTGATCGTAATGTCTGGGGCGCAGCTTAAATCTCCTCCCCGGATGCCTCAGAAACCCTAAAACACAGTCATCGCCACACACACAGTTTTTTCGGGTCGTTCATGGTGCGGATCTGTGAGAAGAGGATGAAGTTTTTGGTGGCAGTCACATTGATCGTTGGCTCGGTGATTTTCCTGCTTTTCCCGAGCGGATCAGAGGCGGATGAGAAGAAAAAGGGACCAAAAGTCACGGCTAAGGTACAGAGACGCTAACGTTACATGCACTGCAACATTGAATCTGGCCTATTGGATACAATTGATGGAATTCGAATTACTAATGTTGCGTTCACACTTTAATTCAGCGTGATAGATTCGTGGAGTCCATTTCTTTTTGCTGGTAAAGTCTCGGTTTTGCTTTTTTATTTAAATTAAACAAAGTTCATTGGTTTTCTGCAAAATATGCTAAGGTCGGTAACACTACAGAAATTTTTTATTTTTCAATATTGCAGCAGTATTTGTCACTTAAACCGAAGTCTAAAGATAAGTGGGGGGTTTGTGGTCTCTTGGTGGAGTGGAATTCCTATGCTCTAAAAAGCATCTCCTGCAGAAGTGTTTTTTGATGTACTGCTGTTAACTCTGGATTTGGTGGGTTGTTTTCCCAGGTGTACTTCGATATCAGGATCGGAGATGAGGATGTAGGACGGATAGTTATTGGACTCTTTGGAAAGACTGTCCCTAAAACGACGGAAAATTTCCTCCAGCTGGCCACTGGAGAGGTGAGTGTATCTTTCCACTGGGGGTCAGTGTTCATGAATCACAGTCAATTGAGACTAAACTGTGTGATTTCGATTTCCAGAAAGGATTTGGTTACAAAGGCAGCAAGTTTCATCGGGTGATTAAAGACTTCATGATCCAGGGAGGAGATTTCACCAGGGGAGATGGAACCGGAGGTATTGAAATACAAAAGATTGAAATTTTTACCATTTATGATGTCATAAGATTAGAACTCAAAAGTTATCAGCCCAATACTACAAAAAATGAGTTTGAGGTCGCTTAAATGCCAAAAAAAAAAACACCCAATAAACTGATTTCTAACACCTCTTTCTGTCTTTATGCAGGTAAGAGCATCTATGGAGACCGTTTCCCTGACGAGAACTTCAAGCTGAAGCATTACGGTCCTGGTTGGCTCAGCATGGCCAATGCCGGCAAAGACACCAACGGCTCCCAGTTCTTCATCACCACTGTCCAAACGCCATGGCTGGACGGCAAACATGTTGTGTTTGGCAAAATCCTAGAGGGCATGGTGAGTATATCCACTCTGTCCATCTGTAGAGGCGTTCTTCCTTCTATATGATTCCTGACTGGTAAAGTTCAGGTAAATAAGTGCTTTACTCCAGAGATTGCGCTAATTTTGAGCGTTTCCCCCTTTGTCTTCAAGGACGTTGTGAAAAAGATCGAGGGCACGAAGACCGATGGCCGAGATAAACCTCTCAAGGACGTCACAATCCACGACAGCGGCAAGATCGAAGTGGAAAAGCCTTTTGCAGTAGCTAAAGAGTAATTTAAGTTTGAGGAAACAACGGGACTCTGGGTTTAAGGGGATTTCATTTGGTGCCACTAGAGTTCTAGTGGTAAGTGAGTGCTTGTGTGTGAGTGTGTATGTGGTCATTGGAGCTCCGCCCCTTTCGTGGGACCATCACTCACCAGTCCTGATCCGCAGAGCGGCACATCCTGGGTCCAGTTCTAACAGGCATTCCAATCGGTCCGGGTTCTGACCCACTTCAACCTGCTTTTATAATCAAATCTTCAATAAAGGATCCAGGTTTTCTTAATGTGTTGTCTCATTTGAATAATTCCTTGTTTTGTTTTTTTTGACCAATAACTAATCAGTCTTTATTTAATACACAAAAATACACTTTTAAAATACAGACAAATGGCTTGGCACAGTCAAAATCAGTGACCTAAACCATGGTTTGAAATGTGAATTTCATAATGAAATGTAAAGCTGATTTATATATATATATATATTATTACAGAGTTTAAAGGAACACTCTGACTTTTTTTGGACTTTAGCTTATTCACTGTATCCCCCAGAGTTAGATAAGTCCATACATACCTTTCTCATCTCTGTGCGTGCAGTAACTCTGTTTGATGCTCCTAGCTTAGCACAAAGACTGGATGTAAATGGCTACAGCTAGCATACTAATCCCAAATAACTGACAAAATAATGCACATTTTTTCCTATTTACATGTTGTGATTTGTATAGTCACAGAGTGTACAAATAATAAGGTAATATGAGACACATATCTTTTAACCATATACATATTGGGAACTATATTGTCAGAAAGGAGCACTGCTACTTGGGCGGAGTGATAACCGTAGCAGTGCTTCGTCTTCTGAGAATATAGTTCCCAATATTTATACGGTTAAAGGATATCTGTGTCTCATATTACCTTGTTATTTGTACACTCTGTGATTATACAAATCACAACATGTAAATAGGAAAATTGTGTTATTTTGTCTCTTAATGGGATTATGCTAGCTGTAGCCATTTATATACAGTCTTTATGCTAAGCTAGGCTATTGGTGGGTGCGTCAGATAGTTACAGCACACACGGCGATGAAAAAGGTATGTATGGACTTATCTAACTCTGGGGGATACAGTGAATAAGCTAAAGTCCCAAAAAGTCAGAGTGTTCCTTTAAATATCTCATGAGACCATAAAGATTTGTCTGACGGGCACAAAACCAAATAATATTAACAATCATTAAGCAGCGCAACTTTTCAACTTTGACAATAAATGGGTCTTGAGCTCCAAATCAGCACATTTATTTTAAACTAATATCTCCCAATATAGTATAATATGTAATATAGTAACAAAGTACAATTAATTCTACATCCTTGTAATATTATTTTTGTCCGTATAATTGATGGGACTATTTTCTTTGATTTTAAGGTTGGAAAATGGACCGTTTCTAGACGAGATTCAGTCGATATAAACATGCAAAGGCACATTTAGACAAGTGAGGTTGCTAGGTAACACTGCAGTGATGCACCTATGTTCTCTGTGACTCTGGTAGGGAGCTGATGTCACTTCTGTTTATGGTAATGATGGGGATTCTGGGATACACGGACAGCTCTGGTGCACAGGCGAGGACACTGGGTTTACCACAGATCTTCTTGAAACTCACTTTGACGTCTCGGGGGTACATACCCTGCAGGACACCGGCCGCCACGATATCAGGGAGGTCTGGGAGGGGAAATGACCATCACACACAGTTTCCCAGGATGGTTTTTGAGTGTAAAAAAGACATTTCTGTAATGAAATATCAACAATCTGCCAGGTTTACCTGATCTGGATTCAAGCTGGTAAGGGTCTGCAGAGAAACCAACTACTCTCTGATGGAATGACTGAAATCTATAAAAAGACATTGTTCAGAGAACATGAATGTGGTTTCGAATAAATTTGAATCCAAATGTAGGTGTTATAAATAATGAGGATGAACACACCTGTATCCTTGCTCTTGACAGTCGTCTGAGTGGTTTTCACTGAAAGGACATTAATAAGTAAATATTGTTATTCATTTCCTTAAATAATAATGCTCTTAATTAACTGTTAAAATGAAGTCCCCTTTTATATGTTCCTAATTTTATTTTGGAGATCTTCTACAACAGGTTTGAATGCATTAACCATAAAAACACAATTTTTCTAATAATACACACTGCAGCATAGGCTGTCTGTTTCTGAAACGCTTTGATTAAGGATTCAGTCTCTCTTAACCCCTCCTTTCTGAGAGTCTACTCTGCTCTGATTGGTCAGATGGTTAAATGAAGACCATAATCTAGCATTATGCAAATGTGTTACAAACATAGGTAGGTCCAAACAGGGAATAAGAATCGGTTCTTCCTTTTAGGCGGCAATAACTCGATTCATTGAGCACTCTGATCTATGAATCTGAGCAATGTGCAAAAAAGCGTAATGGGGGACTTTAAAATGTGGAGGCATTGATAGAATACACTGATAAACACATACTCAGAGCTGCAGGTCTTGCTCGCTGAATGAAAATGTTTGACCTGCAGGAAGTCCAGGAGCTCTTGAGGAACAACATCATTCTGATACAGAATCACCTGCAATTGGCAGACAATTAAACAATTTAAATATATTTCAAAATATTTGATATAATATTTCATTAGGGCTGTGCAAACATTAATTGTGATTAATCGCATCCAAAATAAAAGTTTGTCTTTACATAATATATGTGTGTGTGCTGTGTATAATAAATTTGTATATATAAATACATATGCATGCATGTATATATTTAAGAATTATTTGCATGTAAATAGATCAACTATATTATATATAAATAGAAGTATTTTATATATAAATAACACATTTTCTTAAATATATGCATGCATGTGTGTGTATTTATATATACAAAATAATTATGTAAACACAAAATTTTATTTTGGATGTGATTAATCGCAATTAATCTCTGCACAGCCCTATATTTAATATATACAACAGTTCAAAAGATTGGGGTCAGTATGGATGTTTTGAAAGAAGTCGATCTCACCAAGGATGATCAAAAAATACAGTAATATTGTAGTGAAATATTATTACAATTTAAAAAACAATTGCTGATACGGTGCTCAAGAACCATATATTGTCATCAATTTTGAGAACAGTAATGCTGCTTAATATGTGAGAACAGTAATGCTGCGTAATATGTTTTGAGGATAATTATGTTTTTCTAATCATAATTTGATGATGAGAAAGTTCAAAAGAACAGCATTTATTTGAAATAGAAAATTATTATAAATGTCTTTACAGTCACTTTCCACCAATTTGCATCTTTGCTGAAAACAATTCTTTCACGAAAATAAATTCTAGAACAGTAGCCTGTCTAATAATAGAAAGCATACAATAAGAGTATTTATTCCACATAATTATATAAAAATATACACTAAAAACAAAACCTTGAGGGGTGAGAATGGTAAATTAGGAAGATAGGCTACTACTACCCTATTTGTGAAGTATGCTGCACGCAGACTGTGACTTTGTGTAAAAATGAAAAAATAAAAATAAAAGGTACTTTAAAAAAACGAATAAGGGTCTCCACCTGGATGTAGTCTTCCAGTTCCTGTTGTCTTTGCTCCAGTGGTTTGGTTCGCAGGTGCTGGTTTCTCTTACTAGGGAAATCGGGAGCGCGCACAATCTTCTTCAGCTTCCTGTGAAGCGTCTGAAAATCACTGTATCGCCGCAAAACAAAGTGTTTCCTTCCATTGAAGAGAATCTCCACCCTGAAGAGCTAAAAATACAAGAAAGTCCATATTACAAAACCTGTAAACGATTAAATCAGACTTCACAAAAAACGAATTAACTACCACGAGACAACATAATTGTGCAGCGATGATTAATGACCAGCAGGAGGCGCCAGTGCTGATTCTCCAGCGTCAGCGCGCCCTCTAGAGCTCGGATGTGCTCACGGCACGGCCACGTTACAACAGCATTATTAGTCAAATTCAAGTTCGCTTTCCATTAGAATTCATTCAGAAATCCCAAAGACTATTTACCTCGTCAAAAATAACAGTACAAAAGTTTAGTCTTAATATAGGCCGTCTAAATTTATACAGGTTAAATCAGCACAGGTGTGGCAATTCTTCAGGATCACACCCTCTTTACAAAGACTCGTGGAGCTTTATTGTCAACAACACAATGAAATATCAATGTGATATATCTAAACCTTTCATCTCCAGCGAACCTGACCAAACAACAGTATTTTTGCTGGTTCAATCAGGCATTGAGCTCCATGTGAGAGATATTATAAAAACGCGTGTGTGTGAATGGGAAACTCCATAGGAGGATATTAGGATAAAGAAATAGCTATAAATCTTGCAGTTTCACAATACACTGGTAATTTTGTCAAACTCAAAAGAAATGTTAGAAATGACTTTTGACATGAGGTCATGTGATGACAACTGATATGTTTGAATGGTTTTGATTACTCATAGGCAGAATTCAGTGAATTCTACACTAGGACTCTGCCAGTAACCTTGCTGTGTGTGAGCAGATCTGAGAATTAGCCGTTTCCCGTTTTCCACCCATAACAAAGGAACACAGAACATTCAGTTCCAGCAAACATTTCCCACTGTGAGCTCAATCTTTCGCTTCTCAATACCTCAAATATTTTTCTCTCCGTATCCGAGGCAGGCAGAGAGAGAGAGAGAGAGAGAGAGAGAAATAAAAATGATTGTTTCTCAAGCATGTATTGACAAGTCTGTGCTCAAGCATGCTCAACACAGTGATGAGAACTATCTATGCAGTGTTATGATCAGCCCACACTTAAAAAACTCAGGAAATTTAGAGCTATTTAAGCATTTTTACCAACAAATGAAAGCAAAATATTCACACTGCTCTTTTCCTTACAATGGAAGTGAATACTGTCAAACACCATAAATAAGTTTATAGATACATTTAAATTGATATAATATGTAATATATATATATATATATATATGAAGAGTTCAGATGCAAAAGCCTCTAAATGCCATTTGAAATTTTCTTCTTTAATGATGATTTTTATCAAACTTGTATATTTAAGTTCAGTAATTTCACTTAAATAACAATTAATAGGTAATTATCATTGCCATTTAAGTGAAATTACTGAACTTAAATATACAAGTTTGATAAAAATCATCATTAAAGAAGAAAATTTCAAATGGCACTTAGAGGCTTTTGCATCTGAACTCTTCATATATATATATATATATATATATATATATATATATATGTATTATAAATATATATGTAAAAATAAATTATTCAAATATATCATATATTAAAATATGAATGCTCTTTTTACAATGACGGTGGATAGGCTGTCAAACTAATTGCCTTTTAAAAACAAATGTATTGGTGCATGGCTGCCTCAATCCCTTTAATTTTCATTTTATGGAAAACATTTAACAGAAAAACTCACATAATGGCTTGGGGGGGAAACTCGCATTTAAGGTTTGGAACAACATGAGGGTGAGCAAATGATGACAAATTGTCATTTTTAGTTGAAATGATGGCTGTGAAACGATTAATCGCGATTAATTGCATCCAAAATAAAAGTTTGTGTTAACATAATATATGTGTGTGTGTGGTGTCTATAAATATTTTGTATATATAAATACACACATATGCATGTATATATTTGAGAAAAATTTGTTATTAATATATCAAATATTTATATTTATGTATAATATTAATTTTGTATAAATATATTAGGGCTGTGAAATGATTAATCGCGATTAATCACATCCAAAATAAAAGTTTGTGTTTACATAATATATGTGTGTGTAGTGTGTATAATTATTTTGTATATATAAATACACACATATGCATGTATATATTTAAGAAAATGTATCATTAATATATCAAATATTTATATTTATGTATAATATAAAATTTTGTATAAAAATATAAAGTATATAAATGCAAATATTTCTTAAATATATATATATTATGTAAACACAAACTTTTATTTTGGATGTGATTAATCGCGAGTAATCGTATCTCATCCCTAGTTGAAATATCCCTTCAAATCAGGCACTTCTACACAGTTAGCTGTGAAATTCTAGTACACCGTCTAGAATGTATGTCTTTGTTTTTTTGCCGAGCTTTCTGAGTAAAGTGACTAAGTGTAGGCGGGTGGAGAGAGCATTGGTTAGCCATGCCGAGGACACACGTCTGTTTCGTGTTTTCAGATTTAGCCCCAGTTTCTCCCTCACTCGTTCTTATAGAGCTCTCATTGTTGCTGATGTTCAGAGCTGGATACTTCCGCTCGGACGAAGAACTTCTTTCGCACACACAAATCGCTCTATTCATCTTTCTCGACTGTGACCTCTAACCTCCCTTCTTCTGAAGTTCTCCAGTTCTCTGTGTTCGGAGATGTTTTATGGCCTACTGGATCTGACAGGTGTGAGTGTGTGTGTTGGGCATTACGGCTTTGACTGACATCAGCATGTTGTCGTGTGGTTTGTGATTCAGCTGTTCTACTTTTAGCAACTGCCTGTCGAGACTTCTGTCCACAAAAGCTCCACCACTTCTGATAGGTCAAACAGAAAACACAGGATGTGAGAGAAAGGCACACGTTCTAGTTCAAAACAGTCAAATATTAGAGTTTGCTCAGACAATTCGACTCCATCTGAACTGATAAATGCACAAAAATACGCGTCGTTTTAACTTGAGGACACAAAGTCTCAAGTTAAATGTTTTGCATCATGCATGTTTTGAAAGCACAGTGACTCTCTTTCCTTCGCTCTTGGCTGGGTCGGTTCTGTTGCAGCTGGACGTCACACGACACACAGGTTCTAGTATTTAAAAAAATACAAGAATAAACGGTGTAAATTACTCAAATAATCCAGAATTAGGAGTTAAATTCAATACTCAGAAAAAAAAACATTTCGATTTTTGCTTAAAGAGGCCATATTATGACCTTTATAAAGTCTTGATTTTGTTTTTTGGGTCTACTAGAATAGGTTTTCAGAGGTTTTTTTTCGGAGAGTCTAGTCCAAATACGGGACAATTTATTGTTACAATAAGACGGCATCCATTTAATAAATAATATAATAATTTACACTATGCTATTATTGTATACTGTTAACGTACAACAACACTGAAATGCAAATAGCACCCCCTAATCCTACCCATCTCCGCCCCTTGATCCCTAACCCCACCCCTAATCCTACCCATCTTTGCCCCCTGATCCCTAACCCCGCCCCTAATCCTACCCATCTCCGCCCCCTGATCCCTAACCCCCGCCCCTAATCCTACCCATCTCCGCCCCCTGATCCCTAACCCCACCCCTAATCCTAACCATCTCCACCCCCTGATCCCTAACCCCACCCCTAATCCCACCCATCTCCGCCCCTTGATCCCTAACCCCACCCATCTCCGCCCCTTGATCCCTAACCCCACCCCTAATCCTACCCATCTCCACCCCCTGATCCTTAACCCCACCCCTAATCCAACCCATCTCTGCCCCCTGATCCTTAACCCCACCCCTATCCAACCCATCTCCGCCCCTTGATCCCTTGATCACTATTTGAGGGGGCACCCAGTTGTAGCAGTGTCCGAAACCACAGTGGACATTATCGAGCGCACTCATTCAATCCCACAATAACGAGTGTACAACCGATGTACGCTAAACGGCTATAGAGAATACCCATAATGCACCGAGGGTCATGCTGAATGAATTCCCAGAAGATAGCGCTTGCAGCCAACCAGGTCTCAACCTTTTTATTAATTGTATGCATTGGGTGGGAATTATGTAAACAAGGAATATTGTGACATGTTCCTTTGCAAAAGAAAACTCAGGACTACAATAGAGGTGTTTCAGGGAGTTCACAATGACAATGATTTAGAGAATAACGCCCTTAAGAGGGACTTTATAACACTGCAGATCTGTTTCATGCTCAAACAAACAGCAACAATAGCTAGCTACGCTAAAGAAAGTTGAGATGAGTTGAGATGTTTCACACCGTCCAAAACCTTGCGTCATTAAACATGTTCTGTCATATTCCTGCTCCTTTAATTCCTTTAAGTGTTGACAGTAGAATTGTGCATATCTATTCTTAAGAATTGCATAGACTATTTCGTAATTTTTCCTTAGGCGTTAAAATCCGCTGAAGACACACCTTGGCACTTACCTGACGTGTTACCTTATATTATATTGCATTTAAAAGCATGCATCTATTGTGCTAATAATAATACTATGCTCGTAATTGTTTTTGTTGCTTCCTACTAAAAGTAGCCAGAGTTGGAAGGTCATCATTTCTGCATTGTTACAACAAGCAGCGTGGCTTGCAGAACATGACAACAACTTTGCCACAACATAAACGTGTCTGATAAATGTTTCTGACTTTTGTTACGTGTATTTACATGACTTAACTAAGTTTACAGTGAACCTTCTTACGTCTTACAGAATATTATGTCATGAATACAGCATAATCTGAAATACAAGGGACGTTGCAATAATTTATCATTCACAGTTAACAATGTTTCTGCAAAAACTATAGTCAATACAGGCTAGTCGAAAATGAAGGAAGATATTACATAAATAGTTTGATATCTAATTAATTCACTATAATTTTACATTAAAAAAACTGTAGTTTCCACCTGTGGTAAGTTTATGTAATGGATTGACTAATAAATTAAATTTTAGCCTTCAAAATTAATGATATACAAAATCACGTGCAAACCGTCAAACTCACGTTCGAGCTATACCCTATTTTAGTCTTACTGACTGAGGAACCACAAATCAGTAAGTTTCAGTGTGACTTACTTTGCGCAACTTTCCCGTCTCGTCCACTTCCCTCATGAGAGACGGAATGAAGACCTCGATGACTGGAGACACACACTGATGATCCAACATCCCAAACACACACAGATCACAGACTGAACTGAAGATCAGCTTCGTGACGTGCTTTGATCAATCCGCCGTGGATCTCCCCAGAGTCCAGAGCTCCTCCTCCAAACACACACACGCGCGCGCGCGCGCACAGCTGAGAGAAATAAAGCCATTCATACAAAGGATACGCTTTTTGTGGTTAAGAAAGAACGTAGCAGTGTTAAAGACCTAAATGTTTTAATTAATTGATTAATTCGCATTAAAGAAAAACACACTTACCAATCCAACTCGGAGTCCGTAACCAATGCCAGACGGCAAAAAAAATGTTTTACATAAACCGAGGGATTAAAAAAATATCAATGGCATAATGTTGTCATCTCTGGCTTATGCATTTTTTTGTCCAATCAAATGCTCTCTAAAATGAGATTGTCCTGCCCTCTAATAATGCCAGCGAATCACTAGTCAACACTGTGATGTAAACTAATACCTATTCGCTATTAACAACTTAGTGTCTCACAGATTTTTCACGTGTGTTTTAAACATAGACTGTAAAAAATGGTTTTAGAGTTAAAGGTAGAGTAGGCAATTTCTGAGAGGCTAGCATTAGAAAGTGTCTCCAAAGCCACGCCTCCTCCGATACACACACATGAACGTGCACAGCGTCATAAAACAAGAGATGGTTAAATTACCTCATGTCTCAAAGCACATTGAGATCCGAAGTTATGATGTCACTTTGTAGAACAACTCGGAAGTTGGCGGCGCATAGGTTCCCTCGATTGAAAGCTGCATTTTCCCCAAAGACTTTTGGAAATTGCAAAAAATAAGATCTTTTAACAAAGAGTTGTGACCCTTACATGTTTTGTTTATAAAGATAATCTTTACAAGTGAATCCAAAATGTATACATTTTGCATTTTGAAGCCTGGATAACGTTTAAAAAAACAGAAGCAGACACAATAGAGTTTAAAAAACCACAAGCAGGTTAAAAACCGGTGTATTTTATGTCACAGATCAAAACGTGAAAATATTTAGAGGCTTTGTTCACCACAGACCTTATTAAAACCTAGACTTATAGGGGGCGAGGGAACCGGAAGTGCAAACTCACTTTCGCGTTTTGGCCTACAGAGTGACGTCATAACTTCGTTACTCTATATAAACAACTTACAGTAGAGCTCACTTGTACCACCGGACTGCAACAGGATCATTTTGGCATTGATAGTGTTGATATAGAAACACATAAATCAGCTCAGAGTAGAACACCAAGGGTTGCCATCTTACGGTTATGACATGTTGTGAACGCAGCATGCTCTTGTTTTGGTTCAGGAGGTGCTGGTTAAAGGTGGCTGATGTTTGTTTGTGGCACTCGGTGACTGTCTGTCTGATGCGTCCCATAGACAGTAAAAAAAAGATGCGTCCCAAATCGGTCTTTGTCAGGTGACGCCACACTCGTGAAACACGTAGTGTTTGTAACCCAGATAGCAAACTGACATTGAATCAACGTGGAAACATGACATCGAAACAACGTTGATCTGGCATTGTTTTGCTCATCGAATTAACGTTGAACCAACGTCAGACGCGTCATTCTTCAAAACTAATGGAAAATCAACTTGAAATCAGCGTTGTTTCAAAGTTAGGAAAGCAAACCAATTGCAAACCAATTACCAATTTTCATTTAGCTTTGAAGAATGCCGCATCTGACATTGGTTCAACGTTAATTCGATGAGCAAAACAATGCCAGATCAACGTTGTTTCGATGTCATGAGAGACGTCGTTTCCACGTTGATTCAATGTCAGTTTGCTGTCTGGGAAGGTATCGATGCGGGGGTATTCTGTTGTTGCAGAATTGTTTTTTTCATTCTTTTTTTCAAACTAAACCATCCTTAAAATGACGTCATTACCATCAATACAGCAAACCTATCTTTGCTCTTCCTAACTTAGGATTTATTTACATTCCTACCGAAGGATACAGTAACTTGGTGAAACGTCCGCGGGCTTTATTAAGAGATGTATAGTTTTTAAATTGTTCACTGGTAACGTTATATGCTCTTATACATAAACAAGGTAGTTGACAATGCCCAAGTATGAGGATGAGAAAGCAATGCGGGATCAGCACTCCAACTTACTGCAGTCAGCTGAGCTCATTCTGAATGGATGACAATTTCTCCAAAAAACGGTACCTGCCATATTTATTGCATTTTCTCAGTTTTCTTCTGCAGTTTTGCGAGTTATTTACTTGTTATCTCTACTCCCATAATCTCTTAAATGCTCACAGTCAGTAGCGATACCTCAAAAATGGCGCCGCGGTGACGTCACACACAACAAACCCACGTGTCTGACAAAGACCGATTCAGAGACTGAATTAATTGGAATGTAATGATTGAACATTTTTTGGTCATGAGACTTCCACAAAAGATATGTACATGTTTTATCGAATAAAAAAATGTGTTTATGAAAAAACTGCCTTCCCTACATTTGAACATTGTTTCTCTGGAGATTATACAATTATCAGTGGCGCCTCCAGAAATTTTTCGTAGGGGTGGCCAGATGGGGCCAGTTAAAATCTTGGGGTGGCACACCAAAACTACAGTATAAACCATAATTTCAGAATTGTTTTCTACTGTTGTAATAAACCAGCCTGTAGAAAACTATCAGAAAGACTTAAGGAAACTCCTACTGATATACTTTGGTTTATTGTGTAATATTTAATGTTACTAATGATATTAGTAGGGCCCAACTAATATATATTACATTGTATATAATGATATATATTATATGATATATAAGGGTCCTTGCCCCACAGCAAATTTCCAGATACTTACATAATTGTGATGAATTTAATCATTTTTAAGTTATTAGTTTGCAGTGTAAGATTACAGTTAACACCTTTAAATATTACATAAATGTATTATGAATTTTTAATAAACTTAATGAGTGTATACATCAGCAGCAAAAAGTAATTCTTGAAAAAATCTGCACAGTAATTTTATAAAATCTAAATATGTTAATAAAAACAAATTACTATTAGTTGTCTTTTAAAATTCAATCAGGCAATCATGTCACAATTTTATATTTATATATTAATGTCAAGAATTCAGAAGTGCATAGCCTAAACTACAAATAAATTATATACAATTAAATTATGCTTATTTAAAATGTATTGAGCAGGCTAGGTATAACAAAATATATTGGCTTTTAATAATATTTCAGTGCGCAAACCATGATTGAGCCCGTTCTTGCATGATTACATGAAAAACATCGCGGGTGCAGAATGATGTGCTCAAAGCAACATGGAGTCACAGTGTGCAGCAGCACTGCGCTTCATAAGTGTGCATTTAAAAGCTCGTGTCACAAATCGAAAAATGAGCGCACAAATCCAAGTGCGATTTGTTCCTTTGTTTCACAGTTATTGTGCGTTTGATGCCGATTCATAATCCTTGTGATATGTATGTGTGATCTAACAGAACACGGTAGTGAGTCGCTTAAAAACAGCAACAAACTCCAAGAAAATAAAGTAATTTTATGCGAATATACAGACTATTATCTACAGATCATGCATTTATAATGTGAATATATCATATTGGAGAGAGTTTTACCGTGCATCCAAGAGGCGCGCGTGCTGTTTGAATATGAATGGAGAATGATGACAGCCGCAGAGGAGGGAAAACGAGTTTATACTTTAATGATGTAAATATAGTTCTGTCCCTCACATTAAGCTATGGAATGACTTCAGATGACTTTGTCACCCAAACTGACGTGAAAAAAGCGGGAGGCGCCGAAAAGCGCGCTGTTTGCATCCCTGCCTGTCCAAACGTGGCAAAAACACACCTAAAAGCTGCTGTATACCATTTGGCACTTAAAAAGCACGTCACGACACATAATTCCCCGTCTTCTTTCACTTAAGAATATTTTTGACTTATTTATAAAATGCATAACTGATGCTACAAAAATTAATACTGGCCATTGGGGTGGCCAATGGGGTGGCCAGGAGTCGGCCAGGGGTGGCCATGGCCACCCCTGGCCACCCCCTGGTGGCGCCATTGACAATTATAAAGACTTCAGAAATATGTTCTGTGAAAATCTAGAGAGTTATTTTAGGATTTTTCTGTAAGTTTCTTTTGGATTTTAACTTAAATATATCTGTGTGTGTCGTCGGATCACAAGTTCTGTCATGCGATTTCTCATGTAAACACTTATTCTTAATAAACTCCGAGTCCGTAGACTTCGGAGAAGTTGCATAAAAGGACAGTTGTGTATCTATTCAAACCAGAGTTCAAATGCAAACTTGTCTACATTTATTTGTGCATTAAATTACGTCTACGCGTGATATTGAGCGAGCATCAATAAAAGTCTATTTTTGTAATGGTCAGCAGTGTGTCAGCAACAACGTCCTCATTTCTTCTGTCTGAATGGAGAATAAATGAGAATCACATGATTTCCCGGGACACACAACCATTCATGCATTGACTGCTGACTAAACACACTCCAGTCTGAAGATAACACACATTCCTGATGCTCAAGTGTTATTATCCCTGCTTTCCCACTTTATCCCATCAGGTTACTCAAGCTCAGTTTAAATCCGAACAGAACAACTGATCATGAACCCCTGGACCATTTATGACCTTCAAATTGCTGGAAAATAAACAGGTTGAAAAGTTTAATGATTAATGAATTTAAAGGATTTTGGTGAAAGGTTAATTCCGCTGCAGCTGCAATAATTTTACCGCAGTGTTATCACATGAAAATGTCTCATCGAAGCTGGAGAGAAACAAGCACTGACGATAAGAGTATTGAATGAGAGCTTCTGCTCAACACAGAACAAATAGTGAAAGACGGAAGTCCTGGAAGGATCACTTCCTAGCTAAAAACTGAAAAGAAAATGAAAAAAGAACATAAAATTACCAAAGCTTAAACTAAAATTAAATCTGAAAACAAAAACTAATTGAAATATTAAAATAATATAAAGTAACAACCAGTTAATTAAATTAAAAATTAAATAAAGCTGACATAAAACATAAGATACAAATATTTTTTATTTAATATTCTAAAACAGAAAATAAATGTTTAAATAACTAAAAAAATGGAAAAAATAGATTGAAAAATGATTTTATAAAAATATTACTAAACAAAATAAATGAAATAATAGCCTACTGCTCATGACGTACGTGTATACAATAAATAATTTTTATAAAAAATTAAGTATTTAAAAGACTAAAACTAAAAAATAAGAACTAATTCACACATTGATAAATAGTATAATAATAGAATATAAATAATACTAAGATAACACTAGTTAAACAATTGTATATAAATATATATATATATGTGTGTGTATATGTATGTATATAAAAGTGCAGTCAAATCGATCACATCTAACAAAAAATTGAAAATGTATGTATGTATACACATGTAAATGTACTTTTTTGTAACATAATGAATCAATTTAACAGCACTTATATATTGCATATATCGACACACACAGAAACATATATATGAGCACACACACACACGACAAAACATGACAAAAAACGACAACTAAATCAAAAGCTTTATATTTGTAATTAAATCTTTATTGTTTTCCTCAATAGAAGTGTCCACAGTGAAAAAAATACCTGCCCCTTTTTTTCTTATAAACAAACAGTTGATTTGTATGGCACCCAATGGTGAAGTCCAACTGCGTCTCTTCAAAGTGTTATTACAGAAGGGCCCAAAATATCATTTATGAAGCAAACTAATAAACAAACAACAAAAAAAGTCTAATGTTATAAATGACGATGAATAACAGCCTTACAAACTCTGACAGCAGCAAAATCTGTATAAAAAAAATCTCATGTAGAAACAATTTAATCATTAGTAGTAGCGTAGCAAAAGTCGATTAATTATTTTAACATGTCAA
This sequence comes from Pimephales promelas, assembly GCF_016745375.1. Next base: position 12,128,414 of record NW_024121155.1, read on the forward strand.
AGTCAAATATGGTTTGACACGAAACGATAACATGTTGGCATAAATGTCTACACATGAAAATGTAAGATGAAGTAAATAAAGAGAAAAAAAAGAATGAGAAATGAGAAAAACAGGCCCTAAATGAAGAAGAAAACCAGTTTTAAGACTGAAGTGCTTTGGGATTCTGGTTTGACCAGCTGAAAGAGCTCCGGTATTGATATACAACGCTTTAGGAGCGTCTTTATTAATGCTTTACGTCAATTGAACAAATAGAAACAAGATCCTAAATCTATTGAAGATTTACAATGATCGTTTGAGTGAAAACTAGGAGCCAGCAAAAGAAAAATCACTGATTGAGTGTAAGTGTTGACATGTACTGTACAGTTCCTATCATTTCCACCGGGCCAGTTCACAATCCCATTACAATCTCTTTTACTTGCTAAACACAATGTCATTATGGTGTTTTAAAGTGTATATACCAATATCCTGGACTTCTGAAATGATCTAGGTCGCCATTTGTCTCTGAAATCCCAGAAGTACAAACATCTTTTGACAGGTGTCGCGTGGCCTGATGGGAAGTTTCTCACTGTGAATGAGAGGAGAGCGCCCTCTAGTGTAAACCACTGACATCACTGCTGATGATGAGTAACGCGTCTGAGTGGAGAATGAACATGAAGTTTGGTTGCATACAGACGAGGAAGACACCCAGCCACCACCACATGCGTTTACATCCCCCAAAACAATAATCAACGTAAGAAAATAAAGGTGAAGATTACACAGAAAATATACAAGTTACTAATTCGATGAGAGTAACGAGCGGCCGGATAGATGATTCCCTTTGCAGCACGGTTTCTCTTGGTTTATAGGCAAGAGGTAAAGAGTGTAGAAAGGCCTCAGTCACGGGTGAGTGTGTGTGTTTGCGCGCGGACGCCTCCTCATGCGATCGCTTTCGCCTCCGGCAAAAACGCCTCCCAGTATTTTATCAGCTAGAGGAGAGAAAGAGAGCCAAATGTCAATTACAGGTATTCAGACAGATTAGTTTCCGAAACAAAGAAAGTGTTCTTGTACCTGTTGTTCTGAGTGGAGAAGTGACTCCAGATATTTGACGATTTGTCTCTTAAAATCTCGAGCTTTTTCTTTCTGTTAGCAGAGAAATTTAAATGAATTGTCAGTCAGAATCATTAAATACCATTCAACAATTAATTGAAGCGAGACCAACTGTATACCAAATGTTTATTAGCAGTACTGTTGCCCTATTTTATTTTGCGAATCTCCAACAACAGATTTACATGCATCCACAGTCAATAAACACTGTAATTTTCTCATAATATTTATTGTAGCATCAGCTCTCTTCTCTCAGTGTCTGAAACACTTTAACAAAGCATTCAGTCTCTCTAAACCCATCCTTTCTGAGAGTCTACTCATCTCTGATTGGTCAGATGGCCCAGTCTGTTGTGATTGGTCTACTCTGCTCTGATTGGTCAGATGGCCCAGTCTGTTGTGATTGGTCTACTCTGCTCTGATTGGTCAGATGGCCCAGTCTGTTGTGATTGGTCCAATCTACTCTGATTGGTCAGATGGCCCAGTCTGTTGTGATTGGTCTACTCATCTCTGATTGGTCAGATGGCCCAGTCTGTTGTGATTGGTCTACTCTACTCTGATTGGTCAGATGGCCCAGTCTGTTGTGATTGGTCTACTCTGCTCTGATTGGTCAGATGGCCCAGTCTGTTGTGATTGGTCTACTCTGCTCTGATTGGTCAGATGGCCCAGTCTGTTGTGATTGGTCCAATCTACTCTGATTGGTCAGATGGCCCAGTCTGTTGTGATTGGTCTACTCATCTCTGATTGGTCAGATGGCCCAGTCTGTTGTGATTGGTCTACTCTGCTCTGATTGGTCAGATGGCCCAGTCTGTTGTGATTGGTCTACTCTGCTCTGATTGGTCAGATGGCCCAGTCTGTTGTGATTGGTCTACTCTGCTCTGATTGGTCAGATGGCCCAGTCTGTTGTGATTGGTCTACTCTACTCTGATTGGTCAGATGGCCCAGTCTGTTGTGATTGGTCTACTCTGCTCTGATTGGTCAGATGGCCCAGTCTGTTGAGATTGGTCTACTCTGCTCTGGTTGGTCAGATGGCCCAGTCTGTTGTGATTGGTCTACTCTGCTCTGATTGGTCAGATGGCCCAGTCTGTTGTGATTGGTCTACTCTGCTGTGATTGGTCAGATGGCCCAGTCTGTTGTGATTGGTCTACTCTACTCTGATTGGTCAGATGGCCCAGTCTGTTGTGATTGGTCTACTCTGCTGTGATTGGTCAGATGGCCCAGTCTGTTGTGATTGGTCTACTCTGCTCTGATTGGTCAGATGGCCCAGTCTGTTGTGATTGGTCTACTCAGCTCTGATTGGTCAGATGGCCCAGTCTGTTGTGATTGGTCTACTCTACTCTGATTGGTCAGATGGCCCAGTCTGTTGTGATTGGTCTACTCTGCTCTGATTGGTCAGATGGCCCAGTCTGTTCAGATTGGTCTACTCTACTCTGATTGGTCAGATGGCCCAGTCTGTTGTGATTGGTCTACTCTGCTCTGATTGGTCAGATGGCCCAGTCTGTTGTGATTGGTCTACTTTGCTCTGATTGGTCAGATGACCCAGTCCGTTCAGATTGGTCTACTCTGCTCTCCTATGATTGGTCAGATGACCCAGTCTGTTGAGATTGGTCTACTCTGCTCTGCTATGATTGGTCAATGACCCAGTCTGTTGTGATTGGGTCATCTGACCAATCATAGCAGAGTAAGCCAGTGTGTTGTGATTGAACTTCAGCTCTGGATCTTCCTCAACACTTGACACACAATGATACTAACAGTAACGATGGCTTGGGTTTTGTAGTATCGACTCGAGCTCGAACAGCAGTGGTTTTGCTTTAGCAGCACAGAAAACAGCGCCGTCATGAACCAAACTCTTCCAGACTTTACTACAACTAAAGCATTTGCGCGTCAAAGTAGACTTCGTTTGGGGGCAGCCATAGAAGACCATAAACAGGCATTATGCAAAAATGTTTGTGCAGTACAGAATCTATTTTCTCTTTTAGATCACAATGGGCTCTATGCACGGCGGTATTTCCGGTGAGGCATTAGGGATGCTCGATAACTAACGATCGTCCAATGCAATACCGAGAATTTATATTGAATTTTATACTCCATGGTTATACTAAAGAAACGTTAGTCACAAAAACAGATAAAACAGACACCCCTCGTTGTGTTTATGCTTCTTTTTAAAATTATATGAAATAAAAATAACATCTAAACGTATGTACGTTTCATTTCAAAGACTGGAGGACAGTAAATTTTGAAGACTCTGCCATAATCCCATTTTCCTCGGTTTTCCTCCGCTTTAATCTCCACAACCGGAAATGTACGATCCTTGCGTCAAATGCGGAATTTATGCGTGCATATAGCCCATCGCTCAATTTATTGAGCACTTCATTATATTCACAAAGTGCTCTTTTACACACTATATTCAAGGCAATATCCAAAAAAGCATAACAGGGGCCCTTTAATGGCAAGATATCCAAAGCCAAGAGGGAAATCACCGTCTTACATCAAAACGAATGACGTCTTTCTGTACGGTGGCTGAGATTCTCTCGAATTCTCTCTCGAACTGCGTGACCTTTGCCTCCCACTGCAGGACGACAGTAGAGTAAGACATGATTTAGAAGGTTACAGATGTATAACATCAAACATGCCCCAAACAAGCAGCAGTGTGTGTGTGTGTGTTGTGCTTCACCTCAGAGATCTCGTCCTTGGCCTGCTGGAGTTTGTCAGGTTTGTTGGCCCACAGGAGTTTGGCCTCGGCCTCTCTTTTTTTCTGCAGCATGTTCTCAGCGTCCTGCCAGCGCTGCCACGCTTTCATTCTCTGATCAAAACACCCCTGGCAATGTAGAATACAAATAAATGACAATTCTAGTTAAATTATATTTTAGATTTAGATTTTTATTTACATTTTTAGCATAACGATACATACACTATGTAAACTACCAGTCAAATCATCAAATCATCATATTAGAGTGATTTCTGAAGGATCATGTAATCATGTGAAGACTGGAGTAATGATGCTGAAAATACAGCTTTGATCACAGGAATAAATCACATTTTAAAATATAAATTTTACAATATTTCCATTTTTACTGTGTTTGTGATCAAATAAATGCAGCCTTGGTGAGTAAAAGAGACTTTTCAATAAAATGTATATATATATATATTGGGACTGTCAAACGATTAATCGCGATTAATCGCATACAAAATAAAAGTTTGTGTTTACATAAAATAATTATACACTGTGCACCTACATATATTATCTATATAAATGCACACACATCCTTGTATATATTTAAGAAATATTTTCAAGTATATACTGTATATAGATTTATATATAATTTATATGACATGTAAATATAAATATTTTATATATAAATGATATTTTTTTCTTAAATATACATGCATGTGTGTATTTATATATATACAAAATAATTATACACAGAGCACCCATTGGATGCGATTAATCGCGATTAATAGTTTGACAGCCCTAAAAAAAATTATATATATATATATATATTTGATAATAATTCAAATGAAAGCAAGAATTATGTAGATACATACAGATATGCTTTATGATGTTTAAAAATATATATATCAATAATTGTAATAATGAATTCTGATACAATAATGATCCTGATACATATCTGAATGTATTTACATAATTGTTATTTATTATTAGTATAACAATAATTGAGATACAACATTAACAGTGAATTATTATTAATAATAATGATAAGTTATATACAGATATCACAACTCTAAAAATGTAAAAGTTTTATTTCTTTTTTCCCCCAAATATATCTATAATACTAATATTAATATAACAAATGAATAATACATTTGTTATTATTATTTACAGCAACAAATGATAATATATTGGATAATATGGTAGAAACAAAATATAATTAAAAAAAAATATTGTATATGATAATACTTTTTTTTGACAATCCAGTGAATTAAATAGGTTTACAAATGAAGGGTATAATTTTCTCTTTGCATGTGGAACGCCAACTGAAATATAAGATTACTTATAACAAATCAATCCGTGCCAGTTTAACATTATATGATACCTTAATATTAAAAAATAACAGAGTTAAATCATAATACACACGATTGTTCTTCTGTTTCTGTGTGTGTCTGTACCCTGACGGCTCCCAGCAGTCGTATATAATCGGCCAGCAGCTCCGAGAAGGTGAAGAAGTCGTTGGCCGCCTGGTCCTGATGGAGCTGCTCGATTCGATCCTCCACCTCGGCCAGCTGAGACAGAGCTCGCGACAGAGCCGTGTTATCCTCCGAGCTGCCCAACATCGCCACGCTCTTCGCAAACACGGCCGTGTTCCCAGACAACTCTGAAACACACATCCCGCCCGTGAACAACTAGTTGCTTTACAGCAGTCATCCAGTCAGATTCGGTTTCACTTAATATGTCACATTACAGAAATAAAATGGGTTGCAATTCCCAAATTTGAATGCATTACATAAACAAAAGACCTTCTGACCTTTCCTGTGATTGACAAGCGATTCCACCATGACGTGAAGTTTCCGCAACTGCTGTTCTTCATTTTCTACATCCTGGATCTTCTCATCAAACCACTGAAACCAACAAGCACACACACTGTTTAATATTCAGTCTCCTCTCTAGGTTGGATCCTCTTTATCGTAATATAATATAACCGTTATTCCACTCACCACGTCCTGTTCGTTCATCTTTATGGTCATCTTACTCACAGCGTCTGTGGCTTTGTTGAGCATTTTGAGGAAGCCGGCTCCACTCAGAGCCTGTGTGCCGACTGCTCTGGGTAACTAACACACACAATGGATGGGTAAACACATCTGCATGCGAGACGTCACTTCTCTTAGGTTTATGTTAATATGGAGTTTGCGGTCGCATGCTAGAATAATTTTATGCAAGTAGCCGTCTCACCTCTTCTTTCTCTAAAAACTCTCTGACATCAGGGTCCTGCAGGAGAGACGGGTGACTAACAATCCTCTGAAGATACCTGCGACCACACACAAACAATCCTCAATATTAATTACTACTAACATTAAATTTATTAAAATAAATTAAAATAATCAACATTAGATTGAATAATATCATAAAGTGAGATATAATAAAATGTAATGTTTTTATTCATTTATATATATATATATATATATATATATATATATATATATTAAATACACACATTTTCACTAAAACACATTTTGATGAAGATGGAAAAATGACTTAGATTGGATCATATAATATACACAACATAATATATATTGGTAATTAATATTTATTTACAATACTTAGATTTCTTGGATTAGAGGTGTAATTTTTCAGTCCTCATAAAATATTGAATAATTAATTATTTAATTGTATTTATTATTTAATAAAGTATGATTTTATTCATATGAATTACTACTAACATTCTACTATATTTTATCAAATCGAAATAATTTTTCTGTCCTCATTAAAATGAAAATACATACAGTATAATGACAGTAGTGATAAATATTAATATTATATTATCCAATTTAAGACATTTTCTATCCCCAAATATCATTTTAATTCTGGTGAACACACACACACATATATATATATATATATAAATGAGAACACAAAAATTACTTAACCTGGATAGTATAGTAATAGTTATATAATATATATAAAATTTATATATATATCAATTTAATATATTGGATAGTACCTGGATAGTATAGTAATAGTTATATAATATATAAAATATATTACATTTATATATATATATATATATATATATATATACATTTTATATATTATATAACTATTACAATACTAGCCAGGTTAAGTAATTTTTTGTGTTCTCATTAATATATATATATATATATATATATATATAAAATAAATATAATGACAGTAGTAATTAATATCAATCTAAGTCATTTTTCTGTCCTCGTTAAATTGAAAATACTGTACGGTAGCAGCATCACAGCCAATCATAGTTTGACGTTTTATACACAGATATATAAGAGGGATTTTAAACCAATGAGATTTCACTGGGGACGGGGCTTCTTAGTGCAATGTAACAAAAAGTTCGGACATGACACATTGATGATAATTGTGACTTGTCAGGACAAAAACTATGAGAAGAAGAGTGATGCATCACATTACTAGTGCAACTAGTTAAGAAACATTGTCATCTTCAGTAACGAACCTCTCTAGAGCAGCTCTCCTCCGCTCCACGAACTCTGCTGACGACGGATCCTCCTTCCCGACTTTGACTTTTGTCATACCTGGAAAATTCACGCACAGTTATTCATAATCAGGCGCTTGTTCATAATCAGATCAGATCGGATGCATTAGCAGAAGCAAGTTTCTACCCAGAATGCTCTTCTCTGGTGGTGGAGGTATGATGTATCCATTCTGTGCGTGTTTCTCCGAGAGCTTTTCGTACAATCCCAGGAAATCACTGAAACGTCTGCGTACAGTTAGCGTCTTGCTACGGAACATGGTTAATGACGTCTGAGAGGATGAAAAGAGGGAGGTTTAGACAGTGTGTCGTATTGTGCGGCCGTGTAATCTGCACAAAAAAAGTAAAAAATAAAAATAAAAATCACCTGTGTTGAAACTTTGTAGGCCATATAAGCATTCATACCATCACCTGTAAGAAACAGAGAGAGAATCACCTCACATGCCCAAAATAAAACCCCAGCTAAACATATATATGTGCGGTTAACCTCAAGCTCAAAGATCAGGACTGGTTACACAAAGGTCACAGGTTTAGAGTCAATGATCCCAGCTGAAAAACAGCTTGACTAGACTAAACTGGTCTCCCAGACTGGTCCGGTTTGCTGGTTTTAGAAGGGTTGTCAGCTTCAGCAATCTAAACCAGTTTAAATATCAAACTGATATTAAAAACCAGCAAACTAAAAATATTTTTACCATCGAAACTTTCAAGATTGACATATTTGAATGAAATGTGCTCAAAGCTGTAAAGGAGAGGATATGCTAATGTCTTTGTCAAATTTCTGACCAACCTATGTAAATTGAATGAATTATGCATTTATATAGCGCTTTCATATGTACTACCTAGTTATGCTGCTGGATCACAAATAACTAGATCATCTTTATAAATTCTCATTCAATGAAATTAAGAGCACATGACAACAAGAGACAACTGACAAAATATTAATAGCTGATTATGATGTAGTCAATGTACAATGTAAAAATGAATATGCTTAATCTAATCAAAAAAATTGTGGCAACAGATTACAAGCCATATTATTAATTAAATTTAGAATTGAAGTACAAACAATTTAGAAACAATTTACAAACAAATTAGAATTGAGTAATAATTAATCAAATTAATTCCTTAAAAGTTAACCATTTAAAATGAGTAAAACTTACAAAAACCAAAAAAACATATTTAAGTCACCATTATGGTGATCGGTGTTTGTTTTAGGTTTGTTTTAAAATGACGGTTTTCTCTTTTAGTGATTCAGCTTGTTAACATCAGGTATCCTTAATGTTGGCAATATAAAATAAAGAGTGAGAGATATTTTTGTTGTGTACTCGTTTTAAATGGTTAACTTTTAAGGAATAATTTGATTAATTATTATTACTCAATTCTAATTTGTTCAATTTAATTAATAATATTGCTTGTAATCTGTTGCCACAATTCTATTGATTCGATAAAGCATATTTATTTTTAAAGTGTATGCGTTTAGTTTTTCTATGCATTTTGCATATTTTTGGAATAATAAAATAAACCTTTAGCTGTAGTTTGCCTCTTTTTTTGCCAAATCATTTTGTCAGATAAATAACTTAACCGAGAGATTTTCCCCTCCCTAATATTTAAAAATATTGGTTTAATCTAAATTGTAGGGTCACTGAAAACAAAAATCCCCTCTGGACATCACTTTTGGCCACTATATACAAAGTAAGAGTGAGCAAACCATCAGCTAAATATGATCAGATGAAATATGATCTCCCAGAGCTGATTTTTGCCCTTACAGTAAACAACACACCTTTAAAAAAAGAAGAAGGACAGGAAATGAAAAAAAAAACCTGGTAAAGGGCAAAAAAGGAAGTTGTGATCGTATGGCAGACGTATCTGTGACTCAGTTCCTTAATTAGAACAATTTCACCTCCTGCAAACTCAGCACACTACTTTCTCAAACTCATGTTTTATGAGATCAGCGTTAATCCTCAAAAGCCTGAAATGAGACATCAGAAAGCTAACATAGTGGAAGATGACGGTCTTACCAACTTTCTCTGGATTTGTGACGGAAATGTTTAGATCAAACTTGTCCTCACTTTCCTCTTCCTCCAGCTTTATGAGAAGAAAGAGAAAGGAAGAAGGAAACCTTTAAGGTTAGATCTGATCTCTAGTGATGGGAATCGCAAGAAATGCAACAAATCCAGTTTTGATTCTGATTCAACTTGATTAATTAAAGGGATAGTTCACTTAATTAGTTTGATTAGTTTAATGAATTTTTGATATGTTTTAGCTTACCCCAAGGGCATCCAAGATGTAGGTGTCTTTGTTTCCTCAGTATTTTCCATTTGATATTTTTAGGTCAAACCGTTCGTGTCTGTCAGTCATATAATGGAGGTCTATGGTCACCACCTCAAAGAGCATGCACAGAGAAGTCCAAATTAAACATGATTTAATGACTCGTAAATGTAAATACACATTGATGGCCTAAGACACGAAACAAGCGGTTTGTTTGAGAAAACGAACAGTATTTATATCATTTTGTCACCTCATGTTACCTCACAGCCACGTCCAAGTGATCTGAGGGCGTGGACGCTTTGGTTTGTGCAAGTGATATCTTGCACGAGTACGTCACTCATTGTTTACACAGAGATTTCGGAAGCGTTACCTTTCACCGTGAAGAGCTACACATATTTAGATATACAGGAAATCGCTTTCAATATATCAACAGACAACGTTGAATTTTTTCCACAACCGCGCGAGAGATCACTTCCGGCGCTTTCCAGCGCTTGCGCAGACCAAAGCGCCCGCGCCCTCAGATCACTTGGATGTGTTTACAAGAGGTAAAAATGATATAAATACTGCTCGTTTTCTCACACAAACCGCTCGTTTCATGTCTTAGGCCATCAATGTGTACTTACATTTACGAGTCATTAAATCATGTTTAATTTGGACTTCTCTGTGCATGCTCTTTGAGGTGGTGACCATAGACCTCCATTATATGACTGACAGACAAGAACGGTTTGACCTAAAAATATCAAAATTGAAACTACTGCGGAAACAAAGACACCTACATCTTGGAGGTAAGCTAAAACATACCAAAAATTAATTTCAAAGTGAACTATCCCTTTAAGAAGCTTTGAGTAATTTAATTTTCAAATGAAACACATAAATAAAAAGTTTAAGACTGATTCTTGACTAATTCATCAAAAAGAATCAGCTCACAGGAGTCATTTGCTTGTGAATCAGGCACTAAAGGAGCCAAACATCATGAAAAACGTTCAGTGTCATTTATTTTAAAAAAATGTTCACTTTCCAACCATCTTTAGAAGTGTTTTACCTCCTCCAGGGCTTTGGACGGAGGTTTGCTGGAGCTGCTGGCTACCGGGGCGGCAGGAGCCGATACTGGCGCTTTCACGGTATCTTTCTTCTTGCGGTCATTAAGAGGACTGTCCAGAGACAACTCCACTGTAGCTTCTGGGGAAAACAGTGAGAGAAAGTGCATTTTACGGATTCAATGAAACTAAAAAGATACAACAAACACACACACACATGCAGAACACATTGCATCAGCAACATAAAGAAGGGTGAGAGGTCAAAGGTCACTGAGGAATTCCTTTTCCTCTTCCCGAGTCAATGCTGAGAAAGCGAATTCATCATTCATCACCCAGAGAAGTGATGTGCATGCATTTCTGCTTGTACAATACATGCGAGTAAAGAAAAAAAACAACAGGAAAACGTTTAATTGCGCAAAAAACTAAGCCTGGAAAACCCTACAGCACTTCTAATCAGTGTTATTTAAGTGTTATTTATATACTATTATTCAAAGAGCTTTTATTTTCAGTTTTAATTTTAATTGTAGTTTGAGTTTTATTATTTTACTTGAGCATCAACGATTTAGGAACTCGCTTGAGGCCTATCATAGCCAAAAGGTCGAACACAAGTCGAACTTTTAAAAGCATCATTGACCCCAAACCATTGTCTAAGTAGGCCACTCACAAGGTTTCCAAAAAAATGACCAAAACATTCAAAGATGCTTTTCACATGTGGGAGGGCAGCTACATTTTGAAACACAAATGAAACTTGCTTTAACATGCCCCAAAATGCTCTCAAGGTTTAAAGGCTCAAAAATGTTGTCTAGATAGGCAGCTCACTAGCTTTTGAAGATTAGAACACTAAATTTGTGTTAAAAGACGTCAAAAAAACGCTGTTATGCTTGTTTGAACTCTTTTAACTGAAAGCAACTTGGACTGAAATATCTCAAAATATGTCAGAGTGCCATTGTTTTGTCTCTTGATGTCTCTAGACGCACACTAGTAAGGCACACTTATAAAAGCATCTTAGCTAATTGAACTAAGGTCTAATCCTTGCTTGAAACCAGGCCTTAGTTTTGAAAGATGAACTTTTACATTTGTCCATGATGCCCGAAAAAGCTCTCTGGCCTCTCTGTAAATAATATACTGTCTATGAGTATTAAACCTTTGCAGAAAAAAAAGCACAAAAATACAAAATAAAAATAAAAAATTGAGAAATTGAAATTGCGCCGAGGAAGGAGAGTTCGACTTCCTTATCAAGGATGGAGTCGCGAATTTATCCTGAGATTTTCATCATTTACTTCAGAATGTCAGTGGGACAGTTTGATGCTTCGCTAGCGATTCTGGAGCCACATATTAAAAAGAAGACACCCAAATTTCCGCGCACGCACGAGAGACAGAACAGCTGTATAGGCTACAGGTTATATATTGAACCCAAATAATGCATTAGTTATCAAATTGGCTGCTCAATCACACCTTAATCGATCCGAAATTTCGGGGAGGTTTCCCTTTTCTAATCCGATCGAGAGAACATAAACACTTGATCGAATTGAAAACCGAAACTGAAAGCATGTGGAATGAAGTGCAGAACAAGCTCCCCCGGCCCCGAATTGTCAAAAAAAAACTCTCAAAATGGTGGCTGTGGATGCGAAAAACGCAGAAAATCGAACCCGTTCCGAATAATTTTATGACGGACGAAAGTTTCGGAGGCGTAATTGACATAACGGATGCGAATTTCGGACTTTAAAGTGACCAAAAAGACATTTAACTCCAGCTCACCAACGGTGTCGCCAATTCCCTTTGTCTCCAGAATGCGCGTACGCACGGCTCAAAGTTCTCCCGTCAAGTTTGTTTTTTATAGATCTCAACCTTTGCGTGTAAACTGTCGTACGTACGTTTCCAGCCCCGTTTTGTGCGTGTGCACGCTTTATAAATGAGACCCCTGGTGTTACCGGTGCAATGTCGTACCTGAGAAGATATCCTGCTCCTCAGAGTGAACCCCATTGGTCCTGGAGCTGCCGCTTGAGGAAGGTTTGGTGGCAGGTGCCGTCACGGCTTCCTCTGCGAACAGATCCGTGGGGTCGTTTTTAACATGTGGCTTGACCTTCACCTCTGTAAAGACATTGATAGGTGGCCCACTCGCCACTGAAGGCTGAGGGGGCTTCGTCATGGCTTTTAATGGCTCTTTAAACAGATCTTCCTCCTCCTCCTCATCATCATCATCATCGTCATCCTCATCACCGAACAGCTCAGCGCTCATTGCTTTCTTGGCGGCAGAGGCTTTGCTGCCGCCCTTCGGAGGGTCTTCGAAAATATCCTGATGTCGGGCTCCAATGGCGTTTTTGTGCTCAGGCGTGCTGCTGATGTCAACAGGTGCTTTACCGATGACATCAGACTTTGGCGTTTCTACAGGCGCTTTCAAGAGATCTGGCACGGGATTTTGGACTTCAGGCGAACTAATTACATCGGCTTCATCGTCCAGCGGGTCGCTGAACAGGTCGACGGCCTCATCGCTGCCAGGAGATTGGATCTTTAGGTTCTTCTGGGGTTCAGAGTTGATGTCGCTAAGAGGATCGCTGAAGATATCTTCTGGTGGATCGTTGAAGATGTCTTTAGGAGGTGCGGTCGTGTCAGGCGACAGTGAATCCATCTCGGAGATTGACTAGGAACAGCACAGAAATGATAATTCAGCTAATGTTGTGAATTTAGTTACTATAAATAGAAATACTGTGAGTTTAATACATTGTGTTTAACAGCCTGTGGAATCATTTTCCATCTGGCATGGAACGGTTTTCCAAATACATTAAACATTTTAAGGCTGAAAATGCACAGGATCAAAACAAAAGTTGTGAAAATAAATGAGCAAAATCCACACACTGTTTAACCCTTTTCTTTATTTGCAAAATGTAACAGCGACTTTTTAGATTTGGGTCCAAATAAAGAAAAGAGTTAAACAATTTTTTTTTCATATCTCTGGTTAAAGTTCAACCCCAAATAATGGAAAAAGTCTATTTTTAGTATTATTTTTGCATTGAAAATTTAAGCATATTTTGTTAAGCATACGTTCTTGTAACAGTAATTAGGCACCACATTTTTATTATATAATATTTATTAGTTTATGTATTTGTGCATTTTGGATGCATTTTGGTGCATTTTAATTAAATAAATAAAGCAAACCTTTTTGGGCATAGCACATTTTCCATCAGTGCTTTTATACTTTTTTTTATTTTATTTTATACTTTGTTTTTTAAAAGCAGAGTATGTGATTTGCTTCAAAAACATGTTTTGCTATGCTGGTTGAAAGTCTCTTCACATCCTGATAGGAATCACGAAGATATTGATACTTATTGTAATAGTACTTACATAATTAAAATGTAAAATATTTATGTTATTACAGGTATTTGTCATTATTATTTTTTTATGCTTGTACAACTGACATTACAATAAATAAATAAATAATTTAGTATTTTAGTACTATCTTTCACCCAAATTCTCATTATTGTCACAGTAAATATTTAAAAGGTAAAATATTCATCATGCTAGACTTTATTATTTTTACACACGTGAGCATTTGTACAATTGATGGTTTCAAATGAATAAATATATAGCATTGATTCCAGACAGGACGATTCGAGTAAACATTACATAAAATGTAATCCTGAAAAATTTCTTAAATGTTCCTGAAACTGGTTACTTTTTGATTAAAGAAATATGAAATGTTATCTCTTTTGATTATACATATATTAAAGACCTGCAAATTTTTCTCATGAGATAGTAAGTAATAGTCCTTTTGCAGTCACTTTCATCCAAAGGGACTTCTAGCACCCTTACAGGGACAATCCGGCTGTATTAACCCAGGGTTAAGTGCCTTGCTTAACGGTACAATGGTCACAGCTTAAAGGGATAGTTCACTTTGAAATAATTTTTTTGGTATGTTTTAGCTTACCACAAGTGCATCCAAAATGTACGTGTCTTTGTTTCAGCAGTAGTTTAAATTTTGATATTTTTAGGTCAAACCGTTCGTGTCTGTCAGTCATTTAATGGAGGTCTATGGTCACCACCTCAGAGAAATCCAAATTAAACATGATTTAATGACTCGTAAATGTAAGTACACATTGATGGCCTAAGACACGAAACGAGCGGTTTGTGTGAGAAAACAAACAGTATTTATATCGTTTTTACCTCTTGTAACCACAGCCACAAAGCACCCGCGCCCTCAGATCACTTGGACGTGGCTGTGGTAACAAGAGGTAAAAACGATATAAATACTGTTTGTTTTCTCACACAAACCGTTCGTTTCATATCTTAGGCCATCAATGTGTACTTACATTTACGAGTAGGGGTGTAACGGTACATGTATTCGTATTGAACCGTTTCGGTTCGAGGCTTCCGGTTCGGTACGCATACAAACCGAACGATTGCTTGGATCATTTTTCCTGCCGGCAAAATTCGCGCTGACGCGGCCAACACATCGTTGCGCAACATCAAATGGCAAATGTAATGAAAGCAGAACGAAACTGCGCTACTCATTATGTGCTTCACGGATTATCTGCTTCACGGATCGTTTATTAGTTCGGACCAGCAACATCTGTGCAGCGCGAGCCGATCTCGATCAAGCAACACTGTTACCACACCGCGCGAAGAGATCCGGTAAAGAAAACATTTGAATTCGTCATTGAGGTAATAACATCGCTGCGAGATCTAGTGAGATGCATTCACATTTCTCCGTTATTAACCGTAGATCTCTATTAGATCAAACAGCGCTGTCATGGAAACCAGGAGAAACATTGTGCCGTGAATGAACTAGTAATACTTTCATCCACAGACCAGCAACATTCACCATGGATTTAATATAGTAACACTAACTGGAACCAGTTTGCCTGGAATGGTGAAATGCTTTCAAGTACTTCACACATCTTTTTCCAGCACTTCAAAATTCAAATATTATATAAATAAATATATTTAAATGTTATTTTTAATGTGATGACCAAAACATTATTTGTTCATCCTTCAAAGATGACCCCCATTTATAAACCTGAAAGTTTCAAGATCTAGGAAAACTCACATTTATTTAAAAATATTTTTTCTTTAAACAAATAGGACATTTCTCTGGCATTTCTTTCTTTTTGCTGTATCGAAAACGTACCGAACCGTGACTTTAAAACCGAGGTACGTACCGAACCGTGATTTTTGTGTACCGTTACACCCCTATTTACGAGTCATTAAATCATGTTTAATTTGGACTTCTCTGTGCATGCTCTTTGAGGTGGTGACCATAGACCTCCATTATATGACTGACAGACAAAAACGGTTTTAAAAATATCAAAATTGAAACTACTAAGGAAACATGCCCTTGAGGTAAGCTAAAACATACCAAAAAATAATTTCAAAGTGAACTATCCCTAAGTGAAGAATCAACCCATGCTTGGTTCAAACCTACAACCTTCCAGTTCCAGTGCAGACCTTTAACCACCAACCCACTCCTTCATCATGACTCACGTACAGCAACTGTAAATTCTTTACCACAAAGCAAATTCTTCAGAAAATAAATGCTTACTAAGTAAAAAAAGGCATTTAGACATTGACTCAAGTTTGAGACTCACATGACCAGACCTTCAGTACTTTGACCTGAAAAGACTTAAATTACTACGCTAAGTAAACACTGACTGCTGGACACCAGCTCATGTATTAGAGACAGATTTACCTTCATAACACTCATCATACTGTAGTTTGGATCTCTTCCTTGGCCTGCATCCACATGCATATTTTAAATAACCTACATAAAACATCTTAAGTTTAACTATGATAATGTAGGGTGGTTCAGCATAAAGAAGTTCATATATTTTCACACTTCCTTTTTAATTAGACACAACATAACATTAATTTTACACATATACACACACTCTCTCACAGTCTGTTTGGAAAACTGGGTCAACATTCCTCGTGATATTATTTATTCAACTACAAGACAGTCCTCCAAAAACTTCAGTATGTCACATGCAGGCCTAAACTCAGATCTATTTAACCCTGCGGAAGAATCAAATCTGAGGTGGTGATGAAAATTATACCTTTTTTAAAACATTAAGCAAATATGATCACAGAAAACGCCGCATGAACCAGCAGATCTGAAGATCTACGGTTGAAGAAGAAGAATGCGAGTAGGGAGATGTGAGGGTGTCCGAGAAGTGAAAGTGATCGGTCTTCTCCTCTGTCTGCCTATCTACATGAAGTCTCTAGTTAATAGCTTCATAATACGTTTAATTGTGTTACTTACCGTGCCCGTAAACGCATCCGCGCCGTCGTCACTGTCCTCCAGCAGCTCGGGCTCCTCTGAGTCCGGGAAAGGAGGAGGACTGCGCTCCGAGCTGGCCGCCATCTTCAGCTCCACACACGGAAAAACTTTATTACAAGCGGACAACGCTAGAGTGAAAATGAGAGAGCGACAGTGAACTGATACGAAGAGAGAGAGAGAGAGATAGCGAAACAGCGACGCTCAGTGGTCAACAGTGGCGGGCTTTGCGCTGTTACGTCACGCTCACAAGACCACTCCCAAAGTAATGATTTTTTCCCCCACAAATAATGTAAAAAATAAAATAACGTTATAGTCCCGCTGTTATGGAGCCATTTAATTGTACATGAAAAAATGTGATTAAAAAAAATTAAATTGAGGAAGTGAGTGTGTAGAGGGGCGAGCCTTGCTGTTACGACACAAGCCACGCCCACTGATGCGTTTGTTTACAGAAGTACAGGAGTGAACTGAATCTTTTGCCCAACGATCATGTAGTTTACACTCATAAATACTTTAATCTGAAATGTTATTATGCCTCGACGGGCTCATGGAGATACAGAACCACTGCTATCGTCCACTCATTTGGACGAAGACGGTAAAAGGCATTATTAATCATGAAGAATGTGTGTTTATTATTACAGGATCTCTAGTGGTTGATATCCCGGTAGTGTATTGTGTAGAGTAAAAATGATGACTCAAACACTTTTCACCAGTCATAGACTATTAATTGTTAAATCTGGATCCAGCATTTTAGGGTTTTTACGATATACACTACCAAAAAAATAATAATTATTGAGTCGCAGTTTGGATTTAAAGAGGCAAATGCTTAAGGGTCTATTATTGCAGTGATTATTGTTTTTAGCATTTGGAAATACATGTTGTGATGTTTACTGATATATGATGTGTCCATCAGATGACGAGGTGTCCAGTAGAAAGAAACTGTCTTATGAGGAGGCTGTTGAGAAAGCAGGTTAATTTTACATTTATGTTTTTAATGTGCTGAATCATTCTTCCAACATTTAGTTTCATATGTTTGTCCATATGCAGTGGTCCTCATGTTTCTATCTCTCCGCAGGGTTCGGACTCTTCCATTGGCTGCTGTTGGTCGTCTGCGGGTGGGCGAACGCCAGTGATGCGGTGGAGATCCTGTGTGTGTCGTTCCTCTTGCCCACGGCACGCTGCGACCTCCAGCTCAGCTCAGGCGACATGGGGCTCCTCACCGCCAGCATATTCCTGGGTTATCATCTATCTTTTTGTGTTTGTTTTCTAACCAAATAACTGTTAAAAAGACTCACGTTGCATTTCAAGAAGAGAAACTGTTTTCTTAAACAGCAGGACAAACAAGGAAAAATGAAACATTAACTTCTCATTTTTATCATGTAAACTGTTAAGTCGGGTCAGAAATGCGGTTTGTTCTCTATTTGGTCGAACTTTGAATTGTGTTTGCCTTATCAAGTGTCTGAAAACTGCAGAGTCATGCTCATTGTTTTCAGTGAGAGTTTTAACAAGAAATGCATAACTGACCGAGTGATTGAAACTGCTGACATAACCATGTCATCTGATCATGTCTCATGCTGCTCATGTTAGATAACTAGCATCTCCCCTGACAGGGATGATGGTGGGCGGTTATGTATGGGGGTATCTGGCTGATCGCAGAGGAAGGCGGAGTGTTCTGGTCATTTCTCTGGCAGTGAATGGCACGTTTGGGGCAGTGGCCAGTTTGGCCCCGAGTTTCTGGCTCTTTCTCCTCCTGCGGTTCTTCAGTGGAGTCGGGTAACCACATCCCAAAAGAGTTTTTACATGCAGTTTCAAGGTCTATTATATGATCCAGATAGAATGAATGTTTTTGTCTCGCTCTCAGGGTCGGCGGATCCATTCCTGTCATCTTCTCGTATTTTTCCGAGTTTCAACCATGTTTGCGGAGGGGAGCTATGATCAGCGCTCTCGCCACATTCTGGATGGCGGGAAATATTTTAGCAGCAGGTAAAACCATCGTCCTCAGAGCTGAGAGAGAGGAGTGCCTCATAAATATTTATTTGAATAGGTATTTTGTGTGTTTTTGTCCAGGTGTGGCATGGATGGTGATTCCCAGAACATCTTTGAACGCTCATTGGGGCTGGTTGGATTTTCAGAGTTGGCGTCTTTTTGTGGTCCTCTGCTCCGTCCCCAGCCTGTCATCAGCACTTATCTTCAGACTCTTCATGCCGGAGAGCCCGAAGTTCCTGATGGAGGTATGTACTGACTCAATTGTATCTTTGGGTCTGTTACCGGACGAATGTTTGTCAGTCAGGTTTAGTGGGACTATTTAATTAGATGTTTCTTTTCCACAGGCCGGACGTGAGGCGGAGGCTTTATCTGTGTTCCAGAAGATGTTCAAACTGAACAACAGACATGCCACGAAACCATTTCCTGTGCGTATATGAGTTCTGGGCCTTCCACTGTTCTGTTCATTATTTAGATGATCAGTTGATGAAAATGAGTTTGTGTTAACAGGCACTAGGTCTTGTGATCAGACCCCAAGATGAAGAAGAGAAGAACAGACCCAGTAGCGGCTCAAGATCTCAGCGGTTTAACCATCAACTCAAACAGGTTCAGATCACGATCTCGAAACATTTTCTTAGAAAATATTAAAGCCTCACTGAGGTCCTGATGGTGTCGCTGCTTCTTCTACAGGCACTGGATCCCATCAGACAGCTGTTTGTTGGACCGCTGGCTTCCAGAAGTGTCGTTCTGCTGATTATATTTTTCTGCATTTCATTTGGGTAAAACCTATCAAAAGCAAAATATTCGCCCATTTTAAGGTTTATAAAAAAATAATAATAATGACATTGATGTTTATGTTAATATCTTCATGTCTTATAGTCACATTTAGCAGATTAGAGCTAAAGAGGCAACAATTTGCAAGAGCTCACCAAAATTGGACAGTTGAAGACTGGAAAAATGTTGCCTGGTCTGATGAGTCTCGATTTCTGTTGAGACATTCAGATGGTAGAGTCAGAGTTTGGCGTAAACAGAATGAGAACATGGATCCATCATGCCTTGTTACCACTGTGCAGGCTGGTGGTGGTGGTGTAATGGTGTAGGGGATGTTTTCTTGGCACACTTTAGGCCTCTTAGTGCCAATTGGGCATCGTTTAAATGCCACGGCCTACCTGAGCATTGTTTCTGTCCATGTCCATCCCTTTAACCATGTCCCCATCCTCTGATGGCTACTTCCAGCAGGATAACGCACCATGTCACAAAGCTCGAATCATCTCAAATTGGTTTCTTGAACATGACGATGAGTTCACTGTACCCCCACATTGGCTCCACACAGGCTGTTTTTGCTACTGTACCTTTAAGATTTCTAGTTATGATTTGCTAGCTACATTTTAGATTACAAATAAGTTTGAAAAAAAAAAATCCTCTCTGTGCAGGTATTATGGGTTATGGATGTGGTTTCCAGAGCTTTTTAAGAGAGCGGAGGACGGAGGGTCTCCATGCACCAACACGTCTCGAGTCCAAAGCACAGAGAATGAAAGCTGCTATCCAGTCAAAACTGCAGGTGATGTTACTAAAAACAGACCAAATGAGACAGATAATTATTTTTCTCTTTTGTTGTCATGACCAAGTATTTTTATATTATTTTGCAGTATACATGGAGGGTTTTATAACTGCGGCTTCAAACTTGCCGGGAAACATCTTCACTATCCTTCTCATGGACAGAATTGGCGGGAAAATCCTGCTGTGTGAGTACAGCATGTTATCTTACAATGACTGATTGGCACAGATTGTTATGGCAGCTTGATATACCTCATCACCACATTGATTATTGCAAAATATTACAGAACTAACAAAGCGCACTATAAAAGTCTATCTATAATAATGATTTTTTTTCTGTGCGGTAGCCGTCAGTTTGCTGGCGTCCAGTGCGAGCGTGTTTGTCATCTACATGGTGAAAACCAAAACTCAGAGTCTGATCGTGTCCTGCGTGTTCAGTGGCGTTTCTGTCATCTCCTGGAACGCCCTGGATGTGGTCGGGACGGAACTTTATCCCACACAACTACGGTAAATCCCAATATTCAATTGTAATCTTGTAATATTGCTACTGATTTCACATCCAAAGAGGTCAGACAATCATAATTCCAAAAGTTTGGAGTAATAAAGGTTTTTAAATTTTTAAAAACTTTGTAAAAATTAAAAATTCAGTGTCACATGATCCATGAGCAGCAAATCATCATATTAGAATGATTTATAAGGGATCATGTGACACTGAAGACTGGAGTAATGATGCTGAAAATCCAGCTTTGATCACAGGAATACTTTTTATAATCTATTAAAATAGAAAACAGTTATTTTAAATTGTAATAATATTTCACAATATTACAGTTCTTACTGTATTTTTGTTCAAATAAATGTAGCCTGTGTGAGCAGAAGAGACTTCTTTCAACAATCTGAATTATTTCTATAGAGTTACATAAATGTACACTATCAAAAAAGTTACAAATACAAATAATGACCTTAATAAAACTTTGACTAACTATATGAGAAATAAATAGGAAATTGTAGTAAATGGCTTCATTAAATAGAATTCAGAGAACAAAATGAATGAATATACTAACTGAGTGTTTCTGTTTTGTAGCTCATCAGCTCTGGGGGTTTTTACTGGAGTGGGCCGCGTGGCAGCCATCATGGGAAATGTTGTTTTTGGGCAGCTGGTGGACTCCAACTGTGCCGTACCTCTGCTGATGGTGTCTGCGCTCCTGCTGGCCGGAGGACTGGCGGCTCTACGCCTGCCTCAAACTAAACAGACTGAACTGACATGACACAGCCAAGCCAAACTTGGCATTCTGGGACCAAAATACCAAACCAAAGAGCTTAACAATTTGCAGTTTTGTCTTAATGTTGCACAAGTGCACTATGAAAAGTTTTCACACACCTTTGCCATGTTTTCTGTACTGGAATTTTTAGTATCAGTAATTCTTATTGGCAGCTTAAAGCCTTATTAAATCAAATCTTGAATATTTAATAAATATTAAGTTCAAAATCTGATATATTTGTATAACAAGTCATACATTCTTATCATAATTTTAACAATATTTTTTATTTTATTTCAGTTGATTTTTATGGTATTATTGAATTCTAATAGTTTCTAAATGAAGGATATTCAATTGACTTTACATTTGTATCGAATTGCACAATTCCCTTTAGAGTGATATTTTTATATGCATATATTTTCTAACACTTTTAATGTTTGCACACCACATTAAACAGAACAGCCAATGGATTGATGCTTCAACAACTTTATTTTGTCCACTCTGAACATTTGTAAATAACCATGGCAATAATTGCAGAGTAATGAGGTAGAGACTTTGAAAATCTAAAAAGCAGCTGCAAAAGGCAACAAGGAAGAGATGATGCTCTTTGGCACAGCAAGAAACCAGAGCGGTGCAGATTCACTGAACTAAGGTTAGGAGGAGTGTTTAAAGCAAAATACAAAACTCAAAGCGAGGATTTCACTTCGATCTGCTCTAACAAACAAATTTAAAACCACCGGCAAACGTTTCCCTAGTGCCGTGTTTAAAAAAGTGCTACGATTTGATAAAAACTATGTACAGCACAGAGGTCAGAGTAACATCCAGAGTTGTAGAGTTGTATTCAATCTGATGGATGATTGACGGGGTGCAGCGTGGTGGTTGCTAAGCAACAGCATCAGCCAGCTGTGATGTCACTTCCTGGAGCATTTTACAAGCCAAGATGCTCATCAACCATTTAATAGTGTTAAAAAAACTAAATAAAAAGGCCCTAAAGGAAAAGACACTGAGACAGCCCAACTTAAAAATCTGTTAAAAAAAAAAAAAAAAGTCTAAAAATCACCAGCTAACCAGCCAATACAAATAATAATAAAACAAAAAAAAGGTCTGGAAAAGCTGGTAACAAAAAAGAAGCCAAAGGCACCGACTGGCATTTGCCTGCAGAGGGTCAAAACTGCGAGAAACTAATTTTCTGTTCATGCTAAATTTAAAATACAACTCTTAAAATCAGATATCCATGGCTGTCTGGTTAACTGTGCAAGTGGCTCAGCATCAACGAACCCTTTAGTGTGCATAGAGCCTTAATGAACGAGAGCAGTGCAATATAACGCATTAACCTCCTCAAGTGAGTCGCCCCTGTTTCCCATCAGACTCACGCCAACATCCGTTCAAGAAACAGTGAACTCAGTCCGGACTCTTCCCCACGCCGCTGACGCTGGGTTTAGTGGGGGTATAGGCCCTTCTGGTTGCGCATGAGTGGCTGATGGCTACTCAAAACATCCAGAGAGTGACGCCAATGCCAGCATGACCGACAGTGGTATTTAAAACAAGCCTGGAAGAACAACAACAACAAAAAAGAGTTGAAGAAATATGCATAGAAGTGCAATACGTAAAGAGTGTGGTTTGTTAGGTGCTTTGCATAGACTTAATCCAATGAATCAATAGTCTAATCAATACACCGTCAACCAAAAGATTCACAGCCCTACTTATTAGAAACAAGGCCACAATACAGAAATACATTAAAATAGTTGATCAAAATAAAATTGTTCATGTTCACTGTCATGTTGTTAATGCAAATTTACAGTAAAATAACACCACGTGAAAAGAGACTTAAAGGTGCAGTAAGTGATTTCTGAGAAAGAGTTGATATCTGAAATCAACCCAAACAAACACACCCCTCCCTTCACAAACACTCACTGCAAGGGTGGACGCTTTATCATAGCTGAAGCAAAGCAAAATAATACTGTGTGAAAAATAAAGTGAAGATGAATGAACGTCAGAGAAGAACAAAAAATATGAACATACAGTGAACAAGTCAAACAATGACACTCAAAACTGTCCTGTTACTGTAGCTAACATTACATCAACAGCATATCTTGGTTCTGAACCAATGTTACTTAAGCTAGTTCACACTACATGATTTTAAAACGTCGGGCTGAACCGTGCGGTTCACACTACATGACTTGCTCTCTGTGAAATCAGGAGTGTTCAAGTTGTTTAGCTGTTCACACCACACGACACAACGTGATTGATCCACAACAGGAGGTAACGCACTACACGAGTTGACAACGCACTGCATAGAGATACAACCACGATCGGATGATAAGAGCAAATCATTTGTGACTCTAATGAGAGCTGTTTCAGTACTATGGTACGGTCTAAATCCTGAAAATAATCAAATAAATAACGAGTTGACAATAACTCTGTCACCCAACGATTCTATCTTGTCTACAAACCACGTTTTGTCACGAAAAACCACAATACAACGAACCAGAAATGACGCGAAACATCACGTGCGCCAATACTTTTACAATACAAATACGCCAATGATTTGCTCCGAGAAAAAATGCAAAAAAAGAAAAAGTATTGCATTGCTCTGATGGGCTGTAGCTCATGACATCACTGAGGTTGAGTCGCGCGACGGCTTATGATATCTAGCATGCTAGATATTTTTCTGCGCTCGGCGACGCATCTGTTAGCGTCTTCACTGCGTTGTTGGCTCTTTCAAACTAACAGATTGGCAAGCGTTCATTGCCCGCTAAACACCCTGACCTGACGATTTGCAAATCGGGCTTAAATCATGTGGTGTGAACTTGGCTTTAGCCTGACTACATCAGACTTCCTACTTCTGCTAATTTCATTTTCTATCTTTCAGTTTTCCTGAGGCCTTCGGATGGATGGCCAATCAACGTACAGAGGGCGGGCTGAGAGCCGCGTTTTACGTTGTAGGTTAGAGAAATCGAATGGGAAACGAGACACGGGATGCAATTCGCTCTGTTATGGAGAACATTCTGGGGGTTTTTCAAACTGAAGCCACAACAAGAAGAGTGTTTGATAAACCTTTAAATGGAGGTGATGTTGTGGCACTACTCCCGACTGGTTTTGGGAACAGTTTAATTGATCAATTACCGTTAGTTACGGAAACAAAGTGACCTGAGCTTAACTCTTGATATGATGCTTTTACTGTGTTCATACCTGGGCCCTACAGAAGAACGGGCCGGGCTGACTGTTACATATTTGGCACATGGAGTCATCCAGATACGGGTCAATCTGGATCTACAGAGGGAACAGAAAGAGAGTGAGGTAGATACACGGGGATGATCTTTGATGCTGTATATTTAAGTCCTGCTCTTCTGTACCTTCTTGGTAAACTTGCATGTTTTTATCTGCACAAACGCCGCAGTCACGGCTTTCAAGTAGCTCCTCTGGCTCCTAAATGTCACTCGTCCAGAACCTAGACGAACAAATGCAACACGTTGGGACAATAACTATAACGATAATGATAAAATCTTTTTAAATATAAAAGAATATCAGAGTTCACAACACAACTATAACGATAACGGCACAGAGAAGAGATATCAAAACATGATTTTTTCCAACTGATGAACAATAAAAACATTGACAGCCAATCAGAATCAATCCTGGTTTAAAGAGCTCAAGCATTTAAAGGGGCAGACAACAAAACTGAATAAACAATGATATCATGTGTTGGTGTGGACACCAAAATAGTTATCATCATAGTTATCATCCTTGGTGTGAATGGGCCTTTAGGGTGTGTTCAAACTTGTAGTTAGGTTCTCTTGAATGATGCATATAGTCCTGATTCACTTGGTGTTCACATTGTCATTTTCAACAACCAACAAAGATACAAAACGAAACCAATGGCTTTTATGACGTGTATTCATGTATTTCAGAACATCAAAAACAAAGCTGTGTGCTTGGGATAAACTCGCTCATTGTAAGTGTGTTCTTCTGGTGGTGTTTTCATGAAGAGTTTAGAAAATGTGTAAAGGAGTCAAAAGAGCGTCAGGAATCCCTCCGTCACGCACCCAAACGAAGATCTGCAGCAAAAAGACTCGGGTAACGAGTCTAATGGACAACGTAGTTCATGTGATGAAAGAAACCATGTATGCTTGAGTATTCTGTCATTTAATGGTCCTGTTTTTAGTTTGTTTAGATGTCTTTGGTCCATGTTGCATTCATATAATATTCAAACCAAACCAGGTATGGAATGCCAAAGCTGACTTAATTAAAAAATAAATAAATATACATAAATAAATATACAAAGAAATGTAAAAAAAGCAAAAATACATAAATAAATACAGAAATTAATATACAAAGTAATGTAAAAAAAGTACAAATAAATAAGTATTTATACTTTTATTTCCTTATTTATATATAATTATATTTTTTCACACATTTATTTATTTCTACATTTATTCATTTACACTTTTATTTATTTCTACATTCATTTATGTATTTGTTTTTATGTCTACATTTATTTATTTTCACATTTTATTTTCTCCGTGTTCTGCACTGGTGTGCGAGTCTCATCGACAATAATCACAAGCCAAAAGCAATCATATTCATGTGTGCTATGTGTGTTAACCCTATATAGCCTACCCTACATACAGTTAGGGTGATATACACGACTTAAAATGTAATATTGCCTGCACACCTCTTGCGTTTTGTTCGGTCACACACCACAAGGTGTCACTGTGGCCTCAAAGCTTCAGCACTGCCACTCTGAGCTCGATTGCTGATATCTGAGTTAAAACACGGCCCCCTCATTAGCATACGGAGAAAGAAATGTTGGAATAAATAAATGTGGAGATAAATAAATGTAGAAATAAATAAATGTGAAAATAAATAAATGTAGACATAAAAAAATAAATACATAAATGAATGTAGAAATAAATGAATAAATGTAGAAATAAACAAATAAATGTGTGAAAAATACAATTATACATAAATAAGGAAATAAAAGTATAAATACTCATTTATTTGTACTTTTTTTACATTTCTTTGTATATTAATTTCTGTATTTATTTATGTATTTTTGCTTTTTTAATTAAGTCAGCTTTGGCATTCCATAAACCGGAGTTCGTTTGCAAGCAGACAGAGACCCATCTTTTCAGGACTCTTGGTCCGCTTGTTTGGCGCACACCAGGGTTCGGAGAGCAGCGTTCACACTTAAGGTTCAAATGAACCGCACTAACAGAGCAATCACACTAGAGCTTGTCTTAATCTAACCAAACCTGCCAATTGTGCCACACAGTCACCACCACTTTCATATAAATGAAAGAAGCCTGCACATACCTATGGGATATTTGTGCTTGTCTGTGTCGATGCCTGCGTACGTGACCCCTCCGAAGAGATCGTCCATGATGTGGGCCAGGCCTTCTGCATTTAGCATCCCGTGCAGAGCGCCCACGAACACCGTCCTATTGCGGCAGAGACGCTGGGAGGGACAACGGACGAAATTGCTGTCCGAGATCACCCACGGGATGACCTGCACCTGCAGTGGAAGAAGTGAGAGAAAGGGGTCAGAGGCCAGGGGGCAAAAACAGTGTGTTTTTATGTGCATGTTATTCTCACATCTTTGCTATGGATCCGCCTGCTGGACAGTTTGTAGAAGAACTCGAGATAATCGTCCGACTGCAGGCGGTGTTGAGTACAGGCCTGCAGGAGCATCTTCACTGACTTCTCCCAGTCAAACAGAAGGTACACATAACCTGCACAAACACAATCACCTGTAACACTCACGTGATAAAAATGTATATATGTGTGTGCTGCTTTATGTATCATATTTGATACTTTCATTTAATATTTGATCTGCAGTAGTTTCAATTTTGATATTTTAGATCAAACCGTTCTTGTCTGTCAGTCATATAATGGAGGTCTATGGTCACCACCTCAAAGAGCATGCACAGAGAAGTCCAAATTAAACATGATTCAATGATTCGTAAATGTAAGTACACATTGATGGCCTAAGACATGAAACGAGCGGTTTGTGTGAGAAAACGAACAGTATTTATTTTGTTTTTAACTCTTGTTACCACAGCCACGTCCAAGTGATCTGAGGGTGCGGGCGCTTTGTGGCTGTGGCTACAAGAGGTAAAAACGATATAAATACTGTTCGTTTTCTCACACAAACCGCTCGTTTCGTGTCTTAGGCCATCAATGTGTACTTACATTTACGAATCATTGAATCATGTTTAATTTGGACTTCTCTGTGCACGCTCTTTGAGGTGGTGACCATAGACCTCCATTATATGACTCACAGACAACAACGGTTTGACGAAAAAATATCAAAATTGAAACTACTGCAGAAACAAAGACACCTACATCTTGGATGCCCTTGAGGTAAGCTAAAACATACCAACAATTCATTTCAAAGTGAACTATCCCTTTAATGGACTTCGGCGGAGACAATCGTCCTTTAATACCTGACAATGGACACCTTGTTGGGCATTAACCCGCTTATACCATGGTCACTTGCCAAATAACACATTTTTAAAACATTAGTTCATATTTTAATTAGTTTTACAATCGAAATCGAAAGTTTTTACAAACAATAACTTGGTTTCCCTGGTTACGCCTGACGGTTTATTTTGCAAATGGAGATATTTATAGTCCGCTCAGCTCGTAGAACCCTTCAGTTTATCTAACTTTCGAGCCAGAAAGTTAACATATCTTTTTATTCATGTAATTTAGGCTTGTTTAGCCATGGGCGTTACATCAACCCAGGCATCAAAGTTGTCAAATTCTCCAACAAGGTTAAAAGAAATAACGAAGTCGCTCATTGTTGTATTAGTAGGGTATGTATAACGGCTAACTAGACGTTCGTTTTGATACAATGAATTGTAAACGGATACTTTGACGTAGCCAGCGCATCAATTTATTAATTTAAAACGGTAAACAGTCAGTTTCACCAGAACTCATTTACCAGGTGTCCTCTATCATTTTTTTAATGGACACCCTGTAGCCAATCAGAATCGAGTGTTCGATAGATGTTGTTGAATTGTAGATCTGGAATTGTTACCTTGAGGAGGACAGCGTGGGTGTTTCCCATCTTTACCAGGCCACTCAACTTTCAATGGACCAAACACACTAAATGTGTTCAACAGACTTGCTACAAAGAGAAAGAAAAAATGGTCATTCACAAATCGTTTGTGTTCAGTTCAGTTCTGTTTTCATGGACTTTGTACTGTAGTTTGCACCACGTCTGTTTTTGTATTAACTGTATTAACATTTAGAAGTGAACCTCAAGGAACATATTAAAATAATAATAAAAAATAATAATAATGTCATGACCCCTTTAATAAAAGGGATTGAAATGTATCCATCTCCTTTCTTCCTCATCACCACGTATCATACCGAATAATAATCTCCATCTCAAATGTGTGTTTGTCAGCTCACCCTCTGTGATGTCCCATGGCACACCTCCCAGGAACACTTTACAGGAATAAACAGGGTTTTTGTAGTGGCGTGGAGGAAGTTGCCCTTCCCAGGTGTAAGTGGCTTCATTCACGGCTGTGAGACGCAGTCAATCATATAAAGTCACAACAATATCAATAACTGCAGCCACTAAATGCAAGAGTTTTAAGATGCTTTTTAATGTTTAACCATTTTAACCATGTAAAAGTTAACATGAAATAAATAATAATAATAAAACACTTTAATTAAGATTAAGACGAAATATAAATAAAAATAAAAAAAGGTTGCATATGTTTTTTTTAGTACCATATTTGATACATCAGGATTTTATAGGATGATCTAGAGAGAATATGGCTCTGATACTTGAGGAAAAAACAGCTACATTTTATTCGGAGGTACGAACTGACCAAACATATGCTATTTCGTGTAGTTGCTTATTTACATGATCAAAAATTAAGATGAAATGCTTGTAATGTAAATCAATCAGATCTTTATAAATGTATAACATACTACTTGCATTAAAAAGCATTAAAATATCTGTTGCAACTCTATATGCCAAATAATGTCTTAGTAAGTTGATTTAATTGCTTAGTTTTATGATCAAATCTCTGCAGTTTTTATGTACAGTGATTGTGTACAACACAATGTTGATTGAGAGACGTTCAAGTAAACGTTACTTAAAAGACTGACGTATCATATTTCATATTCACAGTTTAACCAAATTTTTCTAATCATGTGTGGATAATCAAGAAAACAAATGTTGCTTCAGCCCAGAAAATTTTCATGTTGAATGACTAACAATATAAAAGTTATTCTCACTTTTACTTCAGATCTGAAAAGAAACTTTCACTTTTCCTTTTTTTTAAATCAGTAAAGATTTCACAACAAAAACACATGAACCAAGAGCTGAAGTTGAACTATAAATCATACGACAGAAGGCATGTAGTAGATTTGTGTAACATGTTTCCAGCAGTTTTGATCATTTTATGCATATATAAAGAGTATATAAATTAATATGGCATTTTATTAAAAAAAAAAAATCGAAACTTTAAAAATGCACCTCAAAACATCTGTTCCATTGAGCTTTTTTTATCTTTTTTAAACGTCACATTTAAATAGCACTTTATACAATATTCATTGTTTCAATTAAGTTACATTGAGTATTATCATGCTTATTGAATCTAATAGTTTAGCATGGGTGGTTAATGTAACTGTACCTGCAGCTTGTTTATGAAGTTTGGCCTCTCTCTCGATGCAGAACGAGGGTTTGTTCAGGCTCAAAGTGTCCCAGCCGGGCCAGATGGGACCTGTGGACCAGCAGCCAAACACTGACCCCTCAGCCTGAGCACTGGGAGCGTTCGTGAAGGTGGTTACTGGGTCCTCCTCCAAACGGGCAACGCCGTCCAGTTTCACGCCCTCCGCCTGCAGTTCAGGCAGGACCAGGGGCGACGGGGTTGAAACTCTGAGAGAGGCCTGATGAAGACGGACATGCTAATAACCACACTATACAGTAACTACTGAGAAACTGACACTGTGGAGAACAGAATCTTTGAAAGGTTCCATTGGACTCTTATGAGTTCCGTATCTGATCGGAATGTTGTTGCTCACCAGGTGTTCAGATCCTGAAGAGAACACGCTGTTCTCGGAGTTGACGGGACTGTTGGATCCAGAGTGCAGCAGAGAGTGAGTCTCCAGCGCTGGAATCAGACTCGAGAAGCGCTCCAGTGGATCTGCTCCGGCTGCAGAATCATGGGTCTGAACCGAATCACCGCCTCGTGAAGCACCAAACAGATTAAACGCTGCAGGAGAGAGAATATGTGATTAAAAATGACAATTACTGACTTTTTATAATTACATTCTTTCGTTTCTTTATTCGTATCATTTTAAACAATAAACAATAACTTGGCAAAATTATGAAAATATGTTTAAAAATGTAAAATGTTGGTAACACTTTAATTAGTTAACTACCTAACTTAAAGGGATAGTTCACTTTGAAATAAATTTTTGATATGTTTTAGCTTACCTCAAGGGCATCCGAGATGTAGGTGTCTTAGTTTCCACATTAGTTTTAATTTTGAATATTTTTAGGTCAAACCGTTCTTGTCTGTCAGTCATATAATGGAGGTCTATGGTCACCACCTCAAAGAGCATGCACAGAGAAGTCCAAATTAAACATGATTTAATGACTCATAAATGAAAGTACACATTGATGGGCTACAACACGAAACGAGCGGTTTGTGTGAGAAAACGAATAGATCTGGTAACAAGTGGTAAAAACGATATAAATACTGTTCGTTTTCTCACACAAACCGCTCGTTTCATGTCTTAGGCCATCAATGTGTACTTACATTTACGAGTCATTAAATCATGTTTAATTTGGACTTCTCTGTGCATGCTCTTTGAGGTGGTGACCATAGACCTCCATTATATGACTGACAGACAAGAACGGTTTGACCTAAAAATATCAAAATAGAAAATATGGCGGAAACAAAGACACCTACATCTTGGATGCCCTTGAGGTAAGCTAAAACATACCAAAAATTAATTTAACTATCCCTTTAACACGAACTAATAATGAACAATACTTCTACAGCATTTATTAATTTTAGTTAATATTAATTCCAACATTTATTAAAAAATTATTAAAAATCAAAGGTTGTATTTGTTAACATTACTTAATGCACTGTGAACTAACATGAACAAACGATGAACAGCTGGATTTGTATTAATTAACGTTAACAAAGATTAACTAATACAGTAACAAATGTATTGATCAATGTTAGTTAATACATTAACTAATGTTAACAAATGAACCTTATTGTAAAGTGTTACCAAAATATTAGATTAGTTGTTTACACTTCTGTTTCTATGTTTGGGATCAGTAAGATTTTATTTTGGATGCGCAAGGATGCGCTAAATTAATCAAAAGTGACACTAAAGACATTTATAATATTACAAAATATTTGTAAAATAAAAAGTAAATGTATCACTGTTTCTACAAAAATATTAAGCAGCACAACTGTTTTCAACATTGAAAATAATCAAAAATTTTCTTGAGCAGCAAATCATATCAGAATAATTTCAGAAGAATCATGTGACACTGAAGACTGGAGTAAAATTGCTGAAACTTCAGCTATGATCACAGGAAAAAAAAAATATTTTAAAAGCTATTCAAATAAAAATGATGGTTACACTTTAGATTAGGGTCCAATTCTCACTATTAACTAACTATTAACTATGAGTTAATAAACTTCTAATTACTGCTCATTAAAAGTAAAGTAGTTAAGTTTATGTATAGGTAAAATTAAAGGATAAGGCATTAATAAGTATTAATAAGCAGCCAATAACCTAGTATGCTAATGTGCAACTAACTAATCGTGAGAATTGGACCCAAAACTAAAGTGTTACCAAAATTATGTCAAGCTCTTGAAATAATAGCATATAATGAGTATTAACAGCTACATTTTAGAAACTGGCCAACGTCTGGCTCAACCAGTAGTGTGAGTTTAGGGTTGGACTACATGTTTTTTTTTTCAAAAGATGGCAGACAGGGTGGGTGACGTGTTTTTTAATAGTAGCACAAAATAATCTTTACTCCCGTGAAAAGACTGAATGAATGGGAGAAGTGCTGGATGAGACAGCAGAAACAAGCTTGGTGTGTGTGTGTGTCCTTCTTTTACAGGATTTGGGTCAGAACAAACCTAAGGCACATCATTGCTTTCATTTAAAACACGGATGGACACACTCATTTACGCTTGTAATCTGAGATAGGGAAGCTATAGGGAAAGTCAAAATGAAACGCATCCCAATGCTGATGAATCCAGCGTTCTGCCCTCTGTGATCGGTGTGAAAATGATTAGTCATGAGTGGGAAATCAAGATATGAGACACCACTACAGCTCAGACCTTCCAGAACAATCTAATAACACACACACACAATGCACAAAGTCTGAAAATCCATCTGAACATCCTTAAAAACAATGTATTTTTCTCGGTTTATTTGTTTTTTCCATATAAATGTAACAAGATTTATCCTTAAATAAAAAAGATATAGCTACTATATATATATATATTATATATACTATATATATTATATATACTATTACATATATATACACTATATATATATATATACTATATATATTATATATACTATTACATATATGTAGTATATATATATATATATAATAAATTATATAATGTAATGTGCATTTAAATTCTATATATATATATATATATATATATACATACTTTAAGCATAAATCTCAGTTAGTGTTGTTAAATTTAAATAAACCAAAAATCTAGCTAACTGTTAATTTAAATGCACTGTAAGTATATATACAAATTAAAAAAATATATATATATTTAAATGTAACCACTGAAGTTAATGCTTAAGCATAAATAAGGCTTATACTTATATAAAAATATAGATATATTCTCTGACGTCAAGTCTTATTATCTTGAAACAATTTTGTAATGTATTATAAAATATAGTCTGTATTACTATTTATATCATATATTTTAGTTTACAGATCATATATTCTCAGATAATCAAGACAAACGCACTGATTTTTTTGCAGTTCACTCACAAAGTGTCTGAAAGTGGCTTGAACAGACAGATAGGAGCGGCCACACACAACTGTACACACACAGGTTCTCTCACCGGGCTGGGTCGCGCGCTGGGGATCAGGGCGGCTCCAGGGCTGCTGGGTCCAGCAGGGGAGGCTCAGAGACAACAGGCCCAGACTGAGCTCATCAACGCTGGGCACGGCGGCCACGGGATCCTGCTGCTCTGGAGAGAACAGCATTCTGCTAACCAGCGGAGAGAAGCCTGAGCCCGAACCATCTATGTGTGTGTGAGAGAGAAAGAGAGAGTTACAGAGGCACAAAGACACACGACCGAAGCTCGTTTCCCATACCGACCTGCCGTTGGTCCAGTGGAGGTCATTATACCTCTGTGTGTTCATCACTGACCTGTTAAACATGTGACCGCCCCACTGAAACCTCACACACTGCTGCTAGTGCTAAAGCCATGCTCACTTCATCACACACACACTCGGTCTGCCAGAACTGCCTCACCACCTCCCATCCCTCTGTGTGTGTGTGTGTGAGAGAGAGAGAATCACGTGTTCTGTCTGTCTCTCTGGCCCGTCTCCCATTCATGGCCTGACTCAGCAGAGAGACAGACAGAAGGGGGCAGGGCTTCAACGATCACTATGATTCAGCTCATTTGACTTCACACACACACACTGCTGAACCCAGGCTGTACCAGACACACCCTCGTGTCGGACTAAAGGGGCGTTCCCAGCTAACAGAAAACATTCTAATGTTAATCAAAGTTATCAAGGCCTGTTGCACCAGCTGAGCGTACGTTACAACTTACAAGTTATAACTTACACACTACTATATGTTTTTAGCGTCGCACAATTAAACGATTAGTTCGCTTAAAAAATTCATTTATTCACCATCAAGTTGTTTCAAATCTGTATGAATTTGTTTCAAAGTAAGATATTATGGACCCCATTGACTTCTATAGCATTTTTCTTCCTACTATGGAAGTCAATGGGGTCCATCAACCGCCTGGTTGCCGACATTCTTCAATATATCTACATGATAATGACGTTTACACTCGCTTTTATTTTAAGAGAAAGAACATTATGTTAATTACTTTGTTAGCACCCAGCAAACACAGAACGTTCCTCTAATGTTCCCGAATGGTCCCATGAGGTTATATTTTGGGAACCAAACAAGAACGTTATAGGAACGTTCCATGTCGGTTATTTTTAGGTTCCATTTTTATAACGTAAGGAGAATGTTCCGGGAACGTTTCCTTAACCTTAAGGGAAAGTTCTAGGAACGTTCTGGGAACCAAAAACTAACGTTCCCAGAACCTAAATTTGTTTGCTGGGCAGCTCTTCAACACGAGAGCACGTCCTTGTGTTCATCGCTCATATATATCATATTAAATCATTCATAATAAACTATGTATAGAGACAGAGTTACTGCACATACGGAGATGAAAAAGGTAAGTATGGACTTATCTAATTCTGGGGGATATGGTGAATAAGCTAAAGTCCCAAAAGGTCGGATTGTTCCTTTAAATAGCTATTTCGTATATTGGTTACCTTTAGTCTGACTATAGTCACACTAGTCTAATGCTCTTGTTTCAAAATATGAGCAAGTACTATATTTCTAAACAAAATGACAAAGAATCTATTCATATTAGTTAATGTTGATTTCAGCATTATCTAGTAATAAAAACCTAAAATTGTGTCTGCTTATTTTATTTAACGCATCTGAGTTGTATTTTTATTGACCAACGTTAACAACTTGCTCATTGCTTAAGTTTATGTTGACTTTACTGGGACCTTTAGTCTTAAATTTAGTGTATCCTGTCTGTGTGTGTGTGTGTGTGTGTGTGTGTGTGTGTATCTCACCTGTGAAGTTCTGTTGGTTGGCCCCCGTGAAGAGCCCAAAGGCCATGTGAGCTCCAGGGTCTCCATAAGTATGACGATGATGTTTCACTCTCTGTTAAAAGAAACAGTATGACAGTTTGTTCTATGTGAACATGGGTGGCAGAACTGTCAAAATGGCTGAACATTTCCTAAGTCTCCTTGTAACTAGTTAACTAAAATAATTTTACAAAGTGCTGGGATGTAGATGTAGGTACAGCTGAAAAATAAAGCAAAAACCAACCAAACTATGAAAAACAACATTACTATTAACATGAAGACTGTGTCTTATAAGCTAATGAGAAAACACTAATTAGGTGTTGGTTATTATATTATTTATCTTTTTTTTTAAATTGTATGCCTTAATGCTCATCATCTTTTTTATTCTTCCGTGTTGTCATTGTTGTTTTCCTCAATTGTGCTCTTGCAGTATTTTTATTATACAGAGCTAAGCTGCAAATGTTTGGTGGTGATGATATATTTACAGTTCGCGCCAATACAAAACTGAAACTGAAAGTTTAAGACTTTTTCATACACAGATTATGTCTCTTACCCTGCAGAAATCCATTACAGCGTCTAAATGCAGCTAAAAAAAAACAAAACACGACAATTTTAACTTTATAATTTACAGTTTAGGCACTCAAAATGAGTGTGACAACGCTGCTGCACGACACACCAGGATTCAAACCTGAACACGTTAGAGAGTCATTTTGCGTTGAACAGGTGCATGAGCTCAGCATTAGCACATCACGCGCACTTTCACGCGCAGACGACAAGCGATTAATATTCGGTGGGGGTCGGGGCTAGTTGTCACACGGGAAGTTGTCACGACTCGCGAGGGTTATATATTTCAGTAACTAGTAGGCCTAACGTTAGTTGTATACATGCGTTTTAAATGTTTATACAATTATATGAATAAATATACAGTGTATTAGCCTACAATAAATTCTGTAAACAATTTCTGTCCTCAGAAATGGCCGATAAAAATCACGATTGATTGTTTTGACATTCAAATAGATTTACTATTTAAATTGGTTTGAAAAGCCCTTTAGGCTACGCTTAAGACCGCTATTGGGGCATGTTGTCACAAAGTGTGCTCAATGAACTGAATTCCTGTTTTTCTTGACAAGAATGGCGGAGATGTTCGATATTGATTTTTGTAGACTTTGTTTTTCGTCTGTAATGGGCTTATACAGAAATTGCGTTTACACTAACTTGAATAAAATTGGATATAGCCTGGCCCTGCATAAATATCAATCATTATAAACAATAATTCACATCAAAGTAGACATCTTCATTTGAGTGTGTTCTCTTTTATTGACATTTAAAACTCTTTATAATAAATAGAGATATAATATTCAAACAACACATGATTTCCCACTGTCACACGGAGATGAGTCAGTAAAGCTGGATTTCATTTTTACCAAGTGGATGAGGAAGATCTGGTTTATGCCAACAAGCACATCATCATAACTAAAAATAGGTCTAAAACAACAGTAACAACTAATGGAGTCTTCATCAAGATAAACGGCTCCAGATTGCATTTAAATATCTAAAATAATGGGATTGTGAGTTACCGACCGTACTCCTCCGAGAGCTTCACGAGAACAAGAAGCCGATAAACACCAGTCTTAGATTCAGTAGTTACACATTTGCAAAAAACAAAAAACAAAACAAAAAACAGAGAAGACATACATTTCCTTTTGAGAGATTAGATGAGGTTGCTACAAAATCGGAGATGAAGGCAGCAAATTCATACTGATGTGTTTTGGAGCTTCTGGTTTTGCTAAACCAATAGAAATTGACTGCATTATGACACTAATATGAACATGTTCCAGTTCAACAAAGCTCAAAAAACAGTTTGATGTGGTTTCTGGAAACAAATCTGCTGTCGTCATTGGGATGTGGTCTGGGATCAGATGCACGATGTTACATTCAGAATATGTAAAAATAAACCACACTGAGCTTCCGTAAATTTTAGGAAGATCACAAAGGCAACGATTGATCTGAAAGCAAATTAATAACTCAGATGATGATTAGTCTCGTTTCGTTGAGCAGATGGATTGTTATTAACTGCTTGCTGTTGATTACAAGGTAGTGTCCAAATACTTTTGAGCATGTACTGAAAATCCTAAAGAGATCCTAAACTAAAACTCACACGGGTTTGTGTGGTAATTCGGCAGGTTTATGGTGCACTGACTGTCTTTGATGCCATGCAACATTCAACAGAGGAACATCCTGATTACGGGGCCCTGAATGTTGTTGTTGTCGCGGTTCTGACGTATATTTTTGATGCTACAAGCCAGTCCACGCGGGGGAAATATCTACACAGCGATGCGACTCAATGCGGTAAGCAGCAGTAGGAGGGTGTTGACTGTAGGGGGCGTCATCACTGGGACAGGGCCTGCAGGATATCTTTAACCAGCATCGTGCCGATCACCATCTTCTCACAGTTGACCGTCAGCTGAGCTCCGCCCCCTTCCTTCGTAGCGACGGTGACCAGCACAAGACAGCCGCTGCTGACCGTTTTACCTGCGAATCTGTAAACAGGAGCGGAAGGAGGAGGAGGAGGAGTACTGAGATTTCAAGAGATCACAGGCCAGAAAAACAGACAGCAAAGTAAAGTAAAGTGAAGAATGAAAGAGTTTTACATACTGAATTAATAAGCCTAAATCAAAATATACTTGCACATACGAATCTGAGAGTCCTCGAAAATACAACTAATACTCATCCTGGCGCTAAACTTAAACAAAAAATAAATTAAAAAAATAATCTAACAGATTATTAATAGTGTTTTGCAAGACAATACTATTTGTACCTTCAAAATCCATGTTTAACTCAATGTTTAACTTGCTGTTTCTTTGTGATTATTTGTGAAATTCACAGGCAATTTTTGAGTGAAAATAAGTATCGTAGTGTAGTTTGACTACCCGTTCCAATTGACACAGCTAGTATGTACTTAGTTCATCTAGAAGATCATGGAGTGTCCCATATTTTGGTACAGAAATGAGCTCACTTTTCACACTTGAAATAGTCCCTGGGTCATTCTAAAACCTGGGTAGACAGAATCCTGGGTTATTTTACATGTGTGTTAACTTTCTTATTTGCATATTTGCCATGTAGGTGTCACTGATTGGATGAGCACAGCATGTGATCTGTTTACATTGGGCATCCTTATATTATATATTGGACTTTTTGGACTATAAAGGTACGTATGAAATGGCACTAGTATATATATACACAGACATATGATATATTTACAAATGTATACAAAACTTTTACAAACTTGTTAGATGCAATTAATCGATTTGACAACACTAACACTCAAAGTAGCACTCAAGTAGCCAATTACATTTACTCAATTACTTTACATCACTGGTGAATCACTCCTTTACCCAGGGTTCAGAACGACATTAACACAGGGTTCAGCGCAGTGTGAAAAGCCCGTATGCAACATTGCATTACTAAAGTCTTCATTTGGGACATGGCCACTGTTTTCATGCGAGTTTGAGTGTGTATTACCTGCACTCTTTATCAGAACCGCAGGGTACCCTGCTCAAGTTGGCGGTGGCCGTGACTCTCTCAACGATGATGTGCTCGTTCACACATTTCTCTCCTAGCGACAACTTCTCTGAGATTTCATTCATTCCCATCAGTTTACCTGCAAAAAGACACAGAAAGCATCACTTCGTCAGATTAGCTGAATGCTAATGAAAAAATGCTAACTCTTCTGACAACCAAATAAAACAACAATTTTTAGGAATCACACTCCAGATGTGAAGGTTTTGAACAGAAGGCAGCAAAATTATGACCAAAAAATACCAAGACCAAGCGCTGAAGAGCATTAATAGGAAATAATTCCATCTAATTAAATGAATTATGTTGTTGTTAGCTTAGCAACATTAGCAACAAAACTAAAGTCAGACTGGTCTGTCGTGCATT
Organism: Pimephales promelas; assembly: GCF_016745375.1. Next base: position 12,167,890 of record NW_024121155.1, read on the forward strand.
GACAGAGCTGCTGCCCACAATGAGTGTTTCCATTCAATCACGTTAGAGCTTAAAAGTCATTATAGATACCACATTGAAAGGTAGCAGTCTATGTAGACAGTAGACAAGAGCTTTTGTGAGCTGTGTTGAGCGTGCTGATCTCAAGAGTGTTGTGGTGGTTCAGGGTCGATCGGACGGGTTCAGTGTTTCTAAGGCACATTCCTAGTGAGATACGCAGCATGTTGTTACCTTGACATGCCATGAGAAAACGCATAGTCATGGTAACAGTCGCCAAGGCAATAACTGGAGACGTTAAGAGGGACAGGCAGCTGGAGGCAAAAGCATTTACAGGAAGACAGGAAGGAGGTGTGCAGCTAACAAAAATAAATTCAGGGACTAAATTGGAAGAGGAGGTGACTGTAAATGCTATGCTAATCGGCTACATCAGAGAAACTTACCATCCAAAAGATTCTCTAACGAACAGCGTCAAAACAACCCGATGGAAGAGGAAGACATGAGTATGTTAAACTAATACGTTACAACAAATACGTTAACACTTTATGCTAAACTGACAGCCAGGTTTATGCTGAGCTGTTAGCAGCATGCTAACTAACTAACGTGGGCTGAATTCCAATTCGCATACTATCCGTGACATAAAGTATGCTAGATTCAGTTTAGTGTGTTCAACATTGAAATATGTTAAAAAAGTGTGTCAAAATGATATCTGTGCATGCTTTTACAGTAAGAGATATCAAGGGGCAAATTTCTGGTTACAAAAGTATGTGCTCAATGAAAGTATGCAAATTAGGATTCTGCCTTGATAAAAGCCATGAAACAAAAAAAGGGCCATACTTCATGATGAATAATGAACGAGAGACATAAAAAGTTTTCTCCTGACATCATCAAACCTTGAAAATGTATTTCAAAGACACCCAAAAAAATGACAGACATTTTGCGGAAAAGGAGCAATCGCTAAATTGAGAAAGGCTGACGTTCGCTCACCTTGCTCCTTCTTAAAGTCGTTTTCTGTCAGAAACGCCGGTGTCATGAGCTCTCCGACGGGCGGCTGGATCGTAACGAAGAATTTGCGGGTGTGAGTACTGAAAAAGAGATTGAACCAATTATTTTTACAGTAAATAAAGCTAATAGGGGATTATCACGCTTCCGGGTTTCATGGGCGGGATTTGTCAACTTTGTGCATGTCCACTTCCGACACAGTTTAACAATGGCCGAAACAAAGGCTAGATGTCACTGCTCTGTTCCACTTTGTAAATCTAAATCGACAACGCCAACCTTACTTAAGTTTTCATGGATTCTTGACTGAATTGAGTATAAGAAAGAAGTAGATTAAAGCGGTTCGCCGGGATGAAGGTCAAACTTTAAAATAAAACAAGGTAGCGTGTTTGTTTGTAGCCGGCACTTTAGTGAATCAGACTAATTTACCAGGGATGCCGTATAAATAAACTTAGTGTAGTCCGTCATCAGTTTGCTAAAGTGATCGGTGATTCAACGGAAGTGGCAGTGCGCAAAGATCACTGAATGCGGAAGTACTACGTATCAGCGCAATAATCCCCTATTGGTATTGGAGTCAAAGAACTGATCCCAGTCATATAAATGGAGTTTAGCCAATCATAATGCAGGTAATTTGCATATAGAAATATTTTAACTCTTTCCCCACCAGCATTTTAGCCACTGCCATTTTTTCACAAAATGTCATGGCGCTAAGAATATTTAGTTGTATGAAGATCTGAATATGCAATATATCAAAATAAAGAACAGATCCTCTGCTTTAAAAAACAAAACAAAAAAACTTTTATTATAGCTTTAAACCCTATAGCTCGTCCTATGTTGACATTTAATTCAGTAACATTTGGCAGTTTTGCATTATATGCTGCTTACATATGATATCGCTTGCTTGTTTCTGCATCATCTTTGCATGTGTTACGTAAGCCAGAAAGTTACGTCAATGTCGGGGAAATAGTTAAATTCTAAATGTAAAAAACTAAGGTAACACTTTACTTAAAGGGGTGTGCATAAGACCGACATGAGACCTTCATAATCATGACATGATCTATGTTATCAGTTATCAGTTTTTAAAGCAAATATGACATTGTTTAAGATGTCTTTGTTATGACACCTTGACATAAACCAATACATCATAACCCGTCAGTGTCTTTGTCATGGGAACTTGACATTACTAAGACAACACAACCTGTCATAAACATGACATAGCAGATTCATAATCAAACATTCTGTTTTGAATGTCATTCAGGCGTACATGTTTGAATCGGAATATATAAATAGTCTCTGATCAGACCCAGATGACGAAAAGACTCCGGCAGAATAAACACAAATGAGAATGGACCAGCATGTCTCTGTATTGTTATTTGATACATTTATGTACTTATAGAGTTGTAATCGTGTCCCCTTTAAAATTATGGATGTGCAACACACACACACAGACACACACAGACACAGGCATTATCATAAGTGAATCATTCAGCTCCTCTTAAACACTCACCACAGCTGGAAGTTTGCTGCTTGCGTGGAATCACAAAAATCTATGCCCATGACCACAGTAACCGAATCACCTGCAGCTAACACCTCTGAAAGAACAACGCAAAGAGAACAAAAATAAACTTAAAGCTCCTGTAGAAGGACTCATTCTGTGCTGGGCTGCAGACCTATCTCAGAGAACTCTCGGATCCTCATCCCGGACTGCAGCTTGGGCTCCTCGATGTGCAGGTTTTTGGTCTCGGAGTTGGTGTTGTTGGTGAATTGGATCTGGACGGCCACCATGTTGGGGTCTGGACTGAAGGGCTGCCGGCTGAAACAGTACTCGACCGCAAGACCCTCGCCCTTTATACGATGCAGGAGCTCATACATCTTTATCGAACCAGAAGGTGCAATGGTCTATTGGAAAACAGAAAAGATTTTATTTATATCAAATTAATCGAAATTTTATGTACACTACAATTCAAAGGTTTGGGGTCAGTAAGAGGAAATTAATGCTTTTATTCAGTATTAAAAGAATTATATTACAAAAGAGTTCTATTTCAAATAAACGTTTTCTATTCAAAGATTCTTGAACTGTTTCCAACACTGATAATAATCAGAAATGTTTCTTGAGCGGCAAATCAGCATATTAGAATGATTTCTGAAGGATCATGTGACACTGAAGACTGGAGTAATGATGTGGAAAATTCAGCTTTAAATCACAGGAATACATAACAGTTTAAAATATATTCACATAGAAATAAATATTTGTAACACTTTACAATACGGGTGCACTAATATGCATTCATCCTTAACTAATGCACAGATAATCATGAGTTAATGTATAACTCATGAAGAACTAAACCATTAATTAATGATTACTGCATTAGCAACTAATAAAGAGTCTATAAGATTAATAGATTAAGTAAAACATGAATTACTATTCATTTAATGTGTCATTGTGTATTAATTCCTCGATAACATATTTTATTAACTAATAGTGTAAATTAATATGTTAAATACCACAATTAGTCAAAGCTATGCACTTCAACTTCCAGTTGTCTGCTTTAATTAATCATTAGCTAATGATTTGCAAAGGTATCATTATGTTATGACTTTACTTGTTGGGGCACATCATTTTTAACTAGTCATTTAGTAATTGTAGTAATTTGCACATGAATTTGCACTAACAATGAAGTAATTAATCATACATTAATGCATATTAGTGTACCTGTTGTATTATCTGGAAGTTAAAATATAAGGCTTTGGGCTCATTCTGGTAATTAACATATTAATTAACACTATTAGTTAAAAAAATGAGTTATTATGGAATTAATCCACAATTACATATTTAATTAATAACAATTAATGTATGAACTAATACATTAACCTTACAGACTCTTAATTAGTTCCTAATGTGGTAATCATTAATGAATAGCTTAGATAATCATTAGTTACACATTAATTAAGTATTATCTGTGCATTAGTTAAGCATCAATTAATGCTTATTAGTGCACCCGTATTGTAAAGTGTTACCGAAATATTGACATATTTTTTTTGTTTGTTTTTTATGCAACAGCAAAGTACATGCATAGTACATTTACTACAATTTACTATTGTTTTGTGGCCCAGAACTCACTGTAGGTGCCAGAATAGAGTCGGTCAGTGACAAACCCTCTAAATCAGAAACCAGACTACTCGACATGAAGTTAACTGGAGTCACCGGAGCTGTTGCTGTGGTCGGTTCAACTGAGAGAGAGAGAGAGAGAGAGAGAGAGAGAGAGAGATTATATGGTTTTACATTTAAGCATTTCTAGTATTTGGTCTTGTATGTCTTACTCACAGTCATCTAGATCCAACAAAGACATTTCTTGCGTCTCCTTCTTGCTCTCTTTTTTGGATTGTTTGGGAGGTTGTTTTGATACGGGCGTCTGAGCGAAACAAGAAAAATACATGGATGAACTCTCATCTGTGCATGAAGTAGTTTGTAGAGGCGAATAACATCAATTAGCAGTTTATTAACACCTTGATTCGGTAGCATACTACTTTTAGCAATGTTTATTACCAGATAGGACAGTCAGTCACAGGTTTGACTGCTGTTACAGTGCACTTTCACGGGTATAAGGTTGGAAAAACACGGGTTACAGGTTGCCTGTTAACATCATTTCAAAGCCAGAACTCGAAGCGACAACATCCTTCAGTCAAAACACATATTTAGTATGTGTTTTGTGGTTTTATTTCAGCAACTTTCATTTGAATTTTTTTAATAACTACGCATAAACATTATTCTCTTAAAAATACAACCATGTACATACATGTTGTTCACATATTATGGTAGCCCCATTTGTGCTAAATATAGTGAATTTACACCTTTGCCATTAACATGTTTATAAATAACTGAAAAAAGCACGGATGTCAGTGCATGTCAAAACATCCCAAGGACCCTAAATAGCCCTTGGTCCCCAGGGGATTAATGTCTGATGTCGGGTTACACTTGAAGCAAATCATCTACACAATTATTTCGTTTTTAGGATTGTATTTAATGACCGACAATTTAGTTGTAATAATAATTTTGGCAAAGGCTTATTAGCGTTAGGCTATAGCCTGAAAGGTCAGATTTAGCCAGTGCACTGTTACAACAGTAACATTTATTTTTTCACAATGAATTTAAGTTTATGATTTTAATGTTTTTATTTTAATTTTTTTTGTGGCAGACTAAAGACTAATGACAGACTGTTGATCTTTGAATAAAAACATGTTTGGATCATATTTTGAACCAAAACCTATTGAAACAACCGCCCATCTGGTCACCCTACTAGTATCATTTTCTGAACTAGTCTAACCTTCTTCTTCCTGATGTCGGTGTCAGATTCAGACTCCTCCCCTGACTCCTCCTCCGACGACTCCTCCTCTGATTCGCTGCTCTCGGATTCGCTCTCTGACTCTGAAGCGCTTTTCTGATTCTTCACTGCTTTCCTGCCTCGTTTCCGGTCCTCGGCACCGCTGCTCTGCTCACTGTGGGCATGATGGAGCAAAACGTGAGACATTTGGAGAAATAAACGGATCAAAACTTTAGATACTTGACGTTGGCTGGTCTAGATCTGTGGATGACGTACCTCTCTGCGCTCTCCTCCACTGGCTTCTTTGCTTTGGTCTTGTCCAGCCGTTTCTTTTTTTTCTTTTCCTCCTCCTCATCTTCCTCTTCCTCTTCAGACTCGGTCTCTTCTCCACTCTCTTCGCTCTCTGAACCGGAGGCGCTTTCATCACTGGCGCTAGCGCTATCTGACCTGCTGCCGGAGTCTGATTCTGTCGAGAGAGCCAGCATAATCAATTATATCATATAGCACTGACTGAGCTCAGTATTGTAGTGAGTTCAATTAAAATTTTCATTCAAAACAGCACGGTCAATGGAAATGTTGATACAAAAAATTAATTTAATTTTATTTACTAATGAAAAGAATTTAATTAAAATGTGTATTTTCTAGAGATGCAACACTGTATCGGTCAATAATCGGTATCGGCTGATAAAAGCAATTATTTCCACTATTGGCCGACTGTTTAAAAACAGCTGATGATCAGGGACGATTATATCCTGTCAATCAGAAAAAACGTGTGTTTAGTCTGCAACCCATATTGTGTGTGAAAGAAAATCTTGTGTTGGATTTAGGGCAAGTTAATGCGACAATAATGCTAAAAAAAGCAACGTTAACATAGACTATTTGATCCAATGAATCACCCGAAGTTCAAGCCAGGGTTGTCAGAACTACATTTGTTCACCAGACCAAACATTATTTGTAGCACCTCTCAACCAATAATCGCAAAGAGCTTTGTGCTGTATTACTTGTGATTTGAAAAACAAAGTCATAGCTTTCAAATTCTGTCCTTTTTATCACGAGATGAAAAAAATAAATGGCATTTTGCATTTTTTGCTCTTGAATGTGATTATAGAGATCGCTGTTGTGCCTCAGTTCAAGTGGCGGCGCGAGTCTTTTGTTCTGCTTTAAGATAAGTTACAGCACGGAAATGCATAAACATCACAAGTTATGATGAAAGATACAGTACAACTCTTGCAATCGATTAATCAGTATTTCAACCGCTATTTTATATTTCAAAGTTATTTAATTGAGCATAATTATTATATCTGAAAATAAATACCAGTTGAATGTAATAGCTCTGTTGTTAATTTTAACCTCTATTATTATAGTTATGTACCAAAAAAAGATTCACTGTAGTGTTTGCAGCATTATTTGGAAGAGATTTTTTTTTCCTTTAGAAAACAACAAACTATCAAAATCGGCAGATATCATTCTGAATAATCGGCTCTCGGTATCAACAGAGAAATTTTATATTAGTGCATCTCTAGTATTTTAGTATTTGCATTTTTTTTTGCTTATTAACATATGTAGTCCTTAGCTTAGCAACATGCTAATACCAAAAAGGCATCTAAAGTATTAAAGGGCACCTATTATGCCCCTTTTTACAAGATGTAATATTGGTCTCTGGTGTCCCCAGAATGTATTTGTGAAGTTTCAGCTCAAAATACCCCACAGTTAATTTATTTTATACCATGGTCTGGGTGAATACTCGATTCTGATTGGCTGCAGGGTGTCCGTTAAAAAGTGATAGAGGACACCTAGTAAAGTAGTTCTGGTGAAACTGCCTGTTTACCATTCGAAATGAATAAATAAATGCGCTGCCCACAACGGCTGTGAGTAACCATAGCAACAGGCAGTCACATGCTCTAGCTCTATCATCTAACGTTAGATATTATAGCCTAATACAACAATGAGCGACTTCGTGCTATTTCTTTTAACATTTATGGAGAATATGGCAACTTTGACGACTGGTATGCTGCTGAAGAAAGAAAAAATGTAAATAAAACGGAGAAAATTACACCGCTGCTGCTCTGCTCCATTGAACTCTATTGGTAACGACGTAACTTGCGACCATAGTTGGATAACGATGCTTTCGGGAAACGCACCCCTGAATGAGACCCTGCGGGAGTTTTACGCAGCTGTCCAGACAACCAAGGCAGGAGAAGGCTGAACGTTACAGCGTTTCAAGCCTAAAGAGCCTGAGGCAAATGACCCTCTCTTTGATCTGATTAATTTATTGCCCTCTATAACGTTAAGCGCAAATCGCTGGAGATCAGAGCTAATTGTTTTCTTATTGTTGTTTGATTAATTGTTTTATGTGTAATAAAAAAAAAAACTATGCCTACATTTGTGTTTCATGAAAAAAAAATGCCTTTGTGAACCTGAAGGGATACGAGCTAAGCGGACTATATCTCCGGTTGCTAAATAAACAGTCAGGCAGGCAAGGCAAGTTATTATTTGTAAAAACTAGATTTAGCCTAATTAAAATATAAACTAATGTTTTATTTCGCAAGTGACCATGGTATAAGCGGGTTAATGCCCTCCGAGGTGTCCATTGTCAGGTTTTAATGGACTTCGGCGGAGGCAACCGTCCTCCGCTGCGCGTCGGCCGGTTTACGCCTCGCCGTCGTCCATTAAAACCTGACAATGGACACCTCGTCGGGCATTAACCCTTACATAACCATTTGAAAATGTCATTTTTGGGGCCTGTTTAAAAATGAGCTGTTCTGGTGTGTACGACCTTAAATGCAAATGAGCTGCATATCACCACCCTCCCTTTGGATGAGGGGGTAACATGATACCTATGGCAGTCGGTAAGCAGAAGGGCTGAGAGAGTGAGAGACCCGCTGAATCGGAATATATAAATAGTCTCTGATCAGACCCAGATGACGAAGAGACTCCGGAAGAATAAACACAAATGAGAATGGACCAGGACGTCTCGGTATGGTTATTTGATACATTTATGTACTTATAGAGTTGTAATCGCTTCCCCTTTGAAATTATGGATGTGCAACACACACACACACACACACATATATATTTTATCTTTAAAAATATATATATTTATAAACGTGTGGTACACACTATACAAACAAGGTTTAAATTATACACACAGACATCCTACGACGACGACGACAACAACAACTTTACGCATTTGTTGTTGAATTGGCTGACATCGACTGAAATGACTATTTGCTCGAAAATCATAAAATAAACATACTGGAGGTGACGGTGGATCGCAAAGAGTAGACGACGATCCACACTTGAGGATTAACTTTGAAGCAAGACCTGCTTTGAATTTACTCTCGTTCACAAAACAGTCAGTCAGAAAATGATTCGCTCAAACATAAACTTATTTACGAAGGAAAGGCGCCACTTAAACTTACAAAATACAATACATCCACTGTGTTTTCAGAGGCTCTGATGTCGGAAATAAGTGAAAACTACAATGTATGTCATTATTACATCCCATCCCACAACAGAACACTTATGTTTCCAGGAGACATTATCGGCTGTCGTTGAAACAATGGAGGATGGTGTACAGATCACCGAGGGCGGGGTCTATGCCACAACCACACTGTCAATCAAACCCCTTGCTCAATTCTACGTCACAAAGCGCTGAATCTTAGAACAGCTCTTTCTGAGACAGTGCTTATGATTTATTGAGATTGTAAAAAAAAAAAAAAAAAACACTGGGTGGATTTTTATCATTCTAGGGTGGTTTTTCTCACACACTGCCAACACACATTTATGTTCAAACACCATGTAAAAGTGTATTTTCCATTAAGATATTAGCTTAGCAACATGCTAATATCAGACTCTATTGAAATCTATTGGTTATCAGTTTTATATATTATGGCCAAGTGCCCATTAATGCAGTTATAAAGACCATATTAATATATATTTTGTTCACACAGTTACCACTATCTGCTGATTCGGTCGGGCCAGATTCTCCGTCAGAGTCCGAGTAGAATGGTTTCTCCACTTTCTTCTCCTTACGATCCTTCCGGCTTGTGCATTTGCTCCAATCTGGAATCTGCAAAAGAAATCCCAAAACACCATAAAAACTAGCTAAAATAACCTAATCAGAGAGAGAGAGAGAGATAGAGAGAGAGAGAGATTCATATAACGGCCATGAATGCCTCTTTACAAGCATAAAATGTCTTTGTCTACACTCATACATTAATATAATTAAGCTTCTTAGACCTGCATCTCTCTCCGCTCAGCATTTGGTGTCTACAGCAGGGAAGGTTGTGCATTCATGGCCACTTTCATTCTTGTTGTGTACTATAACACGTATAATTAAAGAAATCACATCCTTAAAAAAAGACCCCCAAAGACCTCCAGCACTGATTTACCCAAGACTAGTTTGACTTTAAACTAGAATCAGCATGCTTTAGCATAAATTAGCGATTAGCGACTAGCATCAGTGCTGTAGGCCATTTCTGAGATGTTTTTTGAGGATTCTGGTCTTTAATTGTAGAGCAAGGGCTGAGGAAAGGGAAAGGCTGATCTAACACAGTACAGACGCTACACTAGGCTGGTGGCAAAAGCTCTTTGGGTCTGACGCTAAGGGTGACTGACAGACTCACGCTGGTTAAAGTGGTGACTCTTTCGAGCAGCCTAATAACCTGGCAAACAGGAAAGAATAAAAAGAAACGCAAGAATGATGCTGTGAGATGGCCAGAGGAAGAGGAAAGAAAAGAACAGAACAGAAAAGAAAGAAAAAGATTTTAAAAAGTACACACAAGGATTCAGGTTGCACTTGTCAACAGATTAGCAGATTTAGCACGTATATATTTGGATGCGTTTCACATCCATATTTCGCAAACAGCTTCAGTCAAAGCAACTGAAAGTGTTAAGGCCCGTTCACACCAAGGACCATAACTATAAAGTTTCATAGGTATAACAATAAAAACACATTGCGATATCATTGGAGTCACTTTCAGGACTATTTTATTCCAGATGATGAGCCAATCAGAGTCTAAAGAGCGCGAAAGCTGCAAACGACGTAAGCAGTGCGCGCGCTTAAGACATTATCGTCCATTGGTGTGGACACTGATATAATTATCATTATACTTATAGTTCTTGGTAAGAATGGGCATTTAGGGGGAATTCACTAATAATAGTATTATTTACATCCATCTGAACTGTTTTAGCATTCAATTTACAATGCAAATTATGCAAATTTGGTAACAACGTAAACACGCCCACAAATTTAGTGATGAAAGCAATTTGCACAATTCACAATCTTTTGAATAGTTGCTATGGGTGGTAACAAATGCAGCAGATTACCATTAAAACACATACTTTACCAGGACGGTCAACCCAATCTCACAGGAAAACGTAACTATTTTACAAAGTGGCGATTTCATATGAATTTGTACCATGTGATTGCGTATGAATCGTAAAAAGTCCTCCCGTAACCCCACTCCTAAACCGCCACTGGGGAGTAAGCACACAAGAATGTATGAATTCATACAAATTGATAGCCAAAATGTTAAATAGTTACAAATTGCCATGAGATTGTGTTGGGACGGATATCTGTTATTCAGACACCTGAAACGTCACTGTTTGAATAAGAAAAAGGTATTTGCGTTGAAATATGGCTTGCCAAAGTGGCTGTTTAGTGAATTCACCCCTTTGTTTAGAGTTTTCAGAAGGTCTCTAATCATATACTCAATATGTCAATAACAAATCTGTAATAGGATGAAGTTTTAATGCTTTGCTGAGCATTTGGTGTCACAGTATGGAAGTGCAACATTAATATGAAGGTTTTGTGATGTGATGGTTTGCAAGGCAGAAAATGAGGTCAGCAGATTTCAGACTGAGATGCAAAAACACACACTTTAGTACAGTAAGGTCGAGCTGGGTGGCCCGACTACAGAGAGGACAGAGAGAGAGAGAAGCCACTGCACTCTTGTGAGCACCTCTCTCCAGTCTCCCAGGAGACCGATTCGGCCCTCACTGCTGTCTATGACCTCCTCCTGCTGCACAATATGGTGGGCGGGAACATAAAGAGACAGACAGACTGTCAAAAAGAGGATGTGGATGAACACTGGAGGGGATATTACCAATAACACACTCATCTATTAGATGAGAAATCTGCTGTGAGTGATGAGTGCTTTATGAAATAACAAAGATGATTATGCTGACAAAAACCTGAAGCTGGATTCAAGACCCTGACTGATCGGTGTGTGGTGCAGACCTCATGCATATGCAGATTTGATCATGGAATATTAATCAGGAGGGAGTGGCATGTGGGTGTGTCTGTTCTAGAACTCTCAGTGATTGAAATGGAAAATTCTAGAACTGCGCAATTCTAGTTTTTTAAACCATTCGGACAAAGAATTCCAGAATGTAGTTTTTTGCTCGAAGGAATGTAGGAACTCTATTAAGATTTACACGCAGTTAATAGAGTGCAACAATGATCAACAACTTTTTCAGTGGAATGGTTCTGGAAGTTTTTGTCCCATTAATTTTTCTCAAAGAGATTTTTTTTAAAGGGATAGTTCACCCAAAAATGAAATCTGAGAGCTGGATCACTCCTCCATACTAGTCCATAGGCTTCTTGAGGGATTGAAACTTGCCGGCCCCGAAAAGTTATTAACTCTTTCCCCGCCAAACACGGAATTTTCCGTGTTTAATGAAAAAACGCATCTGCGCCAAACACGGAATTTTCCGGGTATCCGTGTTTTAGGTGGTATACGGTAAGGAAGACCTGCGCGCATGTCCTGAATGATTGCGCAACTCTTTGTTTAGAGAAACAGATTGCAATCGTCTCAAACAGTGGAGTAGTGAGAATGTATCAGACAGACAATGCAGAGGTATATGGCTGAAGTACTGGAGGTTAATGGACTCGGAGTCCGATCACTCTTTATTTGATAATTCTGAATCTGATCGGGACGAAGTAGTCAGTGAGAGAGATGCACATGTTCATGCTAGCCATGGACGTGCCGCAGATAGATCGTATAATATTATGACACTATATTATGTATGTGTGTGTGCAGGCATTTATGTGTGGCTGTCTAAATATGAAGGTGTAATTGTCAAATTATTTCTCTCTTTGTGCACATTTACCACATTGTAATATGTATTTGTGTGTGTGTGTGTGTGTGTGTGTGTGTGTGTGTGTGTGTGTGTGTCTAGGCCTGTTTATTGTAATTCCAATTATTCATAGGTAGAACACAGAGAGGCAGAGGCAGAAGTTTTATTGCAAAAGTTACATTTCCCTTACATCCTGGGAAATTTGATATATTTTACATTTATTTTATGTTTTTAATTTATTTTGGAAAGTTTTATATATGAAGGAAACAACATCTGAATGTATTCTGCTTTTAAATGCACTTGTTTGATAAAAACACCTTTTTCTCAGTTTTTTGTCCAAAATGTTGTGTTTTTGACAAAACCTACCTCTGTTCAAGAGGCAATAAAAAAAGAACAGATGAAGATAAAATAAAAACGTTTTTTTTGCCTAAAAGCAGAGGCTCAGATCTTTATTTTTATATATATCATCTTCATATATTCATGGAAGAAAATATTCAGCGGGGGCATTCAAATTTAGCGAAAATCGTCAAAAACCCTGGCGGTGGCTGGCAACTTTTTTTTAAAACGCTGGCGGGGAAAGAGTTAAAGACATCGTTAAAATAGTCCAAGTGACTACAGTGGCTCAATCTTAACTTTATCAAGCGACGAAAACACTTTTTGTGCGCAAAAACAAACATAAATAACGACTTTATTTCAACTATTCACTTCCCTCTTTTTGCGCCTCTAGTCAGTTAAACTAGTGTAATTGCATGTGATTTGTTGTTGTATGTCCCACGCATCACACACGACCAGCATCGGCCAATAGTGAGCCTACGTGTGACGTAGCTCTACGCAATTACGCTAGTTTAACTGACTAGAGGCGGCAAAGAGAAGGAAGTGAATAGATTGAGCCACTGTCTTTAATAACTTTTCGAGGCCGGCAAGTTTCAATCCCTCAAGAAGCCTATGGACTAGTATGGAGGAGTGATCCAGCTCTCAGATTTCATCAAATATATCTTAATTCATGTTCCGAAGATGAACGAAGGTCTTACGGGGTTGGAACAACATGAGGGTGAGTAAATACTGACAGAATTTAAATTTTTTGGGTGAACTATCCCTTTAAGAATAGTTATAAGCCATGAATTAAACCAACCAGCTACGAGGTAAATCACAACATTGCAAACATTTCCAAATTTTTACTTCCGGAACCCGAATTTTTCGAAAATTATTATCGACATATCAACCAATAGGGTTGCAGGATGAGTAGCTCCGACCCAATTGAAATGCACAGTGTGTGATTAATGCGTTATGAAGGTGAAGTTATGCTAATGAGCGAGGAGAGTAAGCGATATAAAAGTGATTGAGAGTAGCATGTTTTTTTTTTGTTAGCGCTTTGAGGTGATTCTTTGGGAGGTCTTGCATGTTGGAGCTCCCTCTGGTGGTCTGTAGGAGAAGCACCCCTGCGCCCTCTGGCCCTGCCTCTGTCAGAACTGTTCTCCCTGCACACACAGAATCCTTCACCTCCACGTTGCGCACGGACGGGTCAGGCGCAGATTCGGGCCAATCGGGCAGCTCCTGGTATCCGCCGGCTTTAGCGTTCAGCAGATGAGACAGTGATCCCAGCTGGAAGTGATCTCTGTCTGCAAAGACATGAAGAAAAAATCACATTAATGTCTCAATTGTCTCCTGTTCCCCAGAATTTTCTTCTGAGGGTCCAAAGAGATTCAAAAGAGATGTCTCAAAATGTACTGAGATTACATATGACCTTAAATATCAACCTCTTTCAACTCTCTATGTAGTCATTTTAGGAGAAACATCTGAGACAAACTTGATACTGAACAATGAAATATGGATTCGGCGATACCTTTAAATGGAGACTCCAGGACGGGGGCGGGCTTGAGCGCAAGGAAAAGCTTCTTGGCGTATTTGCTGAGAGCCCCGCTCTTATCGGTGGGAACAATTAGTTGGCGGATGAAGCGGGCACGATCTCTGATGTCATAGTTTTGATCATATTTCGCCAGGTTCAGTACATACTGCGTCAACAGTTTAGTCTGAAAGACGGAAAAGAAAAGGAAAAAAGTCTCAAGAGTTTCATGCCTGAAGGCAATGTTACATGTGTGAGTCTAAATGATCTGACACGCAGACAGGAATTGTCTCGCTTGATTAAACAATGACTCCCGTTGTGTCTCTCCAGCTTTCATCCAGACTGATGCTCTGACGCAGGGTTATTATAGTGTACTGAAACCATAAATACACATTTCCGTTACTTGAAATAAAATAAACATTAACTGAAATAAAATAAAATTAAAATTATTTCAAGTGGAAACCATCCAACTGCTCTAAAATATAAACACTTATCATAGAGCATCAGGGTAAAAAAAAAACATGTTTTGTATGGATTGATGATGCATTGAAAAAGTTACATAGTTTACCTTTAAGCAAGTGTCCTGCACAATTACTGTTCATTTAAAATCTATAATTTAGAACATTATTTTAAAAAACTACCTGGAACACTGAAAAAAAAGCTTTTATTTCAATTTCTAACACTTTACCATGAGATATAAAGCATAAAATCCTTTAGGATTTGTTTTGTGCATTATTGTGAGACTCCATATCCTATCTATGCTTTAGAGAATAAAAAAAATCCATAATATTTCAGAGAATTAAAAAAAAATCCATAACATTTTAGATAAAATACACATTTTAGTCATGTCCCCATGTTCAATTCAGGGGTTTCCAAAAAGCTCAGACTATCTTCATTTTGGACAACACTGCCAAACATCGGTTATCCGGATGTCTTAAACTGACTTTCCATGTATTTTTAATGTGAAAACTTCACTGCCAATTTATTTTCTCGTTTGCTTTCATTTATGAGTTTTGTTATGTTGCATAATGCAAGTTAGCTTGCTTAATGCTAATGTGTGTTGCATTATTTATCCTAGCATGTTAAAAGCAGTAGTAAACAGTATGCAAGCATGCATGCATATAGTCAGGGTTATTAAACTAAAAATAATGTTTTAATTGAAATAAAGCTAAAATAAAATCAAATCTAAATATTGGATAAAAAACTAGATTGCCTTGAAAACTAACTGAAATAAGGTTAAGCTGAACCACTAATTGAATGGACACAAAACAAGTCTTATTCTAAATATTATATATTAAAAAGTAATAAAACAAATATATATATATTAAATGTACTCATTTAAAAATGATATAACAAATTCAGGTTATTCAAAAAATGATTTTGAATACAGTGTTTCCTCGGCTCACCTGTTTTGAGTTAGTAAGATACAGCTTGGCAGCCAAATTGATAATCTGCAGCTTGACAATGTCCTCCTCGTTGGTGAACGTTTTGGCCATCTTTCTCAGGACGTCGGGGGAGATTTTGGGGACGTGCTCGCAGTACTCGCCGATCAGCCACAGGATGCTCGCCCGGGCCATCGGCACCTGAACCACAGGCACATTATCAAGACTGTGGAGTCAATCTGAAATGTGAAAGTGGGCAGTTCGGATCACAACGCTACCTGGATGTTGTCGATGAGTTTGGCCATGTGTTTGATGATGTCGCTGTGCTGTTCAGGCTGCATCTGCAGAAGCTTTTTGATCACCACAACTGATTCAGCCACAACCAGCTCTGAAATACACACAAACACCAATGTTATGCAAAACACACTAAATATTACTCAGCATTATCAGACGGAGATCTCTGGCCACTGCATGTTTTTTACAGCATGTGATGGACCAATTCAAGCGTATTGAACGTTTATTGTAACATTTGTACGTCAGAGGCCCATATTTGTCTTATTTGGCATGATAAGAACCTCTTCTGACATAAGAGCTAAAAGCTTGAACGATGCTCGCTTTGTGGATAATAAATGATAGCCTGGGCATTAAATGATAGCCTGGGCATTAGCGTCGTGTGCGAACACACACTCTCACCGTCTCTGTTGGACAGCAGCTGTACGAGGCCGTTCAGACAGGTGTCTCTGACCTCACCAATGTTTGTAGCACAGCGACCAATCGCCTGAATGCTGGCCGCCACGAAATCCTTATCCATGCTCTTAATATACGTCTACAATACAAAAAAGAGAAATACATCATTATCCCTATTCATATTCTGGAATAAACACAAGCAGAGAAATATACTGTTATCAACAATCATAATATGGGTGATTGACAAAATAACATAGACGTTTTCAACATGAAGATTTTAGGTTAAAATGTATCTGTGATACGGAAATATATTTTAGATACTCTGTGACACCATTTATTTTTATTTTCTTCATCCACCTTTTAGTTTTCAGTTTTAGTTTAGTTCACTAAAGTAATCATGTGGTGTGACAAAATAATCGAATAAGTCTCTAAAAAGAATCTATCTTAAACGGCAAACAATGACAAAAAAACAATTCAAAAAGTATACACTACTGTTCAAGCTTGGGATCAGAAAGATTTCTTTTTTTAAAGAAGCATTTATTTTCAGTAAGGATGCATTAAATTGATCAAAAGTGACAGGAAAGACATTTGCGTCTATTTTAAATAAATGCTGTTTCTGTATCACGGTTTCCACAAAAATATGAAGCAGCACGACTTTTCAACACTGATAATAATCAGAAATGTTTCTTGAGCAGCGAATCAACATATTAGAATGATTTCTGAAAGATCATGTGACACTGAAGACTGGAGTAATGATGCTGAAAATTCAGCTTTAAATCACAGGAATAAATAACATTTTAATATATATTCAAATAGAAAACAATTATTTTAAATTGTAATAATATTTCATAATATTAATGTTTTACTGCATGTTTGTTCCAATTCAGAGCGTGAGCATAAGCCATTAAAAAACACTTAAGAATTTGTGTATTTCTCTTTTATTGTGAAGCACTTTGTGATTTTTATCTGTGAAATGTGCTATATAAATAAATTTTACTTACTTAAGAAGAAATCTTACCAATCCCACACTTTTGTAGACTCACATTATATATTATTAAAGGTTGTTTCAGCGATTGTGGGTGAAGTCACTTCTGTTTGTGTTTGAAGCGAGATCCCAAACAAACCAAGTTAGCTCGCCCCTCCCTTCCGTTTCGTGCATCATGAAAAACTCACACACTAAATCCCTACAATCTGATATTCACAAGAGATATCCAAGTTTAGTCGAGCTTCACTCATATTTTTAAAATAATTATATTTTCACACACTAGAAGCTACTCACCTGTCCAGAAGAAACAGTGCAACCTCAACGTCCGATTTAACCCTCAGACGGTCTTCGGTCATTTATGACTGGAAAATTTTCTGTTTTGAATTTTGCTAAAAATCACAGCTTCTTCGGAATGTTATGAAACTTGGTGAATTTTATGGCATTAGGAATGTGAATAAAAAAAATTGAGGTCATGATCCGAGAATGCTAAGTGGTCGTAAAAAAAAAATAGTCACACTTGTGGTATTTGGTCAAAAATGACCCCCATAGGAAGTGAATGGGAAATTGACAAACACACAAAAATTCTCAATTTTTCATTTAATTTTTAATTTTTTTTTAATAAGAAATAGTTTTTGAGATTGTTATCTATATCTATATTGAACTATATATTCAAATCCACCAAAAAAAATGTGTTCATAAACAGCGGGGGAATTCACATGCCTCTCCATAAAGAGCTGTGGTTACACCATGATTCTACGCTTTTTCTCTATACTGTAACCAGATGGTGCTAATTTTCTTCAAATTTTTTTTTTCTATATTAAACTAAAATACTGCATTAATAATTTTTTGAAAAAAAAAAATATATATATATATATATATAAAGTATATAGAAAAAAAATACATATATATATATATTTCCATGGCAAAAATAGAACATAAATATTAATAAATTCAATCAGATTGTCTCAAAATACTAAATTAAAAAGAATGAATATTATAGAACAAAAATAAATTGCATTGGTTTTACTGGGATGGAGGAAAATACATTTTTAGGTGTCCGGTCACTTCTGACCGGGAAGGCGCAGGATGTGACTCCGAAACGAAGACCGTCTTGTTCAATTCTTTGAGTTCTCTGCACCGTTCAAAAGTCTTCCCGATTATTATTATTATTATTATTTTTTGATGAAAAACTAAGGTATTCCCTCGCTCTAATCCTCCTCCTCTTGGGGATTGCCTCTTCCATGTTAAATGTATCTGGTCCGTTGATAGCATAGGGTTGACAGACGCTGGCTTATTCTTCAGCTCCGACTTCGCGTGTAGGCGCCGTGAACGAGCGCAAAAACAAACAACCCCCCCCCCTTTCGGTGATTGGTTAGAACACTGTTTATTTAGATTTTTGAGTGGTGGTTGTACCCATTTGTTTTTATGTGCAGATCTCAGAGCCTAGGCTGCCTACAGTG
Organism: Pimephales promelas; assembly: GCF_016745375.1. Next base: position 12,186,645 of record NW_024121155.1, read on the forward strand.
ACGCGTTTTTTGCGGGGGTTTTTTGGATCGTTAGGAAAGAATAGATGAATGTGATCATTTTTGTTTGGGCTTGAAATCGCTGATACAACCTTTAAACCATAAGAACAAAATATGTAAAAAGATACCTGAAATTCCCTCAGGATAGTGGAGATGTTCGTCTCATTGGCCAAATTAGTCAAAACCTCCAGCTGTGTTAATAAGAGAAGATCAAATGATCAGTACAGCTTTAAAACACTCAAAATATCTGAAACAACGTTATTTAGTGAAATAATTTCATGACATAATATCTCCGCATAGAGTTTCTCATTAAAACGAACGCTTTTCAAAGTCAGATGTGATGTCCGTGTCGGTTCACCTTGAGAATCTTGATCTGCGTGGGGTCTGTGGAGCGGATATAAAAACTCTTCAGGTACGGCTCAAACATTCCCTAAAGGGACAGACACACAGCATATTCAAACATCACAGCATTCATCTAAATTCTTGCATTTTTCATATTCTATTATGCCTTTATAGAAAAAAAAATCTATCTGAAATCTTTCAAGGACAAACCATTGAATGTACTGTATAAAAAGCACCACATGAGGGTCTTCAGTTTAAATATGTCACTATATTAAAGCCTTTTCATATGATTTGCATTAACGTTCATCAATGTATTGAACATGGAGTAAATTATCCAGCTTCAGATATAATAATTTAAACCAAAGTCCAACGCACATCTAAATGTATAAAGTTGATGACTTTCAGAAAATACATACTCATCATATCATGTAAACAAAAGGTAAAAATGCCCTTCAGTGACTCAACGTGACGCATGTCCTTTACAGTGCCATGTGAATGACTCACCCGTCTCTTGATGGACATCGTAGCGACGTTTTGAAGCACGACGTACTGCACTTCACTACAGAGACACAAATCACATGGCAACATCAGTGACTAAACAACATGAGGAGGTTCATGAATTCAAAAACCTTCATGTGAATTTAAAAGGGACAATTCTATTTTAAAAAAGAGGCTAATTGGAGTGATGCATGTGAATGGTGGATGATGCCGTCTCTCTTTCTGCACCAAATGCCAAATTCTGCAGTGTCATCATCCAGTGCCAATTTATCTGCGCTAATGATGTCATCGGCCCATGGTCAAACAGGAAGCGTGGGCTTGTTCGTCTCAGAGCTGGTGTGAGTGTGTTTGTGTTTCATTAGTAAGTGATTGATTACTCACCTGTGGCTGCGCATTAACCTGACCAAAGCTTTGGCAATGACCCCCACCTCTGCTTTAGGAGCCAAATGGAAGTACAGTTGAGCTACTGCCATCACCACCTACAGAGACAGAGAGAGAGAGAGAGAGAGAGAGAGAGAGAGAGATTTATTATGGTAACGGCTGAATGAACATCATTTTTCCGTTTAGAGGTCATGTGTAAAAAGTCTCTTTGTCACAATGCTAGTAAATCAGCTTCATCTTCACTGTGTCAAATTAAGGAGACTGTAAGAAACGTTAAAAACTGATGCTACTTTATGTGTTTAAAAATATTAAAAGCTACCCAATAATTGAAAAAAAAACTGACACTCTAAACTACAAAACATTTAAATAATTTAGAACCAAATTAAAATAAAATAAAAAACTTACTTATTAATAATAAAATAATAATAGTTAAGAATAAAAAATAACTAAAATACATAGGACACTAATTAAAACATTAACATTTTGTATCCAAAGCAACTAAGTAAAAAATGGGTGGATGTAAAAAAAAAAAAAAAAAGATTTTGATTTTGATACACGTACATTTTTTTATTTAGTACGCAAAAAGAACAATAACTGTTATAAACAAGGTTGTGTGCCAGTCAGAACTGAATCATAAATTCCATTTAATGAATTCCATTTAAATTGAGGTGGAGAACAGAACACAGAATTGTAAATGAAATTTGAAGTTTTTGAAGTTTTGACGGCTTTGGAAATGAATGGGAGACGAATTTCACCTAGTGGAAGCATTTGGTACTGTATCTCTGTTTATGAGATATCAACCTCAAATTTGAAGCACATCTTGTTTAGATTTATGGCTTTAATTTTCTTACAGTTTTAGAGTAAAACATGCTTTGGAAAATATTTACTTCATATAAAATTTTAAAATAGTATTTTTGCGCATTTTTTATAATAATAAACAAACTTCTATAACTTTTTTTAGTTACATTTTTTAAAAACTTTTTTCACTTCAGCAGGTCTATGCTTCAAAAAGTGATTAACAGGTAATGCATGGATCATAACTATTCCATAAATATAAAGTAGTACCATAAAATACCCATAAAAATATTAAGTAAATAAAAAAATGAACGAACTAAAATAAAGTACATTCATTTCATTTAAATAAAAATTCTGTCATTTTTTGACTGCCAAGCGAGCAGCACCAGAGGATTAAATTGTACATTTTGCCTGAATTTAAAAGTTACACAAATCATAAAATAAATAATTCTGTTTCTAAACACTAATTCCAGAGGGAGAAGTGTGTGTGACTCACGGCAGCATTGCGGCTCTGCAGCAGCGGTTTGGTGTTCCTCAGTAAGAGTCTGTGATCGGGGTCCATCACGTACGGCTTCCTCTTCGGCAGAGCGGCCGCCTCGGCTTTCTTATCTTCATCTTCCTCATCCTCATCAGAGGCGTAGAACGCCCTCTCGCCACTCTCCTCTAACAGACACTCCTGCGTATATACACACATGTTGATATGTAATTATAAGGTATTATTATCTTAAATTGTATCGATATTTATCCATAACAGTGCATTATACTATATCCTTTTTTTCTCAGCATGACATTACCAGAAAAATGTACCACAAAATTACACTGTATCTATACACATTACTATATCTATATATCTTGCTGTCATTTTTCTCTCTTGTGTATGTGTGTGTGTACGTTTCTTTCTTTGTATATGCTATGTCATGTTTCTAAAAGAGACATTGTCCAGGGAAAGAAGTGTATAAGTCCTCCTCAGATATACACACACACACACGTGATACTCACGTTGACGTTGGGGTTGAGGAACTGCGTCCTGGCGTAGCGCGTGAGCATATTGATGATGACCACCTGACCCCACTCCTCCACGTCAATCAACAGGTTACACAGCTTACGGTAGTTCTTGTGGATCAGATCGATGCGGTCCGGACACACTTCCTCAAACGCCATCACCACACTGCCCGCTACCAGCTACACACACACATAGCTTGTGTAAGATCACATTAGAAGTGATGATTATATGTCAGGGCTGTCCTGAAATGATTCTGTCACTCACTGTGGTTTTATCAGCCAGCAGCTTCTCGATGACTTCAATAAGCTGATCCTTCTGCTCTGGGTCTAGACTGAATGAAGGAGAGAGGAAATGAGTAATTAGTTTTACTTTTATCCAATATTGAACATTTAAAGTAGTCAAAACTGCAAGCTAACATATTTAGGACTAGTTTTCTTGTATCATTCCAGCGTTCTAAAGAAAACGATTTCAATCCAAATAAATATTTAATGTTTAACATTTATTTATTTGCTAGTGGGATATTTAAGGTTCTTGATCACACTCTCGAAGCTGATTTTAAATTATGTTTTACATGCTTAACTGCAGTCAAGATTAATAAACAAATGTATATATATAAATTAGGGCTGTCAAACAATTAATCACGATTAATCGCATTCAAAATAAAAGTTTGTGTTTACATAATATATGTGTGTGTGCTGTGTATAATTATGCTTGTATATTTTTAAGAAATATTTGTATACATGTATATACTGTACATAGATTGATATATAATTTATATTATATATAAATATTTGATATATAAATAATATATTTTTCTTAAATATACATGCATGTGTGTGTATTTATATATATATATATATATATATATATATATATATATATATACACAAAATATTTATACACAGTGCACCCACATATATTATGTAAACACAAACTTTTATTTTGGATGCGATTAATCGCGATTAATTGTTTGACAGCCCTAAAATAAATATAATAAATATAATAAAATTATAGAATATAATAAGGTTTTATATATGCAGTCTATATATACTGACAGTTTATATATATATATATATATATATACTGTAATATATAAATAATTGCATATATTATATAATATAAAAATGCATTTTATATAATAAATATGATTTTATAATGGAGACATTTCTTTTAAATGTAAAGAAATTAATACTTTTATTCAGCATTAAATCAACCAAAATGAACTAAAAGTATTTTTCTAAATTGATTTCATCAAACAATTTTGAAAAAAATGTATCATGCTTTTCATAAAAATCATGAAGCAGTGCAAAAGTATTCAACATTGATATTAACAAGAAATGTTTCTTGAGAAGCAAATCAGCATATTAGAATGATTACAAAGATTAGTAATGATGCTTTAAATGTAGCTTTGATACCAGAAATGAAATTTTTAATCAAATAAATGAAGCAGAAGAGACTTATGAAAAATATGTAAAAATATACCAACCCCAAGCTTTTTGAATGACAGTGTAATTGAATTGAAAGCAATATTTGCCCAATGAACAGTTAGTTACTCCCTAATGCTGATTTGCAGGTGAATTTGTGCTGTTAAAACAAGACGCTTGTTTTCTTGTACCTGTGTAGTTTGGGTATGGCATGAGCTGCGGTCTTGCGGACGTATGGAGACATGTCAGACGCTGCCTCTTTGATGGCTAACATCATGATGGGCACAATGATGGTCACTCTGATGCTGGACAGCACACGCAAAGCGCTCGCACGGATCAGCTGGTTGGGATCCTGAATCAGGGGTTACAATGAAAATAATTGTATTTATTGAGAACTAATGCTTCAAAAATGAGACTTCACACACCAGAATTAAAAGGTGTGACAGGTATTTCCTTTATCTGAACACCAGAGGGCATTTCTGTTCCCATAGACACACTTTCGCAATCTGTTGCATGTTTAGTAAGCATTAAGCTGCAAAAAGTAAAACTACAGTACACAATTTATAGTGACCTTTTATTGTGGCCAGCCTAAGGCACACCTGTGCAATAATCATGCTGTCTAATCAGCATCTTGATATGCCACACCTGTGAGGTGGATGGATAGACCAACGCCACTTTTGCGTCATCGAAGGGTAACGCCCCCTTTTGGGGGAAAACACCTCTATACTGTCTATGGGAAAACAAACGGATTCCCATGAGAACAGAACTCGCACTAGATCTGCAAAGTTTCTTGATAGCAAAAATGGCACAAACTCAAAGAAGCTAACGTTACTGAATACGGGGTTACAGAGGTTTCCCTTTGAAATGGTCGAAAACTGGATTAATGACCCCACACAGCGGCCAAATATGGACTATTCAGACAACTAACGTTACCACTATCTCGTGGAATCACCACCAAGTAAGTAGCCTTTTTTATTTATTTATCATTTACACACTCACAGTAGCCTATTACAAACTACTAGACGATGAGGCCATGTCACTTGGATCATATTTAACTTGATTTAAGCTATTGACAGTTTTGTTGTCGACTAGCTATTAGAAAGACTAGCTGTTAGCAGCTAACGTTACCTTATTAGACTATGTCAATAGCTTAAATCAAGTTAAATATGATCCATTCATCGTCTAGTTTGTCATACTGTGAGTGTTAATGAAAAAAAAGGCTACTTACTTGGTGATTCCACGAGATAGTGGTAACGTTAGATGTCTGAATAGTCCATATTTGGCCGCTGTGTGAGGTCATTAATCCAGTTTTCGACCATTTCAAAGGGACACCTCTGTAACCCCGTATTCAGTAACGTTAGCTTCTATAAGTTTGTGCCATTTTTGCTATCAAGAAACTTTGCAGATCTAGTGCGAGTTCTGTTCTCATGGGAATCCGTTTGTTTTCCCATAGACAGTATAGAGGTGTTTTCCCCCAAAAGGGGGCGTTACCCTTCGATGACGCAAAAGTAGCGTTGGTCTATTATCTCGGCAAAGGAGAAGTGCTCACTAACACAGATTTAAACATATTTGTGAACATATTTTGTTAGATGCAAACAGCATATAGGTCTGTTGTATCAAAACAACTTTATGATGTAATACTATTACATACTCAAAACATGAGTATGTAGCATGCTTGTTAATTGAAATAAATCTGAAATAAAATAAAATGTAAATATTATATGCAAAACTCCTAGAAAGTAAGAAATGTTGCCTCGGCAGTTGAAGTTGAAGCATTAAATTAACTGGATGTAAATAACTAAAACTGAAGTACTGTAAAAACAAATGAAATCTAAGTAGTAGATCTGATAAAAAAAATAAATTAACGAATTACTAAAAATGCAACTAAAATTTAAACATAAAAGCTAATTCAAAATATTAGTAAAATCTATATCATAGTAAATAAATAATACTAAAATAAATAACACTATGATCTCAGGGTTTATTTTGCAATAAGCTATTGAAAAACTGAAAAACAAACATAAAATAAAGGTTTTACAATATAAAAATATTTACATTTATATTTTATATCGTAGATTTTAGAATGTACTTCTTTTATATTTTTACATAACTGAAAAGAAAACACGGTGATAAACAACAGCATTTACTAATATACTCAAAAGAATAGTGCAGTTTTAATAGCAAACTTGCAAACTGGAGTGCAGACTTTTATGTTTATGTTCTTGATATTATGAAAGAGATCAGAGAAGATCATGGGGTTTTAAACCCTGAATTATGTTTTTGTGTGTGTTTTAAGACCTTCAGTCCTCTCTGGAAGGTGGAAATGGACAACAGAGCGAGATCCTGCTGTTCTTCAGCGTAGCGCACAAGATAAACATACACCAGCTTCTTCACCTGAGAGAGAAAACACACATATACTGGTGAACAGGGCTCTGATGTGGTGTTTCATGCGTTTTTGTGACTCAGCACTTGAGCTCAGAGTGACTCATAAGCAGAACCACGTTGTCATGGCCTATTAACACAAGATTAAAGTTTAATAACACCCAGAAAAGATGACATCCTGTAAGCTCTGATCCGATGCTCTCACCTCGATGTTCTTACAGGCCACGTTCTTCACCACTGCAGGGAAGAGATCGGACGCATTCTTCCCCCGGGCGATCATCTGTGGGACAGCACACACAAACAGGGCAATATTTAGATGTGGATATGGTTTGATTCACTTATACTGTGACCTAAAAAACAACCTTTGGACACTTAAAGGGACAGTTGATGGAAGAATTCAAATGTTTGGGTGAAATATTCCTTTAAAGGGATAATCCACTATTTTACAACTCCCCCAGAGTTAAACTGTTGAGTTTTACTGGTTTTGAATCCATTCAGCCAATCTCCGGTTCTGGTGGTGCCACTTTTAGCATAGCTTAGCATACATCATTGAAGTGGACAAGACCATTAGCATTTCTCCAAAAAAAAAAAAAATGACCAAAGAGTTTCGATATTTTCCTATTTAAAATTTGACTCTTCTGTAGACACATTGTGCACTAAGATCGACGGAAAATGTAAAGTTGTTATTTTCTAGGCTGATACGGCTATGAACTAAACTCTAATTTCTGCGTAATAATCAAGAAACTTTATTGCCGTACCATGAGTGCAGCAGGCGTAATGAATGACTACACAAACTTAGTCCCGGTCCCGTTGGAAGTTGCCGAGCTGGGGACTATTTTCAGGCGCTGATACACAAACTTAGCCCCGGTCACGTTGGAGGTTACTGAGCTGGGGACTATTTTCAGGCGCTGATATACAAACTTAGCCCCGGTCACGTTGGAAGTTACAGAGCTGGGGATTATTTTCAGGCGCTGATATACAAACTTAGCCCCGGTCACGTTGGAAGTTACAGAGCTGGGGACTATTTTCAGGCGCTGATATACAAACTTAGCCCCGGTCACGTTGGAAGTTACAGAGCTGGGGACTATTTTCAGGCGCTGATATACAAACTTAGCCCCGGTCACGTTGGAAGTTACAGAGCTGGGGACTATTTTCAGGCGCTGATATACAAACTTAGTCCCGGTCACGTTGGAAGTTACAGAGCTGGGGATTATTTTCAGGCGCTGATATACAAACTTAGCCCCGGTCACGTTGGAAGTTACAGAGCTGGGGATTATTTTCAGGCGCTGATATATAAACTTAGTCCCGGTCACGTTGGAAGTTACAGAGCTGGGGACTATTTTCAGGCGCTGATATATAAACTTAGTCCCGGTCACGTTGGAAGTTACTGAGCTGGGGACTATTTTCAGGCGCTGATATACAAACTTAGCCCCGGTCACGTTGGAGGTTACAGAGCTGGGGACTATTTTCAGGCGCTGATATACAAACTTAGCCCCGGTCACGTTGGAAGTTACAGAGCTGGGGACTATTTTCAGGCGCTGATATACAAACTTAGCCCGGTCACGTTGGAAGTTACAGAGCTGGGATTATTTTCAGGCGCTGATATATAAACTTAGTCCCGGTCACGTTGGAAGTTACTGAGCTGGGGACTATTTTCAGGCGCTGATATACAAACTTAGCCCCGGTCACGTTGGAAGTTACAGAGCTGGGGATTATTTTCAGGCGCTGATATATAAACTTAGTCCCGGTCACGTTGGAAGTTACTGAGCTGGGGACTATTTTCAGGCGCTGATATACAAACTTAGCCCCGGTCACGTTGGAAGTTACTGAGCTGGGGACTATTTTCAGGCGCTGATATACAAACTTAGCCCCGGTCACGTTGGAAGTTACAGAGCTGGGGATTATTTTCAGGCGCTGATATATAAACTTAGTCCCGGTCACGTTGGAAGTTACTGAGCTGGGGACTATTTTCAGGCGCTGATACACAAACTTAGTCCCGGTCACGTTGGAAGTTACCGAGCTGGGGACTATTTTCAGGCGCTAATATATATAAACTTAGTCCCGGTCACGTTGGAAGTTACTGAGCTGGGGACTATTTTCAGGCACTGATATATAAACTTAGCCCCGGTCACGTTGGAGGTTACAGAGCTGGGGACTATTTTCAGGCACTGATATATAAACTTAGCCCCGGTCACGTTGGAGGTTACCGAGCTGGGGACTATTTTCAGGCGCTGATATACAAACTTAGCCCCGGTCACGTTGGAAGTTACAGAGCTGGGGATTATTTTCAGGCGCTGATATATAAACTTAGTCCCGGTCACGTTGGAAGTTACTGAGCTGGGACTATTTTCAGGCGCTGATATATAAACTTAGCCCGGTCACGTTGGAAGTTACAGAGCTGGGGATTATTTTCAGGCGCTGATATACAAACTTAGCCCGGTCACGTTGGAGGTTACAGAGCTGGGACTAATTTCAGGCGCTGATATACAAACTTAGCCCGGTCACGTTGGAGGTTACAGAGCTGGGGATTATTTTCAGGCGCTGATATATAAACTTAGTCCCGGTCACGTTGGAAGTTACTGAGCTGGGGACTATTTTCAGGCGCTGATACACAAACTTAGTCCCGGTCACGTTGGAGGTTACCGAGCTGGGGACTATTTTCAGGCGCTGATACACAAACTTAGTCCCGGTCACGTTGGAAGTTACCGAGCTGGGGACTATTTTCAGGCGCTGATATATAAACTTAGTCCCGGTCACGTTGGAAGTTACTGAGCTGGGGACTATTTTCAGGCAGTGATATATAAACTTAGCCCCGGTCACGTTGGAAGTTACCGAGCTGGGGACTATTTTCAGGCGCTGATACACAAACTTAGTCCCGGTCACGTTGGAAGTTACAGAGCTGGGGACTATTTTCAGGCGCTGATATATAAACTTAGTCCCGGTCACGTTGGAAGTTACCGAGCTGGGGACTATTTTCAGGCGCTGATACACAAACTTAGTCCCGGTCACGTTGGAAGTTACAGAGCTGGGGACTATTTTCAGGCGCTGATACACAAACTTAGTCCCGGTCACGTTGGAAGTTACCGAGCTGGGGACTATTTTCAGGCACTGATATATAAACTTAGTCCCGGTCACGTTGAGGGTTACCGAGCTGGGACTATTTTCAGGCGCTGATATATAAACTTAGTCCGGTCACGTTGGAAGTTACAGAGCTGGGGACTATTTTCAGGCGCTGATATATAAACTTAGTCCCGGTCACGTTGGAAGTTACCGAGCTGGGGACTATTTTCAGGCGCTGATACACAAACTTAGTCCGGTCACGTTGGAAGTTACAGAGCTGGGACTATTTTCAGGCGCTGATACACAAACTTAGTCCCGGTCACGTTGGAGGTTACCGAGCTGGGGACTATTTCCAGGCGCTGATACACAAACTTAGTCCCGGTCACGTTGGAAGTTACCGAGCTGGGGACTATTTTCAGGCGCTGATATATAAACTTAGTCCCGGTCACGTTGGAGGTTACCGAGCTGGGGACTATTTTCAGGCGCTGATATATAAACTTAGTCCCGGTCACGTTGGAAGTTACTGAGCTGGGTACTATTTTCAGGCACTGATATATAAACTTAGCCCCGGTCACGTTGGAAGTTACCGAGCTGGGGACTATTTTCAGGCGCTGATACACAAACTTAGTCCCGGTCACGTTGGAAGTTACAGAGCTGGGGACTATTTTCAGGCGCTGATATATAAACTTAGTCCGGTCACGTTGGAAGTTACTGAGCTGGGGACTATTTTCAGGCACTGATATATAAACTTAGTCCCGGTCACGTTGGAAGTTACAGAGCTGGGGACTATTTTCAGGCGCTGATATATAAACTTAGTCCCGGTCACGTTGGAAGTTACTGAGCTGGGGACTATTTTCAGGCACTGATATATAAACTTAGCCCCGGTCACGTTGGAAGTTACCGAGCTGGGGACTATTTTCAGGCGCTGATACACAAACTTAGTCCCGGTCACGTTGGAAGTTACTGAGCTGGGGACTATTTTCAGGCGCTGATATACAAACTTAGCCCCGGTCACGTTGGAAGTTACCGAGCTGGAGACTATTTTCAGGCGCTGATACACAAACTTAGTCCCGGTCACGTTGGAGGTTACTGAGCTGGGGACTATTTTCAGGCGCTGATATATAAACTTAGTCCCGGTCACGTTGGAAGTTTCCGAGCTGGGGACTATTTTCAGGCGCTGTATCATATCATTACGCCTGCTGCACTCATGGTATGGCAGTAAAGTTTCTTGATTATTACGCAGGAATGAGAGTATAGTTCCTAGCCATATCAGCCTAGAAAATTGCTAATTCACATTTTCTTTCGGTCTTAGTGTATGCTAAGCTATGCTAAAAGTGGCACCGCCAGAACCAAAGATCGGCTGAATGGATTCAAACTGTTTTGAACAAATAATTTAACTCTGGTTAACGTCTATTTACGAACAAGACGCGTACCAAACTGTGTAGACTAGAACCGACAAGTGAGAACTGAAACTAGGGAGACTATATACACAGACAAATGAGGAGATTAAAGGAGCAATGTGTGACTTTTAGCGACATCTAGTGGTTCGGTTGCGAGTTTGCACCAGGTTTGCACTAAGGGCTCAGCCCACTGCTCACCCCTCCCTTTCGAAGAAGCTACGGTTGCTAAAACGGGACAAACATCTCGTCGGCTGAGACAGCAGAGAATAGCCAGAGTAAGCCAAGAGTGTGTAACATTGTCACTGTTTCTGTACCACAGTCCATTATAAACCACATCATGAATACTGTTTACAAAGCCATAGTCAGGTGAGGATCAAGGGTTTTAATATATAATTTAATAAAATAATATTAATCAGCTGATTGTCTCACAAACGTAACCAGCAGCACATTTTCTCCCCACATACTGTAGCAAACCCATAATACAGCGAGGGAGCAGCTATATATTTTTTCTAACAGGGTAGTAATAGTTTAGCTGGCTAATATGAGCTGTTACTGTGGCTGAGCTGGGACGCGTCCGCATGAGTCCAAAGGTCGGAAGTGCGCGCGCTGTTACAATCATGTCATCTCCGCATCCCATAGACACTATTTACTACACACAATAGGCTTTTTTTCTCTGATTTTTTGAAATTCTTCGCGATCGACTTAGTGATAAAAGACTTTAGTAAAAGTCTCTATCGACGGGTTAGTGATTCCTGTAACGTACTGTTTTACGCGTCAATGACATGAATACTAATCATCAGCTGTCTCACGAACGTAACAGCACATCTATCCCCAACATAACAAACCCATAACACAGCGAGGGAGAACTAAGTTACATGAAACAATCCCAACTACATATTTTACACCACTCACAAGGGAAAAGTCACTACTCACGGAGTGTAAGGCTAGCTTCCAGCTTTCCGCTACTTCTCTTTCAAGGTAGTGATGAAACGCGTTCTGTAGCGCTGTGTGTTCGCGTTCGGCTACGGTAGGAATATGACGTCACAACATGGCGACCTTCATAGAAGGGGATTCCCGCGGTTATGGAGCTATTAATGTCTCATTCTAAGGTAATAAAAACATTACGGTTAATTAAGTAAGTTCTTTATACACCACTGAAAACATAGTTATGGATGTCATATTGCATTTCTGTTAATAGATACTCAACTTTGTTACACATTGCACCTTTAAGTGACAACAGCTGCACACAGTGAGTGATGATGTGTGTGATGAGGATGATGACAGGTAACAGGTGAAACCGATTATAATGAAACACATGGTGCACAAACACAGAAGGCAAAACAAAGCCCAAACAGGTGTCACAGTTACAACATAAATGTCTTTACTGACTATTAAATTGATGAATTTAATGCGTCCTTGCAAAATAACTAATTCCTTTAAAAAAAAGCCATACTAAACCCAAACTTTTGAGCGGTAATGTAAAAAAAGTCTCCTTATAAAAAAGAAAATCATATATATTTCTTATATAAATAATACAAAAATACATTTATATTTTATAAACATATTACTTTCACCTAATCTAATTTATTTATGCAACCAGATCAGATACAATAAGGATAGCATTACACTACAATACAGAAAGTATAATAAAACACCAATTAATAAGCACTATTTATGAGAAAGAGGGCAATTTTTTTCTATGATGATACTGGTTGCACTTGTTTGCATGTTTTTTAAAACATGAACTTATGGATCATTCACAGTAAAAAAGGGTCAAATTTGAGTTGAATCATTCACGTTCGGAGCGATCCTGAAGGAATCATCTCCCTGCTGCCGCTGCCATGCTCTGTGAATGGAAACAGTATCAGGTGGCTGTTCGTGGCTTCCGAGCTCTGAGTGATAAATATTTCAGTCCTGATCTAATCCGACACAATAGAGAGACACTAAAACCGCTCATGAATATTAAATGCATTACGCATTTCTGTCCCATTTCCAAAGCGCTGCTGAATCCCTCGTCTTCGCTACAGAACCAGAGCTGATGCAACAGTTACAAAGGAGAGAGAGTCAAGACTTCACCAAACACACAGCGACAGCGGCATTTACTGCCCACGATTACAGCCTTCTGTCTATTTACTCAGTCATATAATTACCGACATGAATCCAAATATCTCTTCCTGAAACGCTAAACAATCAGGTTTTCCATGTATAAGACTGTTTTCTGGTTCTACTCTGTTCATCATTAAAGCTAAAAAAAACTGAACCTGATGTCTCCAAAGGGATGCTGGGATTATTATGGACAATTATGCCAAATTTCAGAGTCCAGCTGTGCATCAAACAACATTGGTGCATGAGATAATTCAATTTATAGAATTTCATCGTGGGACACCTTACCTAGCACATGGCGCTCTGTTTTATATGGATGCTATAGTTTCCGCCACTGAATGAGACAATATTTTCTTAGAATTGTATATGATATAAAGTTGCAATTGCGATTTATGAAGTCTAATGAAAAAAGGCTGACTTCTCAGAATTATATATTGCAATTTGGATTTTATAACTCACAATTCCGACTTTATATCAATCAATTCTAAGAGAAAATACAGAATTGTGAGATAAGAAGTCTTATTTTATTGAGAAGAAAACAAATATTCAGTGGCAGAAATAACTTTCATAAAATTAAGTGATTAAGTGAAAAAATGTTTATTTTTTTCACCCCATTGACAGATATTTAAAGCAAAGGATATTTTCTTGTTTTAAGCAAAAACTCTCTTAATTTTGATTCATTTTTTAGAAAATAAGATTTGAGATTTTATATCTCAAATAAATGTATCTTGATTAAGAATGTTTAGATATTTGTATTGAAATTTATTGAATTTATTGTAATTTATTGAAAAGATTTCTGGTGCAGGTTATACAATCCTCTATTCCAGACTCTAAAAAAACACAAATATATATTAATATATACATATATATATTTTAACATTTTATAAAAAAACAACATCCTAACAATCCTAAATAAATTACGTAAAATTGATTACATTAGTTACTGGGAAGCTTTATATTTATACATAACACCTTTTGACAGAATTAATTGTATTGGTATTTGTATTGGAAAACCAGACAAAAAAAAAAAACAGTAGTAAAATAAAGTTTTGAAGTGTGTGTGTTTTTCTCACCGCCACGATGCGTTTCATGGCCTCCAGCTTCAGGGAGTCTTTATTACTGTCCAGCATCTCCTTCAGGTCATCATGTCTGAAGATGGAAAACAAAAAACACAGGTTTTATCAACTGTTCTGGTTCTCTATCATTTAAAAATCTCTGAAATCTCCGTGTCCATTATAAGAGGAACTCAAGAATCATTCAGAATATTTTCTGCTCTTTAAGAGCCCTGCGGACGTTCACGAGTTCAGAAGAACGAACCAGAACAAATGAAATCACACCATCCATGAAAGGAGAATCAGAATAGACAAACACACACCCACAATACCATCAACAGCATGATTTGACTTTAACCCATATGTAGCCACGAATAAAATAGCTATTCTTTCTCAAATAGATCATGCCAACATTAATGGCAGTACATTTTTGGGTTTTGCTCTCCTGAAGTCTCAAACTGTGATACCAAAAGTTACCAAAGTCTGCCATCAAAAGTCAGAGATCTCAAAATGAAGTCAAAAAATGACCTTTAAATTTATTTTAAAACCGAATGATCTGAGCTATACCATCACATTTATTTTATATCACTACACACTTGCTGCATGTCAACATCTGCCTTGTTTATGTTTAATTTCCTAAGAAATACAGGAGAAACATCTGATAAAAATTGATAATCCATTATAAATGAGATCTGCATTAAGTATTCTTTGAAGGAGCAACTTCTGAGCATTCATTTCCTCTGAGAAAGATCCTTTCAAGCTAGAAAACTCTCAAAATGATCTGCAATATAGATTAACCCAGGTTTATCATTTGCAATAATTAAAGTAATTTTTTATTTAATTTAATTTGATTAAATGAAATTTGAATATATATGTTACAATGATAATCCATGTTTGTTTTTAAAAACTACTGCCAAAAACAATTCCTGCAATAAAAAAGGAATTAGAAAGCTAAACACAAATGTAAGCTTTTAAGCATTTCAGAATAAAAGTTTCCTTGTTAGCATATCTCATGTGACAGGGTGATAATAAAATTAGCTACTTTAGCTTAATTCAGGTTAAAATGGTGCTTTTGTGGCTACAATAAGTCATTAAGACCAAGAAATGTGACTGAATATCCCTTCCCCACAAGTACTGTCTGCCAGCATTAGCAATTAGCAAATTCTGGTTTGATGATGTGACTTTGTTTGTACCAATACTAATAGCTTATTTTTTCTCTCAGATTTATTCACTTTGAAAGTATCTTCCTTGTTTTTACCCATAGTACAAGCAATCAAGTGTGATTTTGCCAGGCTGTGGCTTAAACTAAAAGCTACTAGAGCTATTTACAAAAAGGGATCACACAAAATGTCCCTGTTTCACACAAAATACATCAACACAGAAAAGGAA
Source organism: Pimephales promelas (assembly GCF_016745375.1). The sequence goes on from NW_024121155.1 coordinate 12,202,471, forward strand.
ACCTTAAAGATTAAACATGGATTTAATTATTTGTTCATAAAGTGAATTCATGTTCTCTTTAGTAGATGACTGTGTCTCCAAATTAACCCAGTGCCACAATAATTAATAAAGCAGATCATCTTCCAGATGTCTGGGAATACCTATTAATATTAACTCAAATGAGCAAAGATATAAATATTGAACACTCTCTTCATGTAACGAAATGTAAGAGATCCTCTATTTATACCGCAAATGAGTCAAGAGGGGTCAGGAAAGATCACTTAATTAAGTAGCTACACATCAGTCACATGATGAGCCAAACTCATTCTGATTGGCCAAAGTTTAGCGGTGACATTAATACCCACATCCGTTCCTGGATCAGCCGACTCGTCAATCCAACAATAGAGAGTCCGTCTGACATCCCGTGCGCAGGAAGTATAAGACCATAACCCCTCTCCATAGATACATGTTACTATAGCAACCCCATCATGATGTTAGCAATCTCCTTAAAGCAACACTAAGTAAGATTTTTTACCTTAAAATAATGTTTCCAAAATCGTTTCAGTGGTTTATCAAGCCGTAACAGCGTGAAAGGCACTTATGCCTCCTATATCTGCTATAATCACACTATGTAAGATTGCCAGATCGGGTTTGACTTGCTTTACGTCAAGCGTCACAATAGTCATTATTTTGTTTTTCTTCGTTTGTGATGTTGCAATACATCATACTTTCATGAAATCATGCAACATACTCTATCTTGTCTGTGGACATTGTTCATTCCAAAGCCGGTGCTGGATAAACAATGAGTGAGCGTGCGTGCGACAGTAGGCTGCGGTAGGATAAATTATTTACAACAGCGGTAATAGACGATTCCGCTTCCAACCTGTAGGGCGACCGCAGAGGAAAAGTTACTTGGTGTTACTTTAAGACAAAAAGTTGGCTAGACTTTTTTGTCTTTCACTCTAATTTAAACACTTGGGTGTCCAGAAATCAGTTCTGGGATACCTGAGATGAACGAGTCTCTCTCTCTCTCTCTCTCTCTCTCTCTCTATTAATCACACTGGCTGGGTTTAAATCAACAGATGGACATCTGTTCACACATATAGGCACATTCACTCACAAACCAAATGAATGAACACATCACATCCAGTTATATGTGCAGTCTTGGCTCAATTATGTTTATATTCAAAGAGAACTGTATGTGCTTTTAATGAATGATGCTTTTTCTGTGATAATGATGATTCTTGATGATCATAATATTCATAAACATACCGATATCTGTCAGATTTAAAAATGAGGACTGCCTGATGCCCCGTGGCCAGCGTAAACATTGGCGCAATTGTCAGTTGCTCAATCGGGCCAGTGCTGCAACACGAAGAATGTGTTTTTAAAGGGTTAGTTCACCCAAAAATGAAAATTAAGTCATTATTTACTCACCCCCATGCTGTACCAACCTCGTAAGACCTTCGTTCATCTTCAAAACACAAATGAAGACATTCTTGATTAAATTTGAGAGCTGGATCACTGCTACAGTACATGGCTCCTAAGGGATTGAAACTTGACGGTCCAGAAAGTCAATGAAGAAAATGTTTAAATATTCCACATGACTACAGTGGCTCAACGATCCAAGTTTATCAAGCGACGAGAATACTTTTTGTGCGAAAAAACTAACAAAAATAACGACTTTATTCGACTATTCCTTTTCTTCCTTCTGGGCCTGAGACGAGAGTTCAAGAGACTTCCACGACGCATGCGCGAGAACTGAACAAGAAGTAGTAGAAAAATAACGTAGTTCTTCTCGCACATTGCGTCGTGGAAATCTCTTGAACTCTCGTCTCAGGCCCAGAAGGAAGAAAAGGAATAGTCGAATAAAGTCGTTATTTTTGTTGTTGTTTTTTTTCGCACAAAAAGTATTCTCGTTTTAGCCCCGCCTACAACATTTGAGGATGGGAAATTCGGTCTGGACTTGATCTGTTGAGAAGCAATTATGCCCAAACCAAAGCTATCATTTTTGGTGGCACAACCTTATTTATTAAGGTTATGGGTCAAAAACAACAAAGACAATAACTAGGCCTATTTTATGTATTTATTACTTTTTTGTGGTGGGGCCAGTGAAAATTTTGGCAGGGCAAGTAAATATTTGAACCAGACCAGACCCTGACCGGGCCAGTAAAAAAGAGTGTTGTGTCTGCATTACATCAATATTAAATTTTTGTTGCTTTTAAGTTTAGGGAGTAGGTATTTCAAATAGATTTCCACGACGCATGCGCAAGAACTGAACAAGAAGTAGTAGAAAAATAACGTAGTTCTCGCGCATGCGTCGTGGAAATCTCTTGAACTCTCTTCTCAGGCCTACAAGAAAGAAATGTTGTCGAATAAAGTTGTTATTTTTGTTTGTTTTTTCGCACAAAAAGTATTTTTGTCGCTTGATAAACTTATAGTTGAGCCACTGTAGACACATGGAATATTTAAACATTTTCTTCATTGACTTTCTGGGCCGTCAAGTTTCAATCCCTTAGGCAGCCTAAAGGCTCATTCTAGCGAAACGTTCGCTCATATAAAAAAACAAAAAAACAAAGTTTAAGTTTTATAAGCTCAAATGGTCGTCTTGCTCTGTTCTGTGATGCGCATTCGTGACTCTCCTGTTCGAACTCGTTCATCAAAATGAATGAATCTTTTTCCGAGTCATTTGGTTCATTCAACGAACGAAACGAACCAATTGACTCAGAAAAAGATTTGTTCATTTTGATAAACAGGAGAGCCACGAACGTGCATCGCAGTACAGAGCAAGTCGAGCATTTGAGCTTATAAAACTTAAACTTTGTTATGTTTTTTTTTTTAATGAGTGATCGTTTCGCTTGATAAGACCCTTATTCATCATCTGGAATCGTTTAAAGCCCTTTGAACAGTTTGCACTGAAACTCTCTTTTGGACCTTGAACCGTTTGGTTCCCATTGAAGTCCATTATATGGAGAAAAATGCTGGAATGTTTTCATCAAAAACCTTAATTTCTTTTCGACTGAAGAAAGAAAGACAAGGACATCTTGAATGACATGGGGGTGAGTAAATAATCAGCAAAAGTTTTTTCAAAAGTCAACTCCTTTAAGTTTAGGGAGCAGTTATTATTTCATTTAAAGAAATTAATTAATACTATTATTTAGTATGCATTAAATTCATCAAAAGTGGCAGTAAAACATAATGTTACAAAAGATTTTAAATAAATTCTGTTCTTTTGCACTTTCTAATTCTCTGAATATTTCACAATATTACAATTTTTACTGTATTTGTGATCAAAAACATGCAGCCTTGGTTAGACTATAGCATAATGAACAGTAATGTATATAGCCTTCAGTCAAATTCCAAATTGGTTACAAGCTCATGTAGTAGCCTACTATGATTTACAAAGTAACTGCCAAACATTATCAATATCCACAGAGATGCAACACTGGATGTCATCATAGATCCGAACCTTGATGAATGAAAACACTATAACACGCCTAATCATGTCACCGCAGTTTCTGAACGAACCAATCAGAGCGAGCGTGTTCCCTCTAAAGCTGTGGCATGAAAACATTACGAGCTGGCCGAGATAGCACAATCCGCTAATTAAAAACATTCCCCGGGTGTCTATCCCGCCACCGTCGTTGGAATTAAACGACTATGATATCTCACAACACACCCAGGTCCCGCTCTCTGGTTTCCACAGCAACAAAGAGAGCAATAAACTCCAGCGAATAGATTTTATGCCAGAGTCTCCCACCCAACACAACTATATATCGCTGTGTTTCTTGAATAAAGATTCCCTCGGCGGCTTTCATTAGCTGGAAGGGGTCTGCAGAGATTCACACCACCGTGTACACACTGTCAAATATTAGAGTTTAACGTGTGTGTGTGTTTGAAGGCGTGGGTGGTATTTCCTTTCACGCATCAGTGTGTGTGTGTGTATGTGTTTGTGTGGATGCACTCTGTCAGCTTCGGTTCCCTCACACACAAACGCACACACACACGGTGGGTCGTGATCAGAGCGATGTAAGAGGATGAACATGGGCTTGGTGATTCAGCAGACATGCTACAATCAAATAGTGCATCATCTCAACATTACACCAGATTATCATGTCATATTCCAGAGCCCTGAATGCATTGTATTTCATTTTGGATAATAAATAGTATATAAACAGTGTCATACATCACAGGAGAGCCACGGGAAGTCTCACAGTATGAACTGGTGCATGCAGAGGGAATGCAAACCTGTAATCACTTTCCCTCCTGACCTGCAGTGCCGGAGCTCCAATGCTTTGATTTACATACTCAAGCTTTTAGCAAATTAATTAGTCCTGACGATAGATCTGACGCTGACTATATCTACAACAATGGAAAACTGGCAAGCCCAAAACACACTCTAACCTTTAAAAAAGAAATACATTTTTTTTTATAAATTAATTGAACACACACATTTGCAAACTATTTACATTACAAAATGTAAAATAAAAATATATGTTTTACAAAATGCATAAAGCTTGTTGCATAGCTAATATAAGGTATTTGCTGTTAAATAAACTGATTTTCAAAATGTCAATTTTTATGTTATAATATTATGTAAAACTGCTTTGAAACTATTTTGAAAAACTATTTTGAAACTGCTTTTGAAACTAACAAACTTGAATTAAAATTGTTTTTATATATAAGCTTGGATATTTGAGTTCAGTATAATTTCACTTAAATGACAATTCATAGGTAATCTTCATTGCCATTTAAGTGAAACTACTGAACTTAAGTATACAAGCTTAATAAAAATGATCATTCTAGAAGAAATTTTCAAATGGCACTTAGAGGCTTTTGCATCTGAACTCTTCATATGTATATATGTATATATATATACACACGTCATGATGCCTGAAGTTAACATTTTAGGATAATAAACCTAAATAGTTAGGATAATTAAAAAAAATTAATGAATTCAAATCTGTTGATGTTTAAAGTTACTATGTGAATAATAAAACATCTGGTTTAGTGTGCAGACACTTGAAGGAAACTCGAGCATCTCCTAAAGCACAGCAACAACACCATGAAGAACATGTTCAACATGTTCAACAGCACAAAGCACTGAAATGCATTGTCCCGCCATTCACATCTGCCTTTTATATGAGATGAAAATTTAACTAATGTAAATGTAAAGCCATTTTTAGCTAAATGTAATGACCATACATAATGAAATATATAAGATCCCTGCAGAGAATCTGATTTGCAATCTATATCTCATCTCCTTCTTCATGCATGAGACACTTTGAGCTCCATATTATTAAAGTTATTCATAATTCAACACTCCACAGGGTTTCTCTATCTCTTACGGCCTGTTGAAGAGCACATACATCATATCCGAACACAATCTTTGATAATACTCGAGTCTCTGCCAACAGTTCTGGACCTCGATGAACAGTCTTCGACTCGGGTGTTACTGTAGCTAAACAACAAACCCTCTGCTCAAGAAGTATCACTACAAGCAGAGAAGATCCAGTAGGGAAGAAAATCACTAATTGTTTCTCAGAGACAGCAAGTTTCAGAAGAAATTTGATATGATATATACTTACAATTTTAATGATTTACTTGTGTAATTAATTATATGTAATGTATACTGTTTATCATAGAATATCTTCCAAACCCAAGTGATATATATATATATATATTAGGGCTGTGCACCGATTAATCGCGATTAAACGCATCCAAAATAAAAGTTTGTGTTTACATAATATATGTGAGTGTACTGTGTATAATTATTTTGTATATAAAAAAAAAAATCACACACATGCATTTATATATTTAAGAAAAATGTTATGAATGTATAAAAAATGTAAAATTATGTATATATATATACAGTATATACATGCAAATATTTCTTAAATATATACATGCATGTGTGTGATTTTTTTATATATTCACTTTATATATACAAAATAATTATACACACTACACATATATATTTTACGTAAAAACAAACTTTTATTTTGGATACATTTAATCGCGATTAATTGTTGCCCAGCCCTAATATTTATATATATATATAAACCAATTTTATAGTTTTATTTCTAGGTATTAGTTGTTATTACACTAAATGTAAAATAAATAAATAATTGTAAATAAAACAAAGATTGTTAGTGTATCTTTAACAAGAAAATACTATTTCTGTCTTTCCAATTATTTACTACACATTTCTGATTACATTCTACGCCATTTTTTATGTATACTTATAAATGACTATTTTCAAAAATTTAAATATATTAAATACAAAAAATGCATATATTTTAATTTTTGAAAAACTAATTTTGTAGTTAAAATGTATATGCATACAGTAGAAATTTGTCAGCAAATTCTTCCAAGACCAAATTATAAGAGCTACACTAATTTTACTAATTTATTCTCAATTTTAAATTGAAATTTGAAACAAATGTGCATCTTGCCCTGCGACATAAACATTTGCGTCCAAAATCACGAGAGATAAAGTGTCTTAAATGAAGCGCTCACACCGCTGTTCATCACGTCACGTGTGTGTCATCGTACCGTAAGGGTTGCGTCTGAACGCTGGTGAGCCCCTCCTCCTGCACAGGTCTCTCCTCAGACCACTCCCCCCCTGCCCCCCCGAATTTCAGGTGCCGGAGCTCTTCGGGCTGGACGGCGTTGTACCAGTTCTGCGGCCCGCCGTCGGGCGTCATCACCGGACTGAGAGCCTCCTCCTCACCCTGACCGACCCCCTGCGCGTTCTTCACCATGTTCACCGCGTTCACCGGCAGCTGGAGCAACTTCTGCATGGTGGTCATCCTCAACGTGTGGTCTGAAAACTACTTTTGCACCTGTTTAGATCCTCTGAGGCACCTGTAGATGATTCTTGAGGAGTCAAGTCCTCTCACACTCACACACACACACACACACCTGTAGATTCCGTCTCTAAAGCAACAGTAGACTGAAAAGCTCCCCAGTACAAGCACGTAACAATCCTCAGGTCTGGTCTTCAGCTGTGTCCATCAAGCAGATGTGGAGGCTTGAAAGCGCCCTGCGTCTTTCGTCTTTCGCGTGAGGAGACGAGAAGGGAGGCGACAGTAAAAGCTGTTCTCATCCTGCTCAGAGCCGACTGATGTTGCACACACTGCTCTGATGGTTGAGCAGAGCTAAACCCCGCCCACTAACACATAACCCCTCCCCCACCCCTCTCTCTCTCCTTTCATTCACACCATCGCTCTTTCCCAGCTCTCTGGCACATTTTTCTGTCCCTCGTCCTCTTTTCCGTCGTATTTTCTGCAACGGCCGACTGCCTCTCCCTGTGATATGACTCAGCTAGAAACGCTGCTCTGAGAAAGGCTTTTCACAGGAAAACCCCCTCCTTGGGATGTTGAAACGCACAACCACTGTATTATTATTTGCTTTGAATGCTAAATGAACCATCAGTGCAGACATTCACACATAGAGACATTCATGTTGTCTTGAGTGTGACACTATTGCCTATGCTAACTATCCATCAGCATTCACATTTTAGTTTTTTTAGTCATTATTTGATCCATTTGTCAATGGTTAACTTTTTTTTTACACAAAATTTGCTTTAAAATTGTAAATAACACGTTTTACGGCAAATATTACAACTGGATGCTACTTGATGTAAAATCAGCACAAAATGATGTGACAAAACTGTTGGATACTATTATTAATATGTACCTTTTCACATACTATTTTTGTACACTATGAAGTATGTATTTCCTATGCAGGAGATAGTTAGCAGTATGCTAGAATACCAAACATAGCATCTGTCTAACACAAATAGGTTTAAAACATAATCTAACTGAGTTCATGAAACTGAATCATACTGAATTAAACTAAATCAGACTGAGTTGCTTATTTTATTCATGTTCCTTCTGTATGTTACAGTTTGATTCATTTGAATCAGTATGATTCAGTTGCATTTACTGAAATTAATTTATTACAGTACATAGTTTCATTTTGTCTAGTTCAGTTCAATTCAAATTATTTAGTTTGATTCACTGACATTCTGTCTGATACAGTTAATTCAATTAAATATTCAATTCAGTTCAATGTGAATTGTTCTGATTTCGGCTGATTTACTTTTATTCGGTTTAGTATAGTCTGAATTGTTCAAATTAATCTGATTCAGTCAGATTTTGTTGTATTCTGCCCGATTCAGTTTGATTAAAAGGATTTGGTTTCATTCTGTCTGATAAAGAATGATTCACTATCATTCTGCTCAGTGCAGTTTGAGTAATTTGAATCCATCTAATTTAATTATATTAATTTTCATTTTATCTGATACAGTTTGACCAAATCGATTCACTGTCATTCTGTAAAGTTTGATTCATTTGAATCCGTCCGAATCAGGTCGAATCACTTTCATTCTGTCTGATACAGTTTGATCAAATTGATTCACTGTCATTCTGTACAGTTTGATTCATTTGAATCAGTCTGAATCAGGTCGAATCACTTTCATTCTGTCTGATACAGTTTGATCAAATCGATTCACAGTCATTCTGTACAGTTTGATTCATTTGAATCAGTCTGAATCAGATCGAATCACTTTCATTCTGTCTGATACAGTTTGATCAAATTGATTCACTGTCATTCTTTACAGTTTGATTCATTTGAATCAGGCTGAATCAGATCGAATCTCTTTCATTCTGTCTGATACAGTTTGATCAAATTGATTCACTGTCATTCTTTACAGTTTGATTCATTTGAATCAGTCTGAATCAGATCGAATCACTTTCATTCTGTCTGATACAGTTTGATCAAATTGATTCACTGTCATTCTTTACAGTTTGATTCATTTGAATCAGTCTGAATCAGATCGAATCACTTTCATTCTGTCTGATACAGTTTGATCAAATTGATTCACTGTCATTCTTTACAGTTTGATTCATTTGAATCAGGCTGAATCAGATCGAATCTCTTTCATTCTGTCTGATACAGTTTGATCAAATCGATTCACTGTCATTCTGTAGAGTTTGATTCATTTGAATCACTCTGAATCTGGTCGAATCACTTTCATTCTGTCTGATACAGTTTGATCAAATCGATTCACTGTCATTCTGTACAGTTTGATTCATTTGAATCAATCTGAATCAGGTCAAATCTTTCCTTCTGTCTGAAAGTTTGATCAAATCTATTCACTGTCATACGGTCCAATACAGTTTGATTCACGTGGCGTTTCTGAGCCCTGAAAAACATGGAGAAGGCAAGAGCCGAATTCACAGTCACACGCAGAATTCACACTGCAGTGCTAAAAGCCACTGACCTCTAAAGAGACATTCTCCGGCATCAGAAACCCAAAATCTCTCTAAACTCGCACACAGCAATCTCATGAATATTTGAGCGTGATTCCCTATAGATTAGCGTCTCTGCTTCTCTGTTAATTCAGCTGTTAACGCAGCAGAGACGGAGAGCTGTACAGTAGCAGATCAGAGGGGCGTGTTGCCAAGGCAACAGCATATGAGGATCACTCGTGTTTACCGTGGAACCAGTCGAACTGCCATTACACACACACACACACACACACACACACACACACGGGCGAATCTGTGACAGCAGATCAGAAATTAGAAAGTGATGATTATGCAGAGATGTCAGCCTCTGTCACGTTTTTGGCTCATTCGCAATGAAGACGGCTTGAAACGCATTCACAGTACATTTTATGGCCATACTGTGGAATTTTAAGGATGGGGAGTGTAAAATATGATAAAATGCTATTCAACTATTGGTTAAAGGAGTAGTTCACTTTTAAAAAAAACTTTTGGTGATAATTTGCTCACCCCCATGTCATCCAAGATGTCCATGTCTTTCTTTCTTCAGTCAAAATTAAATTAAGGTTTTTAATGAAAACATTCCAGGATTTTCTCCATATAATGGACTTCATTGGGAACCAAACGGTTCAAGGTCCAAATGAGAGTTTCAGTGCAGCTTCAAAGGGCTTTAAACGACACCAGGGTCTTATCTAGCGAAAGTTTTATAAGCACAAATGGTCGACTTGCTCTGTTCTGAAATGAGCGTTCGTGACTACTACTCATCAAAATGAACAAATCTTTTCTCGAGTCATAACTCGAAGGGTCCTAGATAAGCCCTTTTTCATTGTCTGGTGTCGTTTAAAGCCCTTTGAAGCTGCACTGAAACTCTCATTTGGACCTTGAACCGTTTGGTTCCCATTGAAGTCCATTATATAAAGAAAGTCCTGGAATGTTTTCATCAAAAGCCTTAATTTCGTTTCAAATGAAGGAAGAAAGACGTGGACATCTTGGATGACATGGGGGTGAGCAAATTATCAGCAAAAGTTTTTTTTAAAGTGAACTACTCCTTTAATACTAGTATTATGGCCTTGATGACATCATCAGAACAGGTTTGAGAAGTGAAGAAAATGATTACCGGTATACTGATAAACGATTTCTATTTATAATAACATGCACTGCTGAATTAACGATATACGACTAAAAACAGAAAGTAAAAACTCATCCTGCTGTTCTATATCTTCTTTCTCAGACACACAATGTGGTGTTATAGCGCCCCCTGGTGGAATCAGTGCTGTGTGTACACCAACATTTTACTTCACTATTTCTCTAGTTTGGGGTCAGTATTTTTTTTTTTAAATGAATACTTTTATTCTGATTAGATGCATTACAATGATAAAAAAATACATTCATAATGTTACAAAAGCTTTCTATTTCAAATAAATGCTTTCTCATCCTGAATCCTGAAAGTTATGAAATATGATGCAGCACAACTGTTTACAACAATGATGATGATCAGAAATGTTTCTTGAGCAGCAAATCATCATATTAGAGTGATTTCTGATTCTGGAGGATCATGTGACACTGAAGACTGGAGTAATGATGATGAAAGTTCAGCTTTAACAGGAATAAATTACATTTTAAAAGATATTCAAATAGAAAACAGTTATTTTAAATTGTACTTGAAATTGAAATAATCGGATCAGATACATGTTAGATCATTTTGATTATAAACGCAGCCTTTGTGAACATAAGAGACTTAACATTAAAAACTCACCGACCAGTGGATAATATATAAAAAAGAAAAGATATAATTTGAAAGTGAACATTTCAAACACATTATTTTAAGCACCATGAGGAGTAAAGCATTAGTAAAGTTAGGTTTGTTGATATGTGATTTATCTATATATTCAAATGAACTCAAACAGACTGCCATAAAAGTAATGAAGTGAAAATGTGTGCGTCTGCTTCCCTCTACTGTCTGAGAGAGGAATGACATGAACTAAACAGTGTTATTTTAACATTCTTCATATTCTATAATATGTATTAATATTTTTACATTTTCATTTTTCATTTTAATTTTACTATACATTTTAGTAATTTTGTCCTTTGTTACGTTTTTTTTTAATTTCAGTTTTAGTTTCAACTGTAGTAATTCATTTTTATTTCAGCTTTATTTTCATTACCGATAAAAAAATATTTTTAACGGTTTTCATTTTAGTTTTAGTTAATGATAACAACACTGGATCCAAGCATCAAAAACACACTGGATAAACAATAAAACAGACATTCCAAGCTGCAAACAATCACTGAAACCATCAGATACAGGAAGAGCCTGTCACATGGCCTCAGCTGAAACAGACCAGAGCCTTGATCTTCCGCACATTATCAATCTCAGTTAAAGGGATAGTTCACTTTGAAATTAATTTTTGGTATGTTTTAGCTTACCTCAAGGGCATCCAAGATGTAGGTGTCTTTGTTTCCACAGTAGTTTCAATTTTTAAATATTTTTAGGTCAAACCGTTCTTGTCTGTCAGTCATATAATGGAGGTCTATGGTCACCACCTCAAAGAGCATCCACAGGGTCCAAATTAAACATGATTTAATGACTCATAAATGTAAATACACATTGATGGCCTACAACACGAAACAAGCAGTTTGTGGAAGAATGCGAACAGTATTTATATCGTTTTTACCTCTTGTAACCACAGCCACGTCCAAGTGATCTGAGGGCGCGAGCGCTTTGTGGCTGTGGTAACAAGAGGTAAAAACTAAATAAATACTGTTTGTTTTCCCACACAAACCGCTCGTTTCGTGTCTTGGGCCATCAATGTGTACTTACATTTACGAGTCATTAAATCATGTTTAATTTGGACTTCTCTGTGCATGCTCTTTGAGGTGGTGACCATAGACCTCCATTATATGACTGACAGACAAGAACGGTTTGACCTAAAAATATCAAAATCGAAAATACTGCAGAAACAAAGACACCTACATCTTGGATGCCCTTGAGGTATGCTAAAACATATCAAACATTATTTTCAAAGTGAACTACCCCTTTAAATAGTTCACCAGATTTAAACAACAGTTTCACATTTGTAATTTTGTGCTTCCAATTGTGGTGCTACAGGTAAAGAATGAATAAACAGGGTATTATCACACATTATTAGTGTGGAAACATGGACAAAAACTACTCTGAGTTATCTCAGTGAACATTTTTGTTTCCCAGAATGTTCTGGGAATGTCAGTTTATGCTTGTAAAACTTGAATAAAGCATTAGAGAATGTTCTGCTTGACATTAACAACCACCAACCCTCCAAATGCGGGTTGAAATTTATACATAGCCTTTAAGTGTTGTCAAAAAAATAGATTTTTCGATACTATCAATACCGAAATGTCTGAAACGCTCCCAATACTCATTTCCCACAGAATAGATAGGATACCAGCTGCTCTCTCGCTCATCTCTCCGAAACCCACCTCTTCTCACTCACTCATTTCATTTGTTCCGGATGAATATTCTTGCTGTTGCAGGGCTTGAATTTCAGCGCGAGATTGCACGTATTGCGCACAATTTTACTCGTTCCCACAGATTTTGTGCTCACACCCAAAGTGTGGCACATAAAGCCGTCTCTCAGCACTAAATTGAGTTCGTTTTCGCTGCTTATTGCACTTAAACAGTCAAATACACACACAAAATAATGCCAAAATGGCGGTCTTGACGACAGAGAAAGCAAACACATGTGTAACAGTGTAATGGATCCGTGTGTCAGGTCTTAAAGTGACAGCAGCCTAAAAACATGCAGCAAAATTATGAGATAAAATTAAAAATATCTGTATGGCAGTTTTTCCCAATGGTATCGATTTCGAAATTGTGGCTAGCGAAAATGCTAAGTGGCTAGTACCTTTGGAAAACCACTAGCCACAGTGACTGGAAAGCTAAAAAGGTCATGTGAAAAAATAAAATCTGCGCAATGTGGGGTAATGTTACTTTTTTGTTAAAACAAAAAAACAAACTAACAGAGAACGTTCCCAGAAAAAAACGCTCTGTGTTTATGGAAATGCTAACCATGGGTAAACGTGTTAAATCCCAACAGAAACAGATGTAGACGAAGAGCTGTGCTAGACTAGAGAACGATGCTAGCAAGGCTAAACCTGAAGGATAGCGAGAGAATGAGGATCACAGGGCTATATTTAAACTGTAAAAACAACGACAAACCGTAGCCATACAAATATTAAATACAAAAAGCAATCAATTCAACAAAAAAACGACTAATACAGGCACACTGAAGTGTGAAGCAGCACAGTAGTCATCATATGGGACCTGAGCGCTGTCCACAGACCGGTGCTGAAACACAAACCCACGAATAACATAAACATACACACACACATACACACTCCGTTCACGCGAATTCATCTCACACTTAATCTTGTTTATCATCTCTTTGTTTTTCCACAGGATTCATTCGTTCATCCGCGCATGCGCACCTCGCCCTGTCTGAGATTTTCTGTACGTTAAACGCTTCGGTGGGCCGCTCCCGGTGGCGAGCGTTCCCCGCGCGCACAGTCGGTGTGTCTCACCTCTTGTAGTCGGAGGAGAAGATGCCCCCGCTGGCCGGGTCGTGTCCGTACTCGGGCTCGCCGGAGGAGCCTCCTTTCTCATCGCTGAACGCGGAGCTCGCGGACATCTCTGCTGCTGATGATACAGAGCGGCGGGGAGCGAAACTGAGTCACGTGACCCTTTACGCGGTGCTGCTGAAGCGGACAGGGCCGGGGGCGCGCGCATGCGTGGGCGAGCACCTCTATGCTCGTCCCTGCTCATAACAGCCCCCCAGTTGCGATGAAAGCATTTATTTGGTTTGATTTGATTTACAAACGACAGAAAAATATTTTATCTAGCTATAGAATCTTATTTTTTGTGTGAGAAAGATTTATTGAGGAATCACTTTTGAACTAAATAATTAAAATACTTTATTTAATCTTATTTTATGTCCTCAGGTATCCTAAATGTACCCAAACACATACACACCAAAACAGAATAACAACTGCATTTTGAGAAAGATTTAATGATGACTGACATTGAAACAACATACAAATACTAATAGTGTTTTTCTCTTTTATTTAGTCAAAATAAATTAGATCATTAATCTGGTTCAGATAACATAATACTTTGAGTTTATATATATCAAATCAATTTCCTTGTATTAACTCAAACTCTTAAATTTCCATGAACCTAAAATTTTAAGGCAACCAGATAACTTACTTTTTTAAGTTTAACCAACCAGAATGTTTAGTGTCGGTGTGATTTGATTTATGTTTTAAGGTTTGTTTTCTAACCACCAGGTGGCGGCAGCGCTCCATCAAATTATATTTATACACAATATATTTGCACTGTTGGGGACAAATTTGACCAATATGTAATGAAGAGACAAAGACTGAAAATAGTAGCATGACATCATTCTACAAAGACCGTCATAGAAACAGACCAATAGAAAATAATTGTAGGGAGAGTCTGTCCTGTTGGACGTTTGAAGAAAACAAAAAGGTCCAAACATGGTCAAAAGATCATCAGCCTGTCTGAATCAACAGAAAACTTTTTTCTGGTCATTCATCAAATAAATTACTGTAAAGCGAGTCTTTTCTGATATTTCTTTCAAGTTTTAATATAGGCCTACTTTGATGCTCTAATGAGAACTGAAAGTAGCCAGCTGTAGTCATCCAAAAACAGATTTATTATATAAATCTTTCTTCTGTCAGATATAGTGAGAGGGAACACACAATATTTTCTTGGATTCAGGAGAATACACAATACATCTGCTTAAAATCTCCATGAAATCAAAATGGACAGTTCTTATACTTTTATGGTTAGTTTTATTATAAATTATTTATCTGCGCACATTCAATCTTTTTTGTTCATATGCCCTCATAATCTTTAATCAAATCTTAAAACTTCCCCTCCCTCTTGCAATCTATTGTCTTCTGTCATGAGGGCGGGGCAAACTGTCACTCATATGAGATCGACCAATGGCAAACCACAACCAATTAATTAAATACAGATGAACAAAATAAAGTCCTGCCCCACATTTGTTCTTGTTGGAGAAGCCGATTCAGTCGGATGTCTCACAATCTTTTATCTTTGTAGTTCTCAACTTCTGTTTTATGATGGCTAAGATACAATGTTTTTGAAAGCAAAAAAAAAAAAAAATTGAAATCTCTTCTGTTAACTAATGATGCATTTATTTGTTAAAAAATACAGTAAACCAATATTGTGAAATATTACACTTTAAAATGACTTTTCTCTTTGTACATATTTTAAAATTTTCAAGGGGTGGAGATGGGTAGGATTAGTGGTAGGGTTTGGGATCAGGAGGCAGAGATTAGGGGTGGGGTTAGGGTTAAAGGGGCGGAGATGGGTTGGATTAGGCGTGGGGTTAGGGATCAGGAGGCAGAAATGGGTAGGATTAGGGGTGGGGTCAGTGATCAGGGGGCGGAGATGGGTAGGATTAGGGGTGGGGTTAGGAATCAGGAGGCGGAGATGGGTGGGATTAGGGGTGGGGTTTGGGATCAGGAGCCAGAAATGGGGGTTGGATTAGGGGTGGGGTTTGGGATCAGGAGGCGGGGATGGATAGGATTAGGGGTGGGGTTTGGGATCAGGAGCCTGAAATGGGTTGGATTAGGGGTGGGGTTTGGGATCAGGGGGCGGAGATGGGTAGGATTAGGGGTGGGGTTAGGAATCAGGGGGCGGAGATGGGTAGGATTAAGGGTGGGGTTAGGGATCGGGAGCCAGAAATGGGTTGGATTAGGGGTGGGGTTTGGGATCAGGAGGCGGGGATGAATAGGATTAGGGGTGGGGTTAGGGATCAGGGGGCGGAGATGGGTATGCCTAACCTCCCCCTGGATTTCATGTTCTGCATTGAGGACCATCTCAAAAGTTGTGCAGCTGCTTAATTTTTTAAGAAAGACTGTCCTTGCTGAATAATACTTACACTTTAATGACCTTTTTAAATTCATTTGTCAACTTTTCGGGAGAACACTAGTCTACAAAGCAAACAAAAAATCACTGTAAAAATTGGCAATATTATCTTAAAGAGATAGTTCACCCAAACATGAAAATATGGGTAACTTTTACTTCCATAGTATGAATTACATTAAAGTAAATATGGACCAACAATAGTTTGTCTTCAGCAGAAAGAAATTACCTCGCACATGTTTGGAACAATTTGAGGGCGAGTAAATAACAATTTTTATTAGAACCATCCCTTTAAAGAATTGTATTTCACTTTAACCCATAAAATTGTATATTGTTGGTATGTATAACTTAATGCATTTGTTGATTCAGTGATAATAAACATTCTTCACTTGAATAAAACCGGATATATTTCTACGGCAACGCTATCGAAGAGTAATTAGCTGGTGAAGTGGATTTACTTATTGTAGAGTTAATAAAACTTATGATCATTGTTAAACCAAGAATATTTTCCAGGAAAAGATCTTACCTTCATACTGTGGAAATACAAACCGGAAGACAGTGCAGAAAAGAGGCGGAGCTACAAAAGCTCTATAACCCACAAGTTCAATGTGTGCCAGATGAGGAGGGTATCCTCTCTCCTCGACTATGGGTTTGGGTTTTCCCTTACAATAGTCTCCACTTGCTCACTTTTTTGTGAAGCAGATTTGGATGCATTCTGAAATAAGCACCATTCAAATCATCCACCGAGTCTTTTATAGCCAGACTTTCAAACGTAGTTTGAAAAAACTAGCGCTATTCAAATAAACACGGGCTTCTCACGGGCCAGAGCTTAAGTTGTTGCCATTAGATGAAGCGCTTTTCTTCAGCGGCTGAAGATCTGATGCCTTAAAAGGTAAAACATGGAACGAGAGAGCAGATACGCACCTTAAAATAACCTATACCCCCTCATATAAACCCCATACAAGGAAAAGCTATTAAATGGAAACTCAAAGCTGGATTTAAAGAACCCACACGAAACATGGATTCTCAGATTTCCTTTTATTCTCCAGTTTCACATTCTGAAAAAGAAAAAAGATCAGCATTTTTAATTTTTTTTTTTATATATTATAATACAGCAATCTCATGTCGGCAGTCCGTTTAAACTCGCAGTACTGCCACAGGAAACTTCAGTATGTAACACAGAGCAAAAAAAAAAAAAATCAATTGCACTTCAAACAGGTTATAGACAGAATTAACATCCAACGAAAACACCAAAAAAATAACAAGGGAACACTAAATTGCTCATACATATATACTCATTTAATTGCACAAAACAAAAATGCATAAATATTCATTACACTAGTGTACAAAAATACTTGTACATTTCTTTTTTTTTGTTCAAATATTCGCCAAGCAAACACAGATAGCAGAGGTTTGGGGAATTCAGGGCAGAGGATCACAAACGGAAACAAGACACCCAGTGCATGTCATCAGTTCTTTAAAAGAGGAAACAAAAATACACAGAGACTGGATTGCAAAAATCAAATTCAGGTCTCCACCTTTAACAAAATGCAAGTACAAGAGGCTGAAAACCTTTAGGGTTAAGCTGGGACTAAAAGGTTTGCATTCTAAAACTTTAATCGCATGCAGAATGACGATACACCAAAAAGAAAAGAAAAAGAAACCATCTACAGGAGCAGCTAGACATGTTGAACGTCTGCGCCTGATTGGCTCGTCAAGCGCAGCTTTTGAAATGGAGACAGTACCGTGAGGTTCGTCACCGTCCTCAGAGTGCTTTAGAGAAGACTTCCTCCAGGAAATAATCCTTCATGCTTAGATTGTCCATTAAATAAACCTGATTAAATTAAAACGCTGAGCCCAGTGGTCCTTCATTCAAACAGGAGGGAGAAATAACTAAACGTCTGTTACGGAACGGCATCTGTGGAGACGAGAGCAGAGCATTATTATTATTATTAGCTTACACTCAGAGACAAGCGACCATATGAGGAGAAGTGACGGATACTCACGGATTTAACAGAACTGGCGTGACTTCCAGCCCGGTTGAGAACTTTCAGAGGGAGACGGGTACCAGCGCATCTACAGGCAAGAGGAACAAGAACAATTAAAGATCTTTGATACAATGCAGATGTTTCTTTTATTATAGGAAAGAAGCCTCAATTTGCGGTCCATTATTGAATAAGACTATTACTACTGAATTTAAACTGTGTGTGCATATAACATGCTATTATAAAGTACACTTAAAACGTTTAACTTCATTTGATGAATCAGAAAATATATTTCTTGCTTATGTTTTATCGTTTAGATATCATTGATAGACTTTACTTGAAGGGGTGTGCATAAGACTGATATGACACCTTCATAACCATGACATGAGTCATGAATATGAAATAGGGTTTATGCATGTTTATGACTATAAGCGTCTTTTGCTCCATAATGACATTTTGAATGCAAATGACATTAAGACATAAAATTAGGTTAAACGGTCATGTGGTTGGTTTTGACATTGGCTGTACATAACTGTGTCATGAATATTTTTCGTGACCTCAACTACAGTGGTACTAATTGAATTTGTCATTAAAAAGTTATAATGGCTTCATGACAGCCAATGTCAAAACCAACCAGCTGACAGTTTAATGTAACGTTAACCAATAAAGCTAGAGTAGGTGGTTTAAGTTGATAATTAATCTGCTATGTCATGTTTATGACAGGTTGTGTTGTCAAGGTGTCATGACAAAGACATCTCAAACAATGTCATATTTGCATTAAAAATGGCATAACTGAGCGAATGACACTTAATGAAGAACTTAACTTCATAAATTTCATATTCATAATATACATCATGGTTATGAAGGCGTCATGTTAGTTTAATGCACACCCCTTCAACAAGTAAAGTGTTACCAAACATAAATTTAATCAAATGTAATCATATTTTGAGAAATCATGTTGATGCATTTCTCATTTTGATGCATTTACCATTATCATCTTAACGCTTGTAGCCCTCAAACCGTAGTCACTTCATAGCCCTTAATCCTGTAATTGTGGACAAATGTGGGCACAGAGGACACAGGTGTGATCCTAATTTTTATTTATTAGAAAATGTTACATCACTGTCTTCGATAAAGTTGTCTATCCATTTATGGTGTTTTTTTATTTTGGGGGTATTTTTGAATTGATTTACTTCAAAAGTACCATATTTTCTATGTAAATTAATTACTATGTAGTTTTATTTTTTATTTTTTTTTAACTACATTAAAATGTTATTTCAATAAGTTCTAGGAGACTTTGCCGTCACCTGGTGTCTTATTTTGTCTTATTTTAGAATGCTCTAAATTACAGTTTTTCCCATTCATTTCTATGGGTGCCCATTTTTGACCCAAATACAAGATTAAGGAGTTTTTATTTTTCACCCACTTAACGTTGTACAATTGAGTCAAAAAACTTCTGCGTGTTCAGCAGGCAAACTTACGAAAAGTAGCCAAGTCTTGTACCGCTCAGATCAAGGGAAGTATTTTTTTTTAAATAAATCAAAACTATTTTGCCCACATTTGTCCAGAATATGGTTTTAGGGTTAAGCATTCCTCAAATGTAACGGACTTAGTGAAAACTTTAGTGCTTTCTGTTGAGACTGTCAAGTCTATAAGTTTCCAATAGACAGCACAAACGCTCACGTCTCAGAATCTTATCAAATGAATGGGACGCTACATTTTATTCAATATTAAATCTTCATTTTGGCTTTCATTAAATTCTATTTTGAAATCCTCCATGATTCCTGTTCTTTACACAATTAATTGAGTGCGACTCCTGTAAACCACTTCAGATGTGGGAAGTTTCCAATAGGCCGCTTTAATCAACCAGAACACTTTAAAATCCCCAAAAGAACCATACAAGTTTCTGCCAAGAGCCATTTTTGTATTATTAATAATTACATTAAACAATGTAGAGGGCAACAACCCAGAGAGAGAGAGAGAGAGCAATTTCTACAACAACCTTCATAGTCCAGCTATTTTAGCGGTGCTAATGAACGGAGCAGGAAACTCTTATCAGTGCATCTATAAACATCTTTCAGCAAGATGACATTAACTCCTTTCCCGTCCTGCCTTCCCAAACCACGCCAAGGGCAAGAGAACGACCACAATCAGCCTGGCACGTCCGTTTCAGCCCTTCTGTGACTTCTGGACTTCACACACTATTTACGAGGCGTCAGGTTTGACCAGAGCGCAGGCATTACAGCTGTAATCTCACTCCGGCAGGTGTGTGTTAGAGAGGTCTGGAGGAAGAGAAAGCCAAGTGCTCTTTTCTTCCAGCAGTTTAACTGCAGACTTATAGTTGCGTCATCCCGGCTACACGCAAACATGCCAAAGGAATTCCTTTTCTATTTTCTTTGAGTTGAATAATGCTGGACGAAGCAGGAAATTAGTCATTCTACGATACGAGTGCCTTTACATTTATAATGGAACTTTTGCAAACACATTTATATTAATATTTCTGTTAAATTAATTTAAAGTGATCTATGCACCATAACACACATACACATTATTTGAAACTAGTGTAAATGAACCATTAACCAAAAAAAAAAAAAAAAAAACGACATATAATCTAAAACTTAGATGGTGCTAATATATATGGTGCCCTTTTAAGTTTTAGATTATATCTAGTTTTTTTTTTTGGTTTGTTGATGGTTCATTTACACTAGTTTCAAATAATGTGTTTTATATGGTGCATAGATCACTTTAAATTAATTTAACATGAATATTAATATAAATGTGTTTGCAAAAGTTCCATATGGTGGCACCATATTAGATTACTTAGAGTCATTTAAAATAACTTCTTTTTTTTTAAAGTCACCCATATAGCATGTCAAAAATGACAAGTCCCCCCCAAAAAAAGTCCAAAATAAGACATAATTTTGAAAAAATTTGAAAAAAAAGGATTTTTTTAAAATATAGTTTAAAAAAAAAAAAGAAATAGATTTTAAATAATAATATATATTTAAATGTTATTCTTTTTGTTTAAACAAAAATTAGCTAAAAATAAATAAATAAAAATTATGACAAGAAATAATAATAATAAAAAATCTAAATGTTGGTTGGATTTTCTTACTGTTATTTTTAGTTTATCTAAACCAACAAACTGAATAGCTAACCAGCAATGGAAAACTCAAACTCTGAAGTGTGACATCGGGCAGAGAATGTGTTAGCGTGTGGATCCATTAGCACGTTCGCTCTTTTTCTCACCCAGAGGATGAAACCTTTTACAACCCCTTTGAGATCCTGACAAAAAAAACTGCGCCCACAGCCTTAGCCAAACACCGCAGTAAAACATTTTCTTGGGATGGAATCTTAAAAACTAAGATATCAGACAATTAAACTTACATCTCAAAACACGCTTTAAGGAACCTGTTAACATACAGTATACGGCTCAAGAGACTTCAAGTAACACCTCTACATGCATGACCTTCAGCTTTCACTGGATTGTTGCCATGACAACCACAAAGTCTAGCCATCCAATCAATAAACTTGATCTGTCAAGCAGTAAGCACAGTCTTCATAAACAGTCACATTAAACATGCATGCAAACAACGCAAGATTTACCCGAGTAGCCTCACACGTTTTAAACTGGTAAAAATTAATCTAAAAACGTTTATAAACCACAAGAGCAGTTAAAAGCAAAGTGTTTGTGGGAGAAATTAACATGTGCTGCTTTTAATGGATCATACAATTTGTTGCATATACAAACTTTAATCGGCACCTCTCTGGGCACAGATTCACTCAGCGACCAAGTCATAATCCAACCTGAGACGCAATTAAAAACAGCTTTTCTCTGATGTCATCTCAGCAACACTAGCAGGCCAAGGAATGCTGTTCTGAGGGATTCTGGGTAATCAGACTTGTCATGTTCAGAGTGGACCCCTGACACCACCTCTGGTTTTGCTACGTCATGTGACCCAGGGTCGGCTTCCATCAGAGCGCGAGTCAGGGGCATTATGGGAAAGGTAAGCTTGGTTCGGTTAGACTGAACATTGGCTAATGTTTTGAAGCGCATGCTATTGTACTCTTACTATTGCTGCGGTATACAGTATGCATTGCTGGATGAAATATTCAGCAAAACGTGCAGTATACTGTACAAAGCTTACGGGTGTGGAATAGAGACTCCCACAATGCAACGCATGGACAACTTTTTTCTGACTCAATTGCACAGGACACTTCTAATTAAACAACAACAACAAATTCACAATGTAAAAGTACAGTAATACACAAGACATGAATTGGTACACCCTTAAACCTTTGGCTTTACCCAGAATGCTTTAGATGGATACAAATGATTTAAAAGTAAATATGCTAAAAACCAAAAAAATATAAGTTTTAGGCTCCGTTTACTCCTAGATGTTTTTTGGTCAATCGGCTCACAAGTAAACGAAGGGAGACACATTCCAGTTTACACCTTGTGTTTTACACCTGTGCGGATTTCTTCGAATGGGAGGGTCTATGGGCGGTAAAACGTGCGTCAGATCGTTCTATCCAATGGACAAAATAAAATTGCGCAATTAATGAATATGTCGGAGACCGAGCATCAGCTTTAGTTTCTGCTCTGACAGCCACAAGACCAGCCGAACGCTAGAAAGTGTGTTAGAAATTAGGAACGGAGAGAGTGAGAGAACATTGTGCTTTGTACGTTTTCTTGAAACCAAACTTGGTCTTCAGCCGACAGTTTAAATCCCATCTGTCTAGCGCACTTCCATTATGTTCACACATCAGGTCAGATGGAGAGTAGACGGTCTTTTGTGGCCGTTCGAACATGAATCTATGGCAGCTTGTTGCCGCCATATATGGAAAAAAAAGGTAATTGCGACTTTTTATCTCACAATTCTGACATTATTTCTCAGAATTGCGAGATATAAAGTCGCAGTTGCGAGATATAAAGTCCCAATTGCGTGTTATAACGTCACAATTGCGTGTTATAAAGTCACACTTGCGTGTCATAAAGTCAGAAATGCGAGATAGTCAGAATTGCGTGATATAAAGTCAGAATTGCGAGTTTTAAACTATTCTTATAAATTTTTACACCCTTTAGAACTTATCGGGATCTAGTCTAACTCCAGATTTAGATATACCAGAAAAAAAAAAAAAAACACATCGTCACTTTGGAACTGAATCCCCGTTTGTGTTTTCAAAAGTACAAAAGCACAATGATTTGCTACAAACAAAATGGAAGTACTTTTCAAGAAGTGTTGGCAATGTCACACTGAACATGAAACCCCCCGAAAGCAGAGAGAGTCATAGGAAAGGGGAACACACCGGCTGGTCCCTCACCTGGGCGTGCAGGGCGGCAGCGGCAGCAGCAGCGGCGGGGTAGGTGAAGGCGGCGTGCGGCAGGCCTGGGGTCAGTTCAGTGGTGTAGAGAGGATACGGAGCCCACGCCTCAGGAGACGCAGGAATCAGTGCTGCCCCCGTCAGGTCATCTACAGAAACGCATACACATCTGAGTCACACACCGAACCAGACGCACTTCAAGAGACCCGTTACAGCAGCCAAAATATACTGTAGGCCTTGTCCCAAATGGCACACTCTGGACTTGTGGACTTCCTCAGAGTCCACACTTCGGTGACGTCACGTAGTGCAGATCCACAGCTGCAGATTGTTGTTTTTACTTTCGTTTTTGCAAGATGTGTTTTCATGCGGAGAAATCATTTTTGCGCTTAGACGCGTTCCTCATGAAAGCCTTATCCCTTTTCCATTCGGAGCTGAATAAACAGGTCATCTCGTCAGTCTCTTTATTAGAAAAATCACAAGCATCACTTAAAAAAAAAAAAAAAAAAAAAAAAAAAAAAAAAATTGTCTTTAGCATCGAAAAACGGATTTATTTTATTTTCCCAAATCTTATGTGTATGTCAACTACACAGCCTGCTTTTACAGTTCTATAACTGTATATGCCACCTGGGCATTAGAATAGATGTCACGGTTATGTAAACGATAATGCAGTTGTACAGAATACATAACGTTCAATTTTAACACAAAATGAAAATGCATAGGCTTCAAAATTCATACTACGTTTATATTCGATTTTATTCATGTAAATGAATCAATGCAATCGTATTATTTAACGTGCTATTATGTTTCAGATATCAACCACTGGTCGATAATTTTTGTATAAATTGGAAGACAAGTAGGCGAACAACTGATAAAACGTACACCTATGTCATAAAAACCATAATGATGCTTAAATATTCTCTTCTCAGCCTTGTTTACAGTTACAACCGTGACCGAAATAACATCCGTTTTCTGATCGGCATTTCGCAAGGATTCCTGGGTAGTTAATGTGCGTGGCTTCGCGGAAGACCGCTCCAAGGGTACAAAGGGGGCGCTGCTGAGCACACTTCAGAGCGTTAAAATGATAAATGGGACGGCCTCGTAGACTCGGCGAACACGCATCCAAGTCCACAAAAACTAAAGTCCGCATGAAGTGCGCGATTTGTGACACTCATCGATTCAAAGGTTTTTGAATGGTAATGCTTTAACAAGGACATTAAATTGATCAATAGTGAGTCAAGACAAGTTACAAAACACTTCCAATTCATCTGAATCCGAGATTGATAGCGAATCGGCACCATGTTCTGCAGGGTGGGCAGTAGTTTACTCACATGGGTCTCGAGCGATGAAATGTGCACCAAGAGCCGGGTGCAGGTTGGACGGGTTTGGCGTGGCCATCAGTTTACTCTTCGCCATCTTTGTGTTGGCTTTTGCAAACTCCAGACGAAGCGTCTGAGGACTCTCTGGGTCAAAGCGGATGCCCTGAGAACAGATTAGACGTGTTGACCGAATACGTTTTAAAAGGGCCACTGTCCTGCAGAGTTCAGCTCCAACCCCAATTAAACACACCCGAATTATCTAATCAAGGTACATCAAGGAAATGTAAGGTGTGTTGAGGTAAGTCAGAGCTAAACTCTATAGGACACTAACAGAACATCAGGTTTCCCTATCCGGCCCCCAGAGCAATCCACATCCAGAACTGAAACGCATGATGTCATGGAAGTTTTCTTAGGGACCAACATGTGTAAGCAAGAGAAAGTTCCCTCCCATAGAGAAGAGCAGCGTCTGAGTCAGACTTTTAAAAGTGAAGTTTGGAGGACATAAAACACAGTGTCTCATAAATAATTAAGTTGCCATCGCTTCAGCTTACTGACGGACCAATGATTACTTACGTTCAAGGCATTCTTGGCCGCTTCAGCCCCAGACCGGCTGTCAAACGTGACAAACCCCACAGGCTAGACAATGAAAAGAAACACAATTTTTCCAATCAACACTAGAAAATAGATCTCCTTAAAATGTACAGCTATACTGTATTTCACTCCAAAAAAAAAAAAAAAAAAAAGAAAAGTTAAAAATATGATTTGTATTAATATTGAAATAGAATATAATTTGAATTTATTAAGATAGAATTAAACTTAAACCAAATTTTAGGGCCAAGATTTTATGACAATTAAGCGTTCCTTTCTAAAGTGCATAATTTAAAAACTAATAAATTTGGGGTACATTTCATGATGTCCTAAGAACATAAGAACGCATACTTTCTCACACATTTTACATACCCTGTTTTTCCAGTTTGCTTGAAATTGCCTTTGTCCATTACTAAACGTCCGCTTTTTAAAGTAGTTCAAATTATTATAAAAGTGTTACTCAAGATTATCTATTACATTTCTACAATGTAAATACCTCAGAAATAGATAAGAATACGAATATTTAACTTTATTAAAGTCCAGAAAAAGATTCTGTTAACTTAATTTTAGTTTTTAGGGGGTGTTTGGTAAATCCAAGGAGGACAGGAGTTTAATATTCTTGCAAAAAAAATAAATAAATAAATAATTTAGCCTTTTAAAATAAAAAAGTACTAGTACATTGTAAAAAAATATATTTTCATGATTAGTAATCACAACATTTTTTTCTTTTGTCAAATCAACTTAATTTATGTAGTTCAGATAACATAATATTTTGAGTTTCTGATGATTAAATCCATTTCCTTCATTGTATTAACTCAATTTTTCCATTTCAATAAACTTAACAACCAGGTTACTTCATTTTTTAAATTAAACCAACAATATTTTTTAAGTGTAAAGTGAAACTAATAGTTTTGAGAAAGTATGTTTACACTTTTTTTGCTTATATCTTTTAATACACTTATATTAATGTAAATATCATTGATTTTTTGGTTTACATATATGCTTATTAAATTTAAACATAATTGGAAGGACAATAAGTCTCAACTTTACCTGTTTTGAGGTCAATTTTATGAGAGATCCTTCATATCCCTGATGGATAAAAAGGACAAATTCAGAATTAATCTGACAACTTGATTCTCTCAAATTAAAATCAAATAAAGAGGACTAGCAAAACGTCCAGCTTTCCCCCCTCAGGCTGGCGTGTCTTACCTTGAAGGGTCTGAAGAGCAGGTAAAGCTCACGTGGTTTGATGTCGACAGGCAGCCCGCTAACAAAGAGTGTTCGTACCTAGAACAGGGAAATGCCTAAATGACATGACTGACAGATAGACAGAATGGCATGACCTCTGAGCTATGAGTGCTGGACAATGTATGGTCTTAGAAATGTGCACCTGAAAAGGAATAAAAATAGGAATGGTTGAAAACTACCTTTGAACGTCTCTCTCCCTTCCTATTGTGTCAGAGTCTCCCCGTTTGACTGCAGAGTTTGCTATTATGTGTTCAGATCAAAATCATGAGATCGTGTTAGTTTAGTGAGCAGAAGTGTGTGCGTGGTGATCAAGTGTGTGTGACCCTAAGCATGGATGCAGAGACTTCTGCAGGCCACGGACAGCATCATTGCTCCAATGTGAGTGGAAGGTAGAAAATCGAATTTAACTCGGCAAATTAACAGGATGGATCAAATGATATTACAGTGAACAAAGAGAGAGAGCAAAGGGCAATCAAATAAATAAAGAAAAAAAAAAGTTACTCGAAGAACGAACATAGCTAAGAGAAACGCGACCTCGATTCCAAGAACACATTTTATCCGACAAATTAAAACTAAGTATCACAGATTCTAGAGTTACCCAAAAAGCAACGAGCATTTAAAAACAGATGTAGCAACTCTATCCAGATCTAGAGGGCAGGAGAGAAAGATTGGATGAAGGACACAGCGTGCCATGACCTTTTACGGAAAAGAGGGGAGAGAGGGAGAACTTTGGTTGAGGCTGACCCATCACATTCTCCAAACGCTTCAGAGGGGGAACACACTCCATCTGAAAGACTCTGGTTTTCGGCTCAGTCTCACAAAAACATGTCCAGGACCAATAAAACAAAAAGAAGATTTTTTTTCTTTAATGTGACTAATACAAATTCCCCACAAAAGAGTCTGTTGACAATTTACACTAGAAAAAAAAAATACTGTTAAAAAAAACAAAAACAAAAAAAAAACAGTAAACTACGGTAGCCAGCATCATACGGTAACTAAACGGTGTGTTACCGTTTTTGTGTTAATATAAATTAGTTATATACTGTAGCTGACAATACAGTACTTAGCTGTTAATTTCAAAAACAGTAACACCGTATTTTTTTTTTATGGTATGATGCTGCCAACAACAGCTGCCAGTAGTTTACTGGGTTTTTTTACAGGATTATTTAACTCCAATAATTTTCAAAATGGATTCGATTTAATATAATATATAATACAAAAAAAAACAATGAAATTTGTATTAATACCCCTGAGTTTTGCTAGTCTTATTATTCTCAGTGTAAACCGAGAGCAATTTGTCCTGTAATGTTGAAAAGTATTCATATAATAATAAAAGTCCTGTCATTTCGATCACTCAGTGCAGAAAAAAAGCCAAATAAAATTTAAAATCATGAAAATGCAAAAAAGTAGTCTCATTAATAGTCATTAATCAAATTATTAATATTAAATTAAATAATTAATTATATTTATAATGACCCAGACATGTTTAGGAAGGAAAGAGTCACCTTTTTATCCTGCACCAACTACAAAAAGAAAACAACAATTTTTTGACAAGCATCATAATACCATGATGTTATGGACATGCATGATAATAACATGAAGTATCATATAACTGCCATGGTACAATACGGTAGGATTGAGCACCATGGTACCACCAATAAAACCGTGTCGGATCATTAAAGTGCTAAAACAGCAAAGCATCAGAGTCTATAACTGGACACATGTCCATCGGTCAGATTCCTCTACACTTTTCCACCAACACATCATCCACTGGAAAGCCATCATTTCCTGACCGGCTCTGAGGAACGGCTGCAGGCGAGAACGGTCTCGGTTCAGTCCGAAAACCCTCAGCATAAACTTTATCCTCAATGTTCCTGAAACACGAGCATCAATGCTCAAACACTGCCAACAGCTGAGAGGGGAAATAAACACAGGAATTTAATCAAAACGGAATAAACACTCCACAAATAAGGGACACGGTGCCACTTAAGCGCACTAAACAGTTGATTTTGTTGAAGGTCAGAAAAACGGGACAGAAACAAAGGGCATGTCTGGGGGACGTGGTCGAAGCGCAGAGGGAGGAAACCCCTGTCCTAAATATTGCAGGTTCAGGCTTGAACACAATGAACAATCTGAACGCACCACACCAAACACACTGACCCAGTGCCGCCCAGTAACAATGACAGGACGCAACTCCCACGCCAAACCCTGAACGAGAGTCCAGCTTAAACTACAGGAACATTTACACAACCATCCTCACAAACTCCATAAATGATATTTTCTGACAGAATGTTTGCAAACAGTCTTGTGTAAGTGAAACACTGAACTACAGGAAATGCCTTTACAAGAGGTCAGAGGTCACATCTAGACAGGACCCAAACACTCAGGAGAAACTACAGTAGAATGTCACTAAAAAACAAAAACAAGATTCAATACAGAATACTTCAATACTTCCATTCAGAGGGAGTTATTTCACTCAATTTACGGCAAGTGGTACATTACTTAAGCATAATTTAATGTAAAGGACAAATTAAAAACAATCTGCCGGAAAAAAAGTAAATGTTAAATTACATAAATGTTAGTCGTGTGTCTCAAGTAAATAAAAATAATGCCTCCATCGGAAGTCAGAGATGGTAGACTGGAAAAACAAACAGAAAAAGAACAGAAGTTAAAGTTTTTTTTGTATTTTTACACTGTATAATATATTTGTGAATTCTACCTCAAGACTTTAAAAGGTAACGTTAGTCTTGACAGGTCGAAGATTTTCACTTTACGCAAAATAATCCGTTTGTCAAAAGAAACTTGAAAAATAACCGACTACACTGCAACAGCAAAATTTAATTAGATTAATTTAAAATCACTAAAAGTGAAAAATAATTCTAAAAAGATACATTGCGTCTTTTAGACCCACGTTCAGTATACGTCACTATTTGCGCGCGTTTGTGGAAAAAAAAAGGACAGAAAAACTTCAAGAACACCCACTGGAGTGTTTGCTTGTTAAATCTGCCTTTAAACTTTATCCACAGTCAGTCACACAAGAGTGTGTGTCTCATCAGGTGAGTCTCACATTTCAATGCCAACTTGAAGATTAATCATCGACAGACTCCGCATTCCTCTCAAGCTTTTCCTCAGTAAACGTTTTTCCTCAAACCGCAACAAACATGCCTCAGAAACGCCTTTAAAGCGAGTTTTAAAACATGTCAAACGCCTAAAGAGTTACCACAGTCATCCGCCGGCAGAAGCTTGAACTTCACCAAATGAAGTTTATGTTTACTAAAAGAGTTTATTTCTCTTACCTCCTCTTCTAATGAAACACTGGTGTTCGTCTCTGAATCTGACTTCAGACTCATTGTGTAACTTTAACGCTTCTTTGTGCCAGAAAAATAAAAAATCAGTTTTCCCTGTCGGTGATTTTGTCCCTGGTGTGCGTTAAAGTTGCAGAAGAGAATCTCGTGTCGTTTGTGCCCAGTGAAGCCGTGAGTTAAAGCCACAATCCGAAAGTAAAGGTGAGAGGTGCTCTGTGAGGGTGACAGAAGGGAAAGGAGGTGATTTTTGGAGTTTTTTCCCCCTCGCTCACATCAAGCTCGTTTGAGTTGAAGTGGAAAGAAAGGAGAAAATAGGAACCGTTGGTAGATTTAAAGCTGAAGTTGTGCGTCTGCTCCTCTGTCCTATTAGCGGATCAATCATGTTAAATGCGCGCACCCGTGCTTCAGATGGGACTCAGCTGCGCGAGGCCCGGCCCACTTTACCACCACCACCACCATCATCAACATATCTAACCCCTCCTTTACATCCATGCCTGCCTCTGTGTCTTAACCCTGCCTACATGATGGCTGTTTCCGAAACCAAGGAGGTCTATAATAACTGGAGAACCTTTTATCTCAATGACCCCAAGTACACCAATCTGCCATCTTTGCTCATCAAAATTGAGTTCTGCAGCCAGACTGTTTTAAACCCATCACTTGAGGCGTGTATGTCATGTGACTACACAATCTGGAGCCGCAGGAAAATTAGAGAATTTTTTATTTATTTTTGGGCTGATGGTAGGCTACCAGAAAAACACAACCCTTCACTTGCGACTAAAATCTAAGTGGTCAATTTCATGCTTTTAAGGTTGTAATAACTAACCAAGTGTTGGTAAAATCAGAATGTGGCTTCAATGGAAAATTGACGGTTTTCGGTTGTTTAAATATATTTTTGCACGACAGCGCCGCCAAAGGAAACTGGTTTCAGACCAGCCCGGAAAACATCAACTAATTATCTAAAATTAATTCAAGTGAAGTACCCCTGTATGTTGTCATCTTTATATAATTTAATGTATAATCTTTTATTCTTCAAATAAAAAAAAATTACAATAATTTCATTATATATATATATATATATATATATATATATATATATATTAGGGCTGTGAAACAATTAATCGCGATTAATCGCATCCAAAATAAAAATTTGTGTTTACATAATGATATGTGGGTGCACTGTGTATAATATATATATATATATATATATAAATGCACACACATGCTTGTATATATTTAAGAAATATTTCATGTATATACTGTAGAATTATATATAATTTATATTATATATAAATATTTTATATATAAATAATATTTTTTCTCTTAAATACATGCATGTGTGTGTATTTATATATATATATATATATATATATAAAATAATTATACACAGTGCACCCACATATATTACGTAAACACAAATATTTAATATTTAAGATAAATGACTTTATTAAATTATATGGGCCTAAATTTATGGCTAATAATTCACTTCTACCCTGTGTTATTTTACTATCGTTGACTATATGCTATTATTTATTATTATTATTTTACTATTAGTATTTTCAATTAGATTTTATATATTTTAAAAGTTATATTTTCTTTTTTCACTTACATTTTAGTTAAAGTAATTTTGTTGTGTTTTCGTCATTTTTTAATTTATATATTTTTAAATATGTCTGTAGTTTTTATAATTTTTTTTATTTATTAGATTTAGTTTATTTAAATTTAGTAATACTATTCTTCAAGGTAAATTCAATGAAAATGTGAAATGTTAGCAAAAATAAAATAAGTTTATTTTTTTTTACAAAATAGTGATTTTTTATTTTTTGCAATAATAACGCTTCTATCAACCTTTATATCAACTGTCATGCTCATTTCACACTATAACTAAAATCATATCACCGAATCCTGCTGTGGATCATCTAACCATGCCTATTTTTCTGATGTTATACATATACCTTTAAATTAACATAACATATCCAAACCTGCATATCATTTAATTCTTTCCATCAGGGTCATTGCTAAAATCCATAGAGGCCATAACAGCCTTTTAAGGGTGGACCCCCTTCTCCCTCGGGGCCAATGGGAGACGACCTGAGAGGACCTGGTGGACCCCTCATCCCTGTATAAGCCTTCCTCTTTACTACTTTCTGTAGTCCATAATTTAATGTGTTTCTAATGGTTATGTCTTTTACATGACAGTTTTAATTTGAATGCTTATACAGTAGTGCGTGTGTGTGTGTGTGTGTGTGTGTGCCTTGAATATAAAGTGAGAATCAACTTCACATGCTCTGGCCCATGTTACCAAAATGAACTGAATTTGTTCAGTCTACATGTGACATTGATACAGGTTAAATTTAGTTTCAGATTAAATATTTCACATTGCCTTTTATGTAAATATCCTCTGAGGCCTGCGAGATCTCACGGCTGTCCCGTGACGTGTTTTGGCTCGGTCTCGTGACACTCTCGATTTCCCGCGCATGTTTTATGGTAAATGCGCTTGAGTGTGAAACATTTATCATCCCGTTAAATCAGACACACGTGTTAAAGCAGACAAACAAAAACAGAAGGACAAATTCATCTGGTTACACATCATTTTTTTTTACAAAGCTTTTTTTTATTTTTATATTTAATTAAAGCTCCTTCGTTTACTGTAATTGAAGTGCTTCTTCGCACAAAATCAAATAGATTTAAAACAACTTCAAGATTTTCCTCTGATAATACACTGTAGCATTTTATATTATATTTATATTACACTGCAAAAAATATTTTAATGATTTGTAATCACAACATTTTTTCTTTTGTTAAATCAACTTAAATAATTAATGTGGTTCAGATAACATAATATTTTGAGTTTCTGATGATTAAATCAATCTCCTTCATTGTATTAACTCGTTTTTTTTTCCATTTCAATGAACTTAAAATTAAAGTTAAACCAACAATATTTTTTACACTGTATAAATACCTTAATTTAAACACTACAGTATTGACTTTATTTATGTACTTCTATAAATATAATAATTAAAATACAGTTTTAAGAATAAGAGATTAGGTGCTTAATGATTTATAATAATACTAATCTGACAATATTACTATTATTATAATTTAATATTAAAGGATATATTTTTAATTAATTATATTATATTACTATTAAATATATTCATTGTTATTTTACCATTATTGGCCATAGACTAGTTTCTCTGAATGATAGAGATGGTTTCACATTCTGGTGTGTAATATCTGATCTACAGATGCTGTGATTCATTAGTCAGAGGAGTGTGTGTGTGTGTGTGTGTGTGTGTGTGTGTGTGTGTGTGTGTGTGTGTGTTTTAGTCTGTGATTCAACTAGTCTTTTATGTACACAAGCAGAGCTGAAGTCAGTTTCTGCCTAAGCTGTTGCAGTGTGTGTGTGTGTGTGTGTGTGTTAATGCAGACTGTGTGTGCAGGAATGACTGGTTTCCTGACTTTGTACTGGCACACAATTACTCTGAGACCAGAAACCGGAGGCGTTAACAATCATTTACCTGCTTACTGCTTAACTAAAGCAATCTCTGAACTTCCTAGTTCATACTGTATTTAAAGAGGAAAAGATGCCACAGTATCAGCAGTTTACACCTTTAATCACTGATATTCGGATATGATTTTACTGTATGGAAAATTGTTGTAGTATTATAGCTGTAGTGTAGGCCTATTAATCCCTCCTCCATCTAGAGAATATTTCCATGTACCATTTCTGTAATGAACTGCATTTAAGAAATTGCACAGTTTGGTTGTAAAAGTATTTTTCCATTGTTAAGTTCGGCAAGTCCTAACTATTCATGAGCATTGCTAAAAGGGTTTTGAGCCACTGATTAACATGTTGACTCATAAATGCACACTCATGTTTTAGGATTTCAGGGAGAGTTTTTAGCACATCTTGGTGTTTCCATTTTAATACGATATCCCAAAACGCGCATTAAAATAGGTGGATAGAAACATAGCTATTTAAAGAATGCAATAAAATTAGATCTATCAAATTATGCCATTTGCATTTTTTATTAATTTCCCCTTAATTTATTGAAATAAATAAGTTCTGTATAAAATAAATATAGTAATAAATAGTCCCGAGAAAAATGGCGTTCGTCAGCTCCAGTTTGTATCCAGCCTCTCACGGAGACTTCAGATGCCAAAATACCTGCGACGAGACGACTAAACACCTGTGAAGAGACGACTCAACACCGGCGATGTGTTGTGCCCTAAATTATTACATGATTAACTAAATGTGTTTTTCCATGCACATTTGTGAAATGCACTTTCTAAGCTGCTTTGAAACAATATGTATTGTGAAAAGCGCTATAAAAATACATTTGAATTGAATTGAAATTTTGAATTGTAAAGTCTGTGCTACTTTGCACTAAAATAGATACGAAATAACTTGAACAACAACTTATTCTAAAATAGCATTTTATCTGTAAATATACAAGTCTGCCCAGCCATGATATATGATATATAAATAAACTTTGTGATGTTATTTCTATCAAGTGGTGCACAGATTTTTCGCTCAAGATCTTGTATTGATAATGCAAGAGTCCAGCACTCTGTAAAGTCTCCTCCAGCACATCCCAAAGACTTCCAGTGAGTTTAAGATTAGATGATTCATTTGTGAAAATGATTCTTCAAGCTCCTCACAACCATACTTTCCCAATATGAGTCTGATGAATCTTGACATTGTCATCCTGTTGTGGCTTCCTGACTGTTTATGAAATGTAAAGGTACACACACCATCATTTAGGATTAGAAGAACTGTTGCCAAACATATAACATGCTAGAAACATAACAATCACTGCAATAAAGATCCAATCATAGACTCTTAAGCATTTGCCTCTTTAAATCCAAACTGTGACTTTTTTAGCCAGGCACTGAAGGCTCTTAAAGGGATAGTTCACTTTGAAAGTAATTTTTGGTATGTTTTAGCTTACCTCAAAGGCATCCAAGATGTAGGTGTCTTTGTTTCCATGCACAGTATTTTCTATTTTGATATTTTTAGGTCAAACCGTTCTTGTCTGTCAGTCATATAATGGAGGTCTATGGTCACCACCTCAAAGAGCATGCACAGAGAAGTCCAAATTAAACATGATTTAATGATTCGTAAATGTAAGTACACATTGATGGCCTAAGACACGAAACGAGCGGTTTGTGTGAGAAAACGAACAGTATTTATATTGTTTTTACCTCTTGTAATCACAGTCACGTCATTATATGACTGACAGACATGAACGGTTTGACCTAAAAATATCAAAATTGAAAATGCTGCAGAAACAAAGACACCTACATCTTGGATGCCCTTGAGGTAAGCTAAAACATACCAAAAATGAATTTCAAAGTGAACTATCCCTTTAAGTAGCCACAAAACTGTAGTTGTTTGGTTCGTGTTTAAGCTGAATCTCTCCTCAGATCAGTCCACAAATGTCTCGGTTAATCGAGATATCAGATAAACACTCTAATTAGCAGAGGGCGTGATTTGGGCGTTTCTTTTACCCTGTAGAGTCCCAGCGGGGGACCACCCTGCCCCCTTCGTAATCGAGAGATAAACACGTCTGCCACCGCACCTCGCTATCAGACACGAGCGGTATAAATAACAACCCCTAACATTCTTCATCGCCGCGGAGATAACAGCAAGAGGACCTTAATGAGAGCACTCACACCCCCACTTAGTGTTTAGAGGAACTGCAGGGGTCACGCGGGGGGTCAGTAATAAAATTCAGAAGATGTAAAAGTTCATAAACAAACAGGGATTCTGGTTTTCTTAAGAAACAGCGGATGAGCGAGAGGAGTCGAGCGTGGACTCGTGTTCTCCGCAGTAAATCGTGTTTGTGTATAGCTCTGTCCCTCTGTTATGATCTAAATGACAGTGTGCAGATCTCCACGGCACGAGAAGAGCAGCAAACTGACACGTTTGTTTGACGCAGGCAGGCGAGATGTTCTCGCTCTGGGTCCGAGATTTACACGCTCGCAGGATTAAAGCATTAATGCGGAGGAAATGGCTGGACATCCATGTTATATATAACTGTAACTGTAAAAATTTTAACAAATTTTATTTGTATTTTAAA
This sequence comes from Pimephales promelas, assembly GCF_016745375.1. Next base: position 12,238,539 of record NW_024121155.1, read on the forward strand.
AAATGATCGGAGAAGTTTTTTTTAAAGAAAATGCTATTTCAGTATTTCTACATTTCACGTTAAATTGAATGTGTAACTTGCCATTTCTTTGTAATTGTTCGTGAAATTCACTACACTGTAAAAATATATTGTTGGTTTAACTTAAAAAAGTAAGTAATCTGGTTGCCTTAAAATTTTAAGTTGATTGGACAAATCAACTTAAAATTGTGAGTTAATACAATGAAAAAGGGAGTTAATACAATGAAAGAGATTAATTTAGTCATCAGAAACTCAAAATAATAAGTTATCTCAACTAAATAAATTATTTAAGTTGATTTGACAAAAGAAAAAAATGTTGTGATAACAAATCTTGAAAATGTTTTTTTTTACAGTGCACTGTAAAAAAATATTGTTGGTTTAACTTAAAAAAGTAAGTAACCTGGTTGCCTTACAATTTTAAGTTCATTGAACTGGAAAAAGTGAGTTAATGCAATGAAGGAGAATGATTTAATGATCAGAAACTCAAAATTATATGTTATCTGAACTAAATAAATTATTTAAGTTGATTTGACAAAAGAAAAAATGTTGTGATTACTACACTGTAAAAAAAATTGTTAATTTAACTTAAAAAAGTAAGTAACCTGGTTGCCTTAAAATTTTAAGTTGATTGAACTGGAATGAAGTAGATTAATTTAACCATTAGAAACTCAAAATAATAAGTTATGTCAACTAAATAAATTATTAGAAAGTTGATTTGACAAAAGAAAATATGTTGTGATAACAAATCTTAAAAAAAAATATTTTTTTACAGTGTACAAAAAATAAAAATAAAACTATTTAAAACACATACATGGTGAAATGAAATAAAATACAAATATGAAAAACTTCAACTAAATGAAACTTAAAAATATTGATTTGACAATAAACTGAAACAATTTTAAGTTGAAGCACTAAAATTATTAATTGGAAATAAATCAAGCTATAACTAAACTAAACAAAAACGGAAAAAAAAAAAAAAAAAAAAACGAAACCCAAGAATCAATATTAAAAATTAAAACAAAAATGCACAAAAATGACTAAATTAGCAAAATTACTAAAAGTTTAAAAATAAAAGCTATTATATATATATTATATCTCGCCATCTACTGGCCTGGCAGCAGAATGCAGCACTTTTTGTTGTTGTCATTTTGCGGATCAGTGTGAACGGGGATCGCTTTGACAGTGTTGTTATCTGTTCGCGAAAAAGGCAAAGGAAAAACTTTTCCGTTTTTAGTTCATCGTTGTCATGTAAACTTACCCTAAATGCAGTCACAAAACTTTCTTGACTTGAATTTATCTCATTATATGAAAATTTTATATCTATCAAAGTTAATATTAACTCAGTTCAGCTGAAACTGTCATGTAGGACTACAGACAACTGATCTCAAATCAGCAGAGGGTCACTGAAACTAACTTTAATGTGCGCTGTATCTCTCGGTGCTGCCAGCTGAGTTTGACGCACGGCAGAGCTGCGTGTAAAATATTCAAAAGCTCTTATTGCAGTTTCGTGTCTGTCTGAAGATGGTGTCGAGATTCAGAAGTCATAAATTTGTTCCTGGTATAAACCACATTTCCAAATTTATCAGGATGATTCACCTTGTTTGGAAATTAAATCAAGAGAATAACGTCATTGTGGTTATATTAATTGTGTCAACACAAAATATTAAACAATATTTGCATTTAACAGGTTGTTTTTGTAATTTAATATTAAAATATATATTATTTTGTTGTTATTGTTATATATAGCCTAATCTGGTTTTCTGGCCTTGGTTTTAAAGTGTCTTGGACACAAGATGAAGCTACAACAGCTATAAGACTTTGACTACTTGACTTTCAAGTGTAATCACATAATAATCCTGTGATTTTCAGGTGTTTATCTGAGGGGCTTTGGTCTCCCATGATGCTTAGAGAACAACTTCCACCAATGAAACCGGACCACTGTCATTCGTAAACACTCAGTAAGCCATTTTCTGTAACTCTCTCTCTCTCAGAGTTCAAAGTTTTATTCATCACATGCTTGTCTGGTGGCCCAACAGTGAGTGTTTTGTTGTGTAAGCTGTGCATCGGACTGTAAAAAAGACAATAGATTATATATGACTGTAAAAAAAGACTATAAACACACACAGAGGTATCTTATAGGAAAGTGAACCCATGGATATGCTGAGTTTCTCTCCGTCTCTCTCTCTCTCTCACACACACACACACACACACACACAAACAAGAAAAACAGACGTAAGTAACTATTTAAGAAGTGCTGGAGTGACTGTAAACTGTTTCATGCCGTTGTATATACACTCTCAGCTCTCTCGGGTTTATAGAGACTCGAGATTGGCTCCTTTTAAGGTAAATTCCCTGTTTGCTCTCTGCATTGAACGCCTGCTGCCAAGAGCTGCGAGAGAGAGAGAGAGAGAGAGAGAGAGAGCCCTCATGGACAACAGGAGTTATAGCAAAGTAAAATCATAAAATCACATAAGATATACATTAATATTTATATAACAATAATGATATAGTGTGTGTATATATATATACATATATATATACTGTATATATGTATATATACTGTATATATATATGTATATATATATATAAAACGGTTAGTTCCAGTCCTTGATTCTGATTGGTCAATAGCTGTGCTTTATTAATGATAAAACACAGTTGCTTCAATGTATTCAGTGGTGTGGAAAGAAAGGTGATTTAAGCAATTTTGAGCGTGGCATGGTTATTGGTGCCAGACGGGCCGGTCTGAGTATTTCACAATCTGCTCAGTTACTGGGATTTTCACACACAACCATTTCTAGGGTTTACAAAGATCCAGTATGCGGCAGTCCTGTGGGCGAAAATGCCTTGTTGATGCTAGAGGTCAGAGGAGAATGGGCCGACTGATTCAAGATGATAGAAGAGCAACTTTGACTGAAATAACCACTCGTTACAACCGAGGTATGCAGCAAAGCATTTGTGAAGCCACAACACGCACAACCTTGAGGCGGATGGGCTACAACAGCAGAAGACCCCACCAGGTACCACTCATCTCCACTACAAATAGGAAAAAGAGGCTACAATTTGCAAAAGCTCACCAAAATTGGACAGTTGAAGACTGGAAAAATGTTGCCTGGTCTGATGAGTCTCGATTTCTGTTGAGACATTCAGATGGTAGAGTCAGATTTTGGCGTAAACAGAATGAGAACATGGATCCATCATGCCTTGTTACCACTGTGCAGGCTGGTGGTGGTGGTGTAATGGTGTGGGGTGGGGGGATGTTTTCTTGGCACACTTTAGGCCTCTTAGTGCCAATTGGGCATCGTTTAAACTTTAAATGCCACGGCCTACCTGAGCATTGTTTCTGACCATGTCCATCCCTTCATGTCCCCATCCTCTGATGGCTACTTCCAGCAGGATAATGCACCATGTCACAAAGCTCGAATCATCTCAAATTAGTTTCTTGAACATGTCAATGAGTTCACTGTACTAAAATGGCCCCCACAGTCACCAGATCTCAACCCAATAGAGCATCTTTGGGATGTGGTGGAACGGGAGCTTCGTGCCCTGGATGTTCATCCCACAAATCTCCATCAACTGCAAGATGCTATCCCATCAATATGGGCCAACATTTCTAAAGAATGCTTTCAGCACCTTGTTGAATCAATGTCACGTAGAATTAAGGCAGTTCTGAAGGCCAAAGGGGGTCAAACACAGTATTAGTATGGTCTTCCTAATAATCCTCTAGGTGAGTGTATACATAAATATAATTAGGGTACAATTTCCACTATTTAACTAACTACTGTATTAACTATGACTTTTGCTTCAATAAACTCCTAATTACTCCTTATTAATAGTTAGTAAAGTAGTTGTTAAGTTTAGATGCATAATAAGGCATTAATATGTGCATCATTAGTACTAATAAATAGCCCAAATCCTAGTTATATGCATTCTAATAAGTATAGGCTATATATATATATATATATATATATATATATTTAATTTAATATACTATATACTTTTATCATTGTTTTGATATCATTCTAGATTATACATTACAAATATTTACATTATAATACTTATATTATTATACTACAGCATTAGTATTTACAATATTAAATGTATACAATAAATACACATAAATATATCAATGAAATGAGACAATTGTTGATATATAGTACAGAGTGATAAAAATAATGTGGCATAGCTCAGTGTTAGTATTTGATGACAAATATTTGACTTTTGATAGCAGATTTTGGTATCTTGGCTCTTGGAGACACATATGGGGTTAGAAGGACCCGTGTCTCAGGACGAATCTGAAAACCAAAAGCAAGTCTCCTTTTGCTCTCCATTCTCATTGCTGTACATGAGGAACAGTTGCATAACCTGACATGTGTCTCCTTTAGAGTTTCGGGAGATGCCAGATATGTAAGTATAATGTATGTCCATCATGCGAATATATATCCTGCATATGCTGTATCTCAGCACTTGGCTTATTTGTTTCTATTTTTATGATTTTGGCAGAAACATCCAAGACAAACTCGATGCTTAACTGGAACATAAATGAGATCTCTCTCCTCATTTCATCCCAAAACACTCATAAATCTCTTTTTTCAGCACAACTAGACACAGAAGTTCATAGCTGATGACACACATCAACTAAATAAACCAGCCCAGTGAGTGATTCCTCACCCAAAAGCACAGATTTGCTGATTAGTACAGCTTAAATATTATCTACGACACCCATTGCTTCATTTTCCCATTGTTTAAGATGAGAAAGAGTATTTTTATATCAAACATCCAAGAGCTCAAATGTAAACAAATGACTTTCAGAAGACCAAGGCCTTTTATGGAGTCCAGAGCAGCTGAGATAAATTAAACTGTCAGTGTTTATTTTCCAACAAATCAGCAGTTGAGCACTCCAGCCCTTTGACAGCTGATAAAACATGCTGACGGAGGGCGAGAGACAAAACTAATATAAAGAGCAGAAAACCCAGACTTAAAAGGATAAACAGAAAAAAAGATGGAAGTAGAAGTTTACTACGTAATCCAGTGTTATCGGGATGGAAGATCTGGGTCTTGTAAACCCGTGTGGTCAAGATGCTTAAAAGTCTTGAGGATTTTAAAGGTCTGTTTCTACATTAATAGATCCTCTCCGTCCTTTTAGGGAGGAAAGCCGCTCATGTATATCAAAGCATGAAGAACAGAGAGAAATATCAGTCCCAGCTATTGTTACACGCCGAGGCCTGTATGTCCATTCAGTGGTGAGTCCATTTGTGTGTGTGTTACTGATAATATCTGGGGGTTTTCTATTCCGTAAAAGGTCTGGCTGTCAGTCGTATTGTTGACTATAGGGGCCGGAGCGACACTGGCCCCCTGAAGCGTCCACCTGATATAGCAGCGCAAGTTCACAGACATGGACCAAACTAAAACTTCACATTGAAACTTTGATGGATGTCCCTGCTGAAAAGACCAGCATGTACAGTTCCCAAACTAACAGTAAGTTCAAGTAAGGTTCCCAGCAGGGTTGTGCACTATTTACCACTGATTTGAGAATGCTTTTTAAATCTTCCATTTTAAAACTGAACTTTACTTAATTTCCCAGAATGCATCACCTGTGTTGAATACCTTTGAATTCAGTCAATTCCTCTTCCTCTCATTCCAACCGAATTTCCTTTGACGAGTGGCCAATAGAATTGAAATACCAACTTGTGAATTGAAATGGAGCTCATTCTGAATTTTGCACAACCCTGGTTCTCACACCTTTTGACCAACGGATTTGCACGAGGATAAGGATTTTTGAAAATTATTTGACGATGAAACTAAATAATTTGAATATCTCATGAAATATTTTAGCTAAACATTTGATTCATTTTGATGACGTTCCGAGGTCTACATTATTAAAACTCCCAGATTTTCCACTCCTCTTTATAAATACCAAGTTCTATCGTGAAACTCTAGATGGCGCAAGGGCTGATCGGTCCTTAACTCATTTGGTAGTGATCACATCATCATCTACATACCGCAGCTGATTGGTTTCCGATGCATCAGCGGCAAATGAGCTGCGGCTCAACGTTCAAATACCGGTAGTGTTGCTGTTATCAGTGTGCAGCGCCTTCAGAAACCCTCCGCCTTCCCCAGCTCCACCTGTATAGATCTGCCACGGGGGCAGTGTTGGGAAAGTCCACTTTCTACATGAACTAGCTCAAAGTTCAGTTCACACATTTTAAAATGAACTAGTTCAGTTCATACTTCAAAAAATGAACTAGTTCATTCATAGTTCTTTTTTTCCATATGTTGCGAGCTTTTTAAAATTTTTATTTATTGCCACAGCCCATATACAACCACAGACAACAATTATTTTATCGACAGGCAAAGTTTGCACCGAAATGTAAGATTTTTCCCCATCCTCACCGACCTCCTCATAAAATCCGTTTAAATGATCATACGACGCCTCCTCACTTGCATTTGTCGACGGCGGCTGCGGTGCGACAATGGTGGCTGGTGTTGCCAGGTTGGGTGTTTTTCGCTACATATTAAAGGAGAACTCCGACTCAAAACGAACCTTTGGTCTAATTACACATTGTTATCTAGTCAACCGTTATCTGAGATTTGTTTTCATGATTGCCGAATGTAAATAGTTTTATCTCTAAAAACAGTTTAGCCTATAACGCTAGTATAACGCTAGTATATTGGGCATTGAGTAATGACAAATAAAAATCGCTTGTTATTACCACTAACAAGGCTCAAAATAGCCCCACAGTAACACGATAGCATAATAAGGGTCCCTACATTCAAATCGAAGCATTGAGAACTTTGTCAGTGTCCATACAGTTTAATAAGAAGATATTTTATACACACAGTCAACTTCGCGAATACAGGAAGAAGCCATCTTTGAAAAATAGTCTCTACCAGTCGATCTAGGAACGCCGATCCAAGTGCGCTGGTGAGATGTGAATAAGGTGATAAGGTGAGCACGAACAGTAGGCTACATGTACATATTGAAGAGAAGAAAACGGTTCGTGTTTGTGTTTCTTCCGGAAACAACGGACCATATGAGATTCTGCACAGTTCAGCGCACTTGGATCGGCGCTCGTAGATCGACTGGTAGAGACTATTTTTCAAAGATGGCTTCTTCCTGTATTCGCGAAGTTGACTGTGTGTATAAAATATCTAATTATTAAACTGTTTGGACACTGACAAAGTTCTCAATGCTTCGATTTGAATGTAGAGACCCTTATTATGCTGTCGTGTTGGTGTGGGGCTATTTTGAGCCTTGTTAGTGGTAATAACAAGCGATTTTTATTTGTCATTACTCTATGCCCCATATACTAGCGTTATACTAGCGTTATAGGCTAAACTGTTTTTAGAGATAAAACTATTTACATTCGGCAATCATGAAAACAAATCTCAGATAACGGTTGACTAGGTAACAATGTGTAAAAAGACCAAAGGTTCATTTTGCGCCGGAGTTCTCCTTTAAGGCCTGTTTACGTGTGTTTAAGCCGGGTTTTCGCCTGGACGGCTCTATTGAAATCTGGCACCTTATGGGCTCTATGCACGGCGGTATTTCCGGTGAAGGTGTAAGGATGCTCGATAACTTCCGCCGATCGTAGAGTCCAATGCAATACAGAGAATTTTATACTCCATGGTTATACTAAAGAAACGTTAGTCACAAAAACAGACAAAACAGACACCCCTCGTTGTGTTTATGCTTCTTTTTAAAATTATATTAAATAAACAGAACTATATGTAAAATTACATCTAAACGTATGAAAGTTTCATTTCAAAGACGGGAGGAAGACTCTGCCATAATCCCGTTTTCCTCAGTTTTCCTCCGCTTTAATCTCCCCAACCGGAAACTGACGAGCATCTTTGCGTCAAATGCGGATGGCCCATTGTACGAAGTTAAACTGAGAGAGCGTGCAGATCTATTCCGCCAAGACTAAATACATTAACATTGCCATATCCATTACCATCCCAATCCCAACTGTAGAAACCCTGTCAAGCTATAAATGAAGGATGCATTCTCTGGGAATCGAAACAATGGGCTTTGCATTGTTTTTGTTATCTATAGTAACTCAATTAACATGAATTTTTATGCTGGTCCAAACTGACTACCAACATTATCTTAAACCTGGCTTGATCAATGAGATGTTTCTGTTTAAGCTAGTTACTTGGTCCAAAAGCTTCAACAGTGACATTCACCAGAACCAAACCAGCATAGAAATTCAAGCAAGTAACAATAGTACTGGTCTTCCTAAATCTAAACTGCATTGATACGAAATGTCATCTGCGCTGGATTCTGCGATCGTTGCTCTGGTGGGGTGTGGCGGTAGAAAGGCTTTACGACAGCAGGCTTTTAGCAGCCCTCAAGAGGGACCGTCTTCCGTCTCACTGCCTTTCCTTCCACACAGTCAAATCTTACAGTTCATTACCCAAACCGAGCTAAAAACGTCCTCGCGCTCGTGTTATGCCGGTCTGAGAGCGAACCAGAGAAAAGAAATGAAATGCACATCAAAGATACATGAGAATGGAGAAAAGAGGAAAGCCGTCTCTTTTAATTTTTAATTCATCATGTGTAATCAAATGTTCGTCTTGCAAATCACAGCACACAAATGTGAAGGCAGAGAGCAGGGCCGTTAGACACTGAAGGGGATATAACCTGATTAGAGATGAATCAATATGGGTTTTTCAATGACTGATTCCTAAAACTTGGAAATATGGTTACCTCCGCCAATCAGACTCCCTTAAAAAATAAAAATGGTAATTATTTACTCACACTCATGTCGTTCCAAACCCAAATGATGTTACGAATTGAATAAAATACAATCACTAAGAATGAGGCTTTCAGTCGGGGTAAAATTCTGAAGGCAAAATTTGTTATTCATGAATAATATTCACCTCCAGTGAGATCTTAACTGCTGTGACTGAATCATTGAATCAGTGAGTTGAACTTTTTTCAAAAGTTTTTTATGAGAAAAAAAAGAAGTGCAACTTTTTTTCTGACAATTCTGAGTTTACATCTCACAATTCTGACTTTATAACATAATTGCGAGTTTATATGTCGAAATTCTGACATCTTTTCTCAGAATCATGAGATATAAACTCGCAATTGTGACTTATCAGGCCAATTCTAAGGGGGAAAAAGACTAACCTTTTCCCCCGGAATAGTTTATATCTTGCAATTCTGGCATTATATTTCACAATTCTGACTTTATATCACACAATTCTGACTTTATAACACGCAATTCTGACTTTATAACTTCGCAATTCTGACTTTATTTCTCGCAATTCTGACTTTATAACACGCAATTCTGACTTTATAACTTCGCAATTCTGACTTTATATCACGCAATTCTGACTTTATATCTCGCAATTCTGACTTTATAACTTCGCAATTCTGACTTTATATCACGCAATTCTGACTTTATATCTCGCAATTCTGACTTTATATCTCACAATTCTGAGAAATAATGTCAGAATTGCGAGAAGTAAACTCGCAATTGTGAGAAAAAAGTCGCAATTACCTTTATTTTTTTTCATTCTATGGCTGAAACAAGCTTCCATACTTTCCTGATCAATCCAAAAAAAAAAAAAAAAAAATCTAAATAAAATCACAAAAAGGCTAAACACTTAACAGCAGTATAATGATGTTTCCGTCCACCGATCTGGCAGCCGGACACACACACATGCTTGAAGCTCTCATGTTCACTGCGTCTCCTGCTGTTGCTGTCATACTAAATAAACCTCATTGTTCCCAGTCACAACATGCCTCCTGTCTGGCCTAGTGTGTGTTTTCCTGCGACCGACCCCTCCTGTTCCCCCCTGGACTCCATCACGTCGTCTGAGGCCTGCCGTACACACCGAGCAGCGGCTGAACATGCCTTATTCATGCCCTCCGAGAAGCTCGAGCTGGGACAAGCCTGAACCTCCATAAATGATGAGCGCTAAAGCCAGCGCTGGTGTAATCCTGCTGTTCCCAGCAGCGCCGCCGCAGGGACGCTAAATCATTCACAGCGCAGTGGCTTCGGAAAGTAAAGTTTCTGCTTGCTTGTGGTCTACGGTAAAGTTAAAAGATGAACTTGGCATGGCTAGTTTGGTCCAAACTGGTTTTAACTTAAGGTCGCCGCTTGAATTCATGGGCCACCGGACGACATTCCCAGTGGAAACATTCCTGATGTTAGATTTCAGAAGCAGCATGTGGACAAATCTAGCCCATTGTCGAACAGGAATTGTGAGGAGAAGAAAGACAGGAAGTGAGGTCATTGTACTCAGGGAAGCCCGGCTGGGGAATTATACACCTGAGCATAAAGAGTGGACGACTCCATTGTTTGGAGAAGAAGGAAAGACGATTTATGGATTTTCCTATTTAAGGACAACACCAAATCTCAACCAACTCTACAGTCTTTACAGCTACGATATCATGTGTAAACAGAAGTTTTTCAAAAATACAAGTAAATTGGTTCTGACAAAGAGTTTAACAGTATTTTGGTGCAGATGTGTGAATGGTTATCTTACTTGTAAAAAGATGGAACGTTAAATATTCTGTGTTGTTTCAACCCATGTTTGGGTCAAATATGGACAACCCAACCGTTGGGTTCAATGTAATTAAAAAATTTAGTCCACATTTGACCCAAATATTTTGATACAACAAGTAATAGACTGTTTGTATAAACAGCACATTTGTGTATATTATTGGAAGAGTCGTTCTTGTAATTTTTACAGAAATATGTCATTTTTAAAGATAATGTTTCCCTTAATTTAGACCCTTATTCATCGTCTGGTGTCGTTTAAAGCCCTTTGAACAGTTTGCAGTTTGCACTGAAAGTGTCTTTTGGATCTTGAACCGTTTGGTTCCCATTGAAGTCCATTATATGGAGAAAAATCCTGGAATATTTTCATCAAAAACCTTAATTTCTTTTCGACTGAAGAAAGAAAGACGTGGACATCTTGGATGACATGGGGGTGAGTAAATTATCAGCAAAAGTTTTTTTTAAAAGTGAACTACTCCTTTAATATTATTTCATATAATTTCGCTAATTGGCTAAAGATACCATTTAACAGTGTTATTAAAATATAAGTGTTTTTAAAGATTAATTGTAATCTAAATAGGGGAAATTGGTACCAATATATCACGCATTTCATAATATCTTTAGTAAACTTGTTTTGATTGATCAGGCTGTGTGTCACACCTCTCTCTCTCTCAGGTGATTCACCGCAGCCAGACTCCCTGGAGGTCAGGTGTCTGGAGGACATGATGTCACACTGCTGACATCATCTAGCCTCTGCTACCTGAAAGTGACAGCTCTTCATGGTGAAGAACAGAAAGTCTGCGTGGAAGGTATCAGTTGTGTTTCTCTGCTCTAAAGTACTGTTTATGTCACCAAATTTACAGTTTCCCAGCAGAGAAGACACTGTTGTGGCTTCTTAGGCCCGAAACATACAAAATGTGAACTGACGTGAACAAATTTTCAAGTTAGATGCGATTAATCGCTATTAATTGCTTTGACAGCTCTAGATTTGATGGACCACAGTACTAAAAATGAAATAATTAACTCTATCAATAATTAATGAAAGCAATAATTAAATCTACCAAAATATGGAAGTCAATACATAATTAAACCAATAAGTAAATGGACCTATTTATTGTTTAATATTTCACGAAAACACAGGATATAACATAATAATCACAATAATCCTATTTTCAAAAGTCATTTGAATAATAAAACATCGTCTTATCAAAATTTCCAATAGTTGCTTTTTAACATCTACCATGTTAAAAATATTATTTCCAAAAGGAATTTTAATTATAAAGAATTATTTTTATTGGTGTAATTAATTATTTGATTTAATCATTTTATTTACAGTAGGTGCATCCCATATTGCAAACTTATGCACTATTCTATGACGTTTTTCTGTATATTTAAAAAAGAAATAGTGCGCTTTAAATACCCGGATGATGCACTAAATGAACGGAGTGTGGAATGCTGGACAGTTAGCGGAGAGGGGGAGGCGTCAGACTCCGATGTTGATTGACAAAAAACAAACAAACATAAAATTCACACTCCATGGATGATAGTGCATAAGTATAAATGCATAGTGTGTCCTTTTGCACCTAGTGTTTACATATTACACAGTTTAATATAAAATAATAAAAATAACTTTATCTAAAAAGATAATTGTATGTAGCCAGTAGCCATCAATAACTCTCAATTAAATAAACAGTGTTTTTCAAGTGCATGTACTTGTGTAGAGTATGTTTCTGTTCTTAACTAGCAACACTATCACCAAGCTTCACTATTTGACCAGCACTAATTTGCATAAACCAGCTTGGATTCCCATTGTTATTTTCAGCATTTTTGCTGAAAATTCTCTGTCTCTTTTCTTCAGAGAGGAGGTGCTGCAGGTACAAGCAGAGCTGCGGTTTCACCTAAAAGCAGAAAGAGCGTCCCAAAGGTCCCTCGACATCCCCCGCATGTCTCCTTTCTCTTCCCTCCTTCTCTCTCTCTTTCTTTCTCGCCTCAATGAAAACGTCCGATCACGTTAGCCTCATCGCAGTGCTAAAACGCTCTCTCTGCGCCCCCTCTGTCCTCTGCGCTGTTGCCGCCCTCATTTCCAGCAAAGAGAAACACTTTGAAATCTCTCAGAACGGGAAAGATCGCGGGCCTCGCTTCCTGTGCCGGCTTTGTGTTTGGACAACATAATAATAATGACACAAAATTACTCCAGTGATTTTGTAATTAGCTCTTGGATCTGTTCGTGTTACAGCATGTTCTGGTCTCAAATCTTATCAAAGTTTGTCTGGGTGTTTCCAGATGCAGAGCTGATTAATCAGGAGAGATGTATGTGCTAAACTCACATGTACAAGCACAGGGAAGCAGGAATCTTATGTTTAAGTTTGAAAGTCATGGCACAATTTTTTTCTTTTTTTACAAATGACCTTTGTGTCAAAATGACAATTGAGTCAGTCTTGCTATAATCTCAAACTACTAATATTTGTCTATATCTCAATATTTTGATTAAAAAAAAAAATTGATTGATTTTATAATAAAATTTAAAGGTTAAATATTTATTAAAAAATATATTACACTAAAACAAGTAATTCTCGACTAAGTAAAGATTGTAAGTAAATTTTCTGTTGGGGTAATTTAATCAAGTATCAGCTATTAATAAATCAATGAACCATACCAGTTTTTAATTCGATATATATCCAACAGTGTTAAATAACAATTTCCACGTTTATTCTAAAGTTAAATGTTTATTATTTTTTTTTACAATATCAAATTAAATATTAAAATTACTTTTTATTTAAACAAAATGTAAACATTAAAATAAACAACTCATTTGATTAAAACAATGGTGTCTAGCCATCAAGTGATTCTCTATTAAGTGAACAGTTTCAGATAATTTATAAAGTAGTCATTAAATAAATAAAATAATCACACAAACAAAGTACGAGCAATAAAATACATGATAAACAATAGAACCAAGATACAAATTAAACAAATAGTGTTTAAAGATCTAACAGCAGTTAAGTTTAAATATGAAAATAATAAAATGTAAAAATGTGAATTTGAAAAATTTGCCTCCCGGAGATTACCGTAATTTTGTAATAGGTGCACAGTTTTATTATATTACAAACGATCGTTCGTGTTACGATAGTCAAACACAAGGCCCCTGCCAGTGAATGATACAGGAAATGCAGATTATGTTGAATTACAGTGAGTTTGTGTTGAAAGAATGACAGAGACGTGGTTTTCTGATCGATCGCATGAGCTCAGCGAGATCTGGTGCTGCTTTAGAGTCAGAAAAAAAACTCTTTCTATGTCTTAAGCTTTATAAATCACTTCTTCTGAGATGCCAAACATGAAGAACAGCCTGTCCTCGACTAGAGGTGTTTACATTCTGTTGGGCTCTCCTCTCTCTCTCTTTTTTCTGCCTCCCTTTCTCCACCTCCCCCAACTGTCCCTCCCTCGCTCTGTGGAGGAGGACAACACACTGGAAGGAACGAGGGACTTGGCCGCAGACCAGACCAGAAAGAGAGAAATACTGTGGCGTGAAGTTTGACCGAGTCCATGTGCAGAACAAAAGAGGTCACATGACCAGCGGATTGAATCTGAGGGATGAACAGGGCAATGATTGATCAGGATCACACCTGGTGGAGAGTGTGTTTGAGCACACATGACGTCAGAAGGAGAGAGTGGGGGTCCGGCCAGGGGGTCAAGAGCAACATGTTCCCAACAAACACAGAGAGAAAACGATTACCAGGACTTTCACAGCAGGGGAGAAATATGGAGGGAGCTGAGGGGGTCTCTTGAGAAGAAAAATAGCAGGAAAATGACCTTTTTCCTCACAGAGTCACTGAGAGCATCCCAAATGCTGCTAAATATAGTTTGCTGAGAACTTTGGGGAGAGACAAGAAAAACGTGGGAAATTCCATTCTTTCCTCTTTCTCTTTCTCTCCTTCTGTATTAATTAACTAAATTAAACAAAACAGTAATGTATTGTAAGAAAGGTGAATTTACAATTGCTAAAGCAGTGCTAAACTAAAAATTAGCTGTGCTTAAATGTAGAGATTGTATTACCAAGCATTGCTAAACTAAACTAAACTAAACTAAACTAAACTAAACTAGTGAATTGTAAACCATGAATTTGCATTGCTGAAGCAGCACTAAACTAAACTAGTTTTGTGTATAAATTTGGAATTTATATTGACTAAACAGCATAGAACTAAACTAAACAGCACTAAACTAAACTAAACAGCACTAAACTAAACTAAATAGCACGGAACTAAACTAAACAGCACGAAACTAAACTAAACAGCACTAAACTAAACTAAACAGCACTAAACTAAACTAAACAGCACTAAACTAAACTAAATAGCACGGAACTAAACTAAACAGCACGAAACTAAACTAAACAGCACTAAACTAAACAGCACGGAACTAAACTAAATAGCACTAAACTAAATAGCACTAAACTAAACTAAACAGCACTAAACTAAAATAAACAGCACTAAACTAAACTAAATAGCACTAAACTAAATAGCACTAAACTAAACTAAACAGCACTAAACTAAACTAAACAGCACTAAACTAAACTAAATAGCACTAAACTAAATAGCACTAAACTAAACTAAACAGAACTAAACTAAACTAAACAGCACGGAACTAAACTAAACAGCACGGAACTAAACTAAATAGCACTAAACTAAATAGCACTAAACTAAACTAAACAGCACTAAACTAGACAGCACTAAACTAAACTAAACAGCACGGAACTAAACTAAACAGCACTAAACTAAATAGCACTAAACTAAACTAAACAGCACTAAACTAAACTAAACAGCACTAAACTAAACTAAATAGCACTAAACTAAATAGCACTAAACTAAACTAAACAGAACTAAACTAAACTAAACAGCACGGAACTAAACTAAACAGCACGGAACTAAACTAAATAGCACTAAACTAAATAGCACTAAACTAAACTAAACAGCACTAAACTAAACAGCACTAAACTAAACTAAACAGCACGGAACTAAACTAAATAGCACTAAACTAAATAGCACTAAACTAAACAGCACTAAACTAAACAGCACTAAACTAAACTAAACAGCACGGAACTAAACTAAACAGCACTAAACTAAACTAAATAGCACTAAACTAAATAGCACTAAACTAAACTAAACAGCACTAAACTAAACAGCACTAAACTAAACTAAACAGCACGGAACTAAACTAAACAGCACTAAACTAAACTAAATAGCACTAAACTAAATAGCACTAAACTAAACTAAACAGCACTAAACTAAAATAAACAGCACTAAAATAAACTAAATAGCACTAAACTAAACTAAACAGCACTAAACTAAACTAAACAGCACTAAAATAAACTAAACATCACTAAACCAAACAGCACTAAACTAAACTAGTGCATTGCAACCCTTGAATTTGCATTGCTGAAGCAGCACTAAACTAAACTAGTTGTGCATAAATTTAGAATTTGTATTGAATAAACTAAACAGCACTAAACTAAACTAAACAGCACAAAACTAAACTAAATAACACTAAACTAAACTAAAATAAATAACACTAAACTAAACAGCACTTAACAGCACTAAACTAATTAACACTAAACTAAACAGCACTAAACATCATTAAACTAAATAACACTAAACTAAACTAAATAACACTAAACTAAACAGTACTAAACTAAACTAAACAGCACTAAACTAAACAGCACTAAACTAAACTAAACTAAACTAAACTAGTGCATTGCAAACCTTGAATTTGCATTGCTGAAGCAGCACTAAAATAAACTAGTTGTGCATAAATTTAGAATTTGTATTGACTAAACTAAATAGCAATAAACTATTGCCTTGCAAACCTTGAATTTGCATTGCTGAAGCAGCACTAAACTAAACTAGTTGTGTATAAATTTAGAATTTATATTGACTAAACAGCACTAAACTAAACAGCACGAAACTAAACTAAACAGCACGAAACATCATTAAACTAAATAACACTAAACTAAACTAAATAACACTAAACTAAACAGTACTAAACAGCACTAAACTAAATAACACTAAACTAAACTAAATAACACTAAACTAAACAGTACTAAACAGCACTAAACTAAATAACACTAAACTAAACAGCACTAAACTAAACTAAACAGCACTAAACTAAAATAACACTAAACTAAACAGCACTAAACAGCACTAAACTAAACTAAACTAAACTAGTGCATTGCAAACCTTGAATTTGCATTGCTGAAGCAGCACTAAAATAAACTAGTTGTGTATAAATTTAGAATTTATATTGACTAAACAGCACTAAACTAAACAGCACGAAACTAAACTAAACAGCACGAAATATCATTAAACTAAATAACACTAAACTAAACTAAATAACACTAAACTAAACAGTACTAAACAGCACTAAACTAAATAACACTAAACTAAACAGCACTAAACTAAACTAAACAGCACTAAACTAAATAACACTAAACTAAACAGCACTAAACAGCACTAAACTAAACTAAACTAAACTAAACTAGTGCATTGCAAACCTTGAATTTGCATTGCTGAAGCAGCACTAAAATAAACTAGTTGTGTATAAATTTAGAATTTATATTGACTAAACAGCACTAAACTAAACAGCACGAAACTAAACTAAACAGCACGAAACTAAACTAAACTAAACAGCAGTAAACTAAACTAAACAGCACTAAACTAAACAGCACGAAACTAAACTAAACAGCAGTAAACATCACTAAACATCACTAAACTAAGCTAAACTAGTGCATTGCAAACCTAGTGCCAGCCGAATTTGCATTGCTGAAGCAGCACTAAACTAAACTAGTTCTGTTTAAAATTTGTTCCCAAGAAATGTCAGCCAATGTGACAAAATAATAAAAAGCGAACATTAAGCTGCTATACTGTAAGTAAAGTCTCTCTTTCTTTAATTTTCTCAGTGCAGAAGCCCTGTTCTGAGGTCAGTTTGCTGCTGGAACTCCAATGTCAGATTCATCTCTGCTCCGGCTCCAGCTTTCCCATGACCACATGACCACATAACTGACACCTCCACAACCTCCACACGTCCCCAGTGAGGCTGAACCCACAGAGCCGGGACTGGAGGCGCTGTTGGGGTTCCCCCCCACAAGTGTCCCGCCTTCCTCGGTGACCCGTTATCCCTGTTCACGGTGAACTGATCCATACACCCACACAACACAGCGTGGGAATCCCAACATCTCAGGATAAATTTAGAGTCAGACAGCACAACAACATGTTTTCCACCAGCTAGCATTCTAGCACACTGTACGTACGAATGAAGAACTAGTTGCTGGATTTGTGTCGTTTAATCTATGAATATTCCAGACATGCTCTGGTCTCAAATCTTATCAGCGTTTTTAGGGTATTTCCAAATGCAATCAAAGAGTTTGCAATTAGCAGGAAGTAAACATGATATCCTTGACCACACTATTCTGCTTTGTTATCAAGGTTATATTCTGATTTCTAAAAACTAATCATCCAGATTTAAAGCACATATAATGTGGATGTAGAAGTGTGATGGAAAGCAGAATTATGGCCTTGTCTTGAAAAAGTCACGCCAGCCCTGACCATCTACAAGCATCAAGAGCTTTCTCAAAAAAGCATGAATCTGTCACAGAGACTAGCCAGATAAGCTGGCTTCTACACAACATCATCAAGCCAACATGCACAGGAAGCCGAGGCATGTTTACAACTTCCCAACAAACACTTCGGAAGAAGGAACGTCAAAGTTTGTGAGGTTTATGCTGCTGAATCTTTGAAAGTAGACCAGATACAGTATGCTGCTAGACTACATGGTTCCTGGCATTGTCGGGCGGGTTTGTTGATCAAGTTAGTTTGAGCTTGATTTCGGGGAGAACGGTCTTATATAAATACAAACGTACAGTACTGCTAACATCCTCCGATTACAGTCTCCGTTTCACTGGCTGTGTTTCCTTTTTGGTGCTTTAAAGAGTCACTTTAAGATAAGATATCTAAGTGTAGTACGCCCTCTTCCAATCGCGAGCAGCCGTTAACTATTTATAAACTCTGAGAAATGGAAATACTCACTCTCTCCCCTCACTAATGTGCAGAGGCGTAAAGAGTACCTGAAAAATAGAGTAAAACTACAGATATATTGCAGTTATCAATCCCAGTACCACTTGAGTTAAAGTGATTCCCCCGGTTTCACAGAAAAGGAGTAAACTACTGTAGTCTCAGACTAAAATGCATTGTTTTGTCTCGTGATGCAAAAGCCACTTAAATGTCCTAATTGAACTAAGGTTTAATCCTGGCTTAATCTAAACCCTGCCTGTGAAACCAGGCCCTCAAGTATCTGATTTTACTTGTACTGAATGTAGGCTCAAAGATGCGCTAGTCCTACAATAGTATCTTATGCCAGTTAGACTGCGATTTTGGCAATCCTATTAGATCATAACAAATCACACTGTACGGCATAGATCTGATAAACTTGTGTACGACATGATGACACCTATTGAATCGTAGGCTACGACACAACTATGTATAGAAGAATGAAACGTCATCAGCATGCGCTAGTGGTAAACATATAGAGCAAGATGATTCGCACTTTGGTTTTTATGTGTGCTGAAAAAAGAGGAGGAAGCGAAAGAGGAGAATATGGACACGGTCATCGCTGGCGATTTTGCAAATGGAGCGGGAAGTAGTTTTAAAGGAGTAGTTAAATTTTCAAAAAAACGTTTGCTGATAATTTACTGACCTCTATGTCATCCAAGATGTCCATGTCATTCTTTCTTCAGTCGAAAAGAAATGAAGGTTTTTGATGAAAACATTCCAGGATTTTTCTCCATATAATGGACTTCAATGGGAACCAAATGGTTCAAGGTCCAAAAGACACTTTTAGTACAAACTGCAAACTGTTCAAAGGGCTTTAAACGATTCCAGACGATGAATAAGGGTCTTATCACGCGAAACGATCGCTCATTTAATAAATAAATAACAAAGTTTAAGTTTTATAAGCTCAAATGGTCGCCTTGCTCTGTTCTGTGATGCGCGTTCGTGACTTTCCTGTTCGAAGTCGTTCATCAAAATGAACGAATCTTTTTCCGAGTCAATTCGTTCGTTTTGTTGAATGAACCAAATGACTCGGAAAGAGATTCGTTCATTTTGATGAACGAGTTGATTCTAGTTCTCAGAGGTTACTCAACATGTTTTATTATGATGATAGGTTTCAAAAATAATGAATGAAATAATGATAGTAATAATGTCTCTTCTGTATTAGAAAAATACATATATAAATAATAAATAACTAAAAGAAATAACTACAAATTTAACAAAAATATCTTTCGCAAACTTACAAAAACGAACTAATAACTTTAGTTTTCTTCCTCTTTATCCTGTTTTTCTTCCTCATCCTCCTTGTTTGCCCATCTATATTTTGCTGTAGTGTAGAGAGGATCTTTCCCACCTTTTTTTTTGAAAACCAGGACTTATGGCCATCAAGCGATTAATCGCGATGAATCGCATCCAAAATAAAAGTCTGTGTTTACTAAATATATGTGGGTGACTTTTATTGACACAAACTTTTATTTTGGATGTGATTAATCGCGATTAATCGTTTGATGATTAATCGTCAAACGATTAATCGCATTCAAAATAAAAGTCTGTGTTTACATAATATATGTGGGTGACTTTTATTGACACAAACTTTTATTTTGGATGCGATTAATCGTTTGACAGACCTAGAAAAACAGCCAGGACAGGACGTGAAAACAGGACTGTTGGTCACTCTAGTTTAGGAGCCATGACCAAAGAAATCACCACGATTGGTAATCTTTGTCTGGGACAGCCCTAAATCATAGAATGTCTACTGGGCTTATCTTGACAAGTTTGGGTGAGCAAGGGCAAAAACTCACAAGATGTAATACCTTCAATGCCCTGTGGATGGCGATATCACTTTAGTGCTGCAGAAAAAGTTATTTGCCACGCAAAATGTAACAAGTACACTTGCTCATCACAAAAGTATTAAAAATGTAGTCAAGTAGAGAGTAAAAGTTGCAAATCTCAAAAAAAAAAAAAAAAAAAAAAAACGTAATTACACACTTCAGACCACTGCCAATGTGCTCATGTGAGCTAATATCACCTGACTTCAGGAGACGTTAAAACTTCCTGGTCTCCCGAATGACACGAGAGGTCACTTGCGCTGAAGATCATCAATCAGAGATGTGAAACCATAACACATGCCATCTCTGTTTATATCTCCGTCTCTCGCGCGCTCTTCCCGCTGTCATCTGGATTACGTCTACGAGCTGTCAGTGATAAACCACAGGCCCACCTGAAAATCTCCCCAGCCCTATACAACTCTCTCCTCTACTCTAGGCATGTTTAGATAACCCCCCGCTCTGAGTTTCCAAACTATTCAGTGTGTGTGAAATTGCAACAAAAACACAATGAAACTATATAATTGGTTGCAATATGATGCAACACAATCGTTCGTCACAGCGCTGAAATCCCATCTGTTAAAAACAAACACATGCTGAGGGTTTTGATCACATGATCTCCAGTGTGGCAATCATTAGAATTGGGTTTTCAGGTTTTCCAAACCAATCAAGAATTATATAAAAAAATAAAATAAAAAATACTGGTGCCTACACTCTCAGAAAAAAAGGTAAAAGCTGTCACTGGGGCTGTACCTTTTCAAAAGGTAAACTTTTGTCCATTTTAGGTGTTAATATGTACATTTTAGGTACTAATATGTACATTTTAGGTGCTAATATGTACATTTTTAAATGTTAATATGTACATTTCAGGAGCTAATATGTCCATTTTAGGTGCTAATATGTACATTTAAGGTGTAAATATGTACATTTTAGGTGCTAATATGTACATTTTTAAATGTTAATATGTACATTTCAGGAGCTAATATGTCCATTTTTACTGTAGGTCGTAATATGTCCATTTTAGGTACTAATATGTACATTTTAGGTGTTAATATGTACATTTTAGGTGTCAATATGTACATTTCAGGAGCTAATATGTCCATTTTACTGTTGGTCGTAATATGTACATTTTAGGTGCTAAAATGTACATTTTAGGTGTTAATATGTACATTTTAGGTGAAAATATGTACATTTCAGGAGCTAATATGTCCATTTACTGTCGGTCGTAATTTGTACATTTTAGGTGTCAATATGTACATTTCAGGAGCTAATATGTCCATTTTACTGTCAGTCGTAATATGTACATTTTAGGTGTAAATATGTACATTTTAGGTGTAAATATGTACATTTTAGGTGCTAATATGTACATTTTTAAATGTTAATATGTACATTTCAGGAGCTAATATGTCCATTTACTGTCGGTCGTAATTTGTACATTTTAGGTGTCAATATGTACATTTCAGGAGCTAATATGTCCATTTTACTGTCAGTCGTAATATGTACATTTTAGGTGTTAAATATGTACATTTTAGGTACTAATATGTACATTTTATGTGCTAATATGTAAATTTTTAAATGTTAATATGTACATTTCAGGAGCTAATATGTCCATTTTTACTGTAGGTCGTAATATGTCCATTTTAGGTACTAACATGTACATTTTAGGTGTTAATATGTACATTTTAGGTGTCAATATGTACATTTCAGGAGCTAATATGTCCATTTTACTGTTGGTCGTAATATGTACATTTTAGGTGCTAATATGTACATTTTAGGTGTTAATATGTACATTTTAGGTGTTAATATGTACATTTTAGGTGAAAATATGTACATTTCAGGAGCTAATATGTCCATTTTACTGTCAGTCGTAATTTGTACATTTTAGGTGAAAATATGTACATTTCAGGAGCTAATATGTCCATTTTACTGTCAGTCGTAATATGTACATTTTAGGTGCAAATATGTACATTTTAGGTACTAATATGTGCATTTTAGGTGTTACATTTTAGGTATTAATATGTATATTTTACGTACTAATATGTAAATTTTAGGTGTTAATATGTACATTTTATGTGTCAATATGTACATTTCAGGTGCTAATATGTCCATTTTACTGTCGGTCGTAATATGTACATTTTAGGTGTTAATATGTACATTTTAGGTGCTAATATGTACCACTAAGGTAAGAAAATGTACCATTTGAAAAGGTACAGCCCCAGTGACAGCTTTTGTACCTTTTTTTTCTGAGAGTGTTCTTGTGCTAAACTCACTGACTACTAAACTACAACTACTAAAAATGATTTTCTCATGAAACTCCTTTCAGAGTTCATTGAAAGTCCACACACAAACGTACACAATACACATGACCTCGGCTCTGAAACAGCACCATCTATGGGTCTGAAGCAGCAGATTGGGAAGGGGGTCAGATTTGACCGTCATACACTAATGACTGACTCATGAGAAAGAAACTTTCTCTTGCTCTCTTTTAGTTGTTCATCATGTGGTCTCTGTCTCTCTTTGTGTAGCTCTCAGCTGCAGCACGAGCAGTGGGTGGAACTAATCTCATTAAATATGAAAGAACTTCCAGTGAATTGAGGAAAGAAAGAGGGAGTGAGAAAAAGAGGAGAGGAGAGGTTACTGAAGGTTGGTGTGCATGTTTGTGTAAATGGTTATGCAGCTCATAAATCTCAACACGCTTCTCCGGAGAGTTGCGAGAACTTTGAGTAAGTTTGACTTAATCGTGTCGCACTTTGTTTCCTGTTTGGAGGCGTGACTCGGATGACGGACATCCTATTGGACAAATGAGAACTCTAAATCAGATTTATCATTTGTAATCAGCAGGAAATACCAGCTGATTCTTTCTGGTGTGTTGATGGAGAGTCTCTTGTCTATTGTGACAAGAACATCTTAACAAAATATGCAATTTAAAGTAGAACAAAAAGAAATATAAAGAGAAAAGCATCTGAGATATTTAAAGGGGATATTTACTCAACCTGATCGTGATTAAACTGCTGCACTGTTTAAAAACATATTGTTTAAGTGCACTGTATTAAAAAAAAAGTTGCTGAGTACAATCAACTTGGATGTTGAAGTCATTTAAACTTAAATTATATTAAACTGACATAATTGCTTAACTTATTTTGATGGATTAAAAGGAATGTAAAAATGTTGTCATAACTTATTTTGAAAAATTATATGATCGATAAGTTATGACAACACAACTTATCGATCATTGATTTAACTCATCAAAATATGTAAAGCAATTTTTAACTGTTTTTGTAAGATTTAACTCATTTTTATTTGTTTAATGCAATTTAAGTAGAAATGACTCAAACATTCAAGTTGATTGTACTTAAAATTTTAAGGCAGCATCTTTTTTTACAGTGTATCCTGTTTGCCTTAAAATTTTGAGTCCATTGAAGTTAAAAATTTGAGTTAATACAATGAAGGAGATTGATTTAATCAACAGAAACTCAAAATATTATGTTATCTGAACCATGTGAATTATCTAAGTTGATTTGATAAACGAAAAAATGTTGTGAAACAAATCATGAAATATTTTATGTTGCTCATGACGCCTCAAATTGCTCATTGAAAATAATTACTTTCTAATTTTTTTATCTTTCCAAAACACTCTCAGTTGATTAAAAATACTATTTAAAGTATTTTACTTATTGAATTTTTTTTTTTTTTTGGAATAACATGCATTAAGCTTGTTTCCGCCACAGAATAAAACAATTTAAGATAATTGCGACTTTTAATTCTAGCAATTCTGACTTCTTTTCTTAGAATTGTGACATGTAAAGTGGCAATTGCGAGTTATAAAGTCCAATTCTGAGGAAAAAAATTATTGACTTTTTTTCTCAGAATTAAGAGTTTATATCACAATTTATGTCGTTAAAGTTACAAAAAGTTTTAACAACTTATAAAGTCAAATTGTGTGATGTATTCTCGCAATCGCAAGAAAAAATAAGTCAGAATTGTGAGATAAAAAGTCACAATTACCCTTACTATTTTTTATTCTGTGGCGGAAACAAGCCTCCATCTACGGAAGCGAATTGCATTCACTCGAGAAAACAAAATCTACTCTGTTTTTCTGAATATGAGTTAATTATCTCATAATTACGAGATCATTTCTCAGGGAAAAAAAGTTTTTGCTCTGTTTTTCTGAATTAACGAGTTTTTGAGATAATCAAGTCATTAATTCAGAAAAACATTCAGAAAAACAGAG
Source organism: Pimephales promelas (assembly GCF_016745375.1). The sequence continues at coordinate 12,263,218 of NW_024121155.1, forward strand.
CAAAAACTTTTTTCCATGAAAAATTATCTCGTAATTCTGAGATAATTAACTCATTAATTCAGAAATGATTTATGAAAAATTAGAGCAGGAACACGTATTACCGTTCAAAAGTTTGGAGTCTGTAAGATTTTTTTTTTTTTAAATGAATACTTTCATTCAGGAGGATGCATTAAATTGATCAAAAGCGACAGTACATTTTTAATGTAACAAAAAAACTTTTAAACCGTCTGTTCACCAAAGAATTTTGAAAAAAAAAAATGTCACGGTTTCCAAAAACTTTTGAACGACAGTGTACAAATCTACAAAAAAAAGCCATGTTAATGTAAATTACGAAAGACTTAAGATTATAAGAGGACTCCAAATATGACCACTTTAAATAAAACACAAACAAAACAACACCCAGTCAAGTTAGAGAACATCTAATTCAACTAAAATAACAGTTTAAGAGTATTCTGCACAAATAAACCAACATAAACTTTCATATCCCTCAAACAAACACATCAGAACACCACAGTTATAGCAGAAGCGCAGTTATTTACCCGTACACTATGAATCCGAACACATTGGGCACCAATTATACACAAGCAGAGCCGGATTTCATCAGGAAAATGGAAATTAGCCATATATGGACTCAATGACCAGGATGAGGAAGTTGAATCATGGAAATTTGAATACATCATTTTACTTGGGTTGGCAAGAGAGGTTCTTACCTAACACCAGAGGAATGCAGAGAGAGAGAGAGAGAGAGAGAGAGAGAGAGAGAGAGGCTATTGACTGTAGCGTTCAGTTTACCATCCGTCTGTCCATTACTCTGAAGCATTTGTAACTGCAAAATCTGTGACCTTTCACCTCTACAGGCAGATTTGTATGACCGCTGGGGTTCCTGAGATGCTCATGTTTGTTGTTCATATTGCTAAGTTTACATAGGAAACTACAGCACAGCAACAAACACAGATGAAACATCCCGTGACAAGTTTTTTTTTTTTCTGCTGGCTTTACGTCAGGTGGCAAAACCATATAAGAATACCAAGTCCAAAACAACATGGTTCTTTCTGTAAGGCCGGCATACTCGCTCTTAAAGTCTGAAAACTCTCCCATCACGATTAATTTTAGATCCTTATTGTGTCTTAATGCATATGAGAGATGGAGCCGCGTATGTGTGGTTATCCCGCAGGTCTCTCCAGGCTTCGTTTCGGATAAGAGCCATTCCAGTGAGCTCCACTTAACAGGTTAAATATTTCATGCTCGCACCGAACTGCCACTTTGAGTTCAGAGATAAAGACGAGCCTGCAGTCATTCAACAACTCTATTTCTATGCTTGCTTTATTATGTATTTTCCCCCCTTAACGCACTCCTTTAAAAAAAGTTCAGGGCTGAAAGGTTTGCTGGTTTGAGCCCCAGGAGCAAAAAAACAAACATGTGCCCTGGAGCGAGATGCTTAATCTCACGTTACTCCAGTGGAATTATGTTTTGGATAAACATGACTACAAACTAACTATGACTGTCATTTTTAAAAGGTCATATGACACATTTCTAAATTATTTTATGTGTTTTGCCCCACAAAAAACAGTCGTAGTAATTCAACTCATTATTTGAATGAAATAAAATAATGTTAATTTAAAGTAGGTAAAATTTCATCCCTTAAAACTAATATTTGATCACCAAAAATGCATATTTAAAAGTTTTTTCCTTGTAAAAAAATAAATACAAATAAAATCTTCATGCCTTAACCTTCAAGTAGTAAACAGTTTAAACTTCTGGGCTTCAGGGTCTATACGACCCCAACAATTGATTGAGTAATTGTACCAAAAATATACATTTTTAATCATACAAATAATATATGAAGAGTTCAGATGCAAAAGCCTCTAAATGCCATTTGAACTTTTCTTCTAAAATGACCATTTTTATCAAGCTTGTATATTTAAGTTCAGTAATTTCACTTAAATGACAATTAATAGGTAATCTTCATTGCCATTTAAGTGAAATTACTGAACTTAAATATACAGGCTTGATAAAAATGATCATTTTAGAAGAAAATTTCAAATGGCACTTAGAGGCTTTTGCATCTGAACTCTTCATATCTTTTTGTTTACTTCTCATCTATTCATTAATACCGTGTTTTTGGAGATATAAAGTACTTTTGTATCCATAGACCACACAATTCCTCAACTACACCATTAGCTTTAGCATTAGCATATGAAATATTATTTTTTTATGATACATTGCATTTATGCTCTAGTACTAGGCCTTCATTTCTGTGTAAAAAATTTCAGATTTATGCCAGATTATTATTATTATTGACACGTGAAGAAAATATATTTAGTTTTTTTACATTTCCCATTCATTTCAATGTGGATACATTTCAACCCCAAAGAACAGAAGTGTAAAAATTTTTTTTTTTTTGCATACCTTCAGAACAACTGAATCAAGCCCAGTTTTTTTTGTGTGTGTATTTTTTTTATTAAGTAAAAGTCGATTGTATAGACCCCATGACCTGATTGAGGGCTAAAATAACTTGTGACTCTACATCAGTGCCTCATTTAGTATGAATATGCAAATGAGCCCCGCCTCCACTCACACCAATGACTTTAAGTGATCCAACATAAGTGTAATAAAGTTCAAGTTCAGGCAAACATTAAACTGATGTTAATTGTAAAATAAATATTAACAACAAAAGGAGCAGCAGCGGCCGACTGCAGCATTTAAGCATTATAATAAAGGAATAAAAAAGGACTCGAGACTGGTGTGTCTCTCATTATAGCAATCGCTCCACTGGACTCGTTCTGCTCCCAACTTTAATATATTAGCTCGTCTATGAACATTATTTCATATGGAGGTAAAGACGACAATTCCCATTATTCCACGTTCATTCACGGCATCATCAAGTTAAGCGTCATTTGTTATTGTGTTCTAGGTCAAAAACTTACGTACTGTGCCTTTAAATCTACAGAGTGGCAGGTTCTACACAGTCAGAAACAACACAAGGCTTGACTGGCTTTGTACATATTGTTCTAATAAATCATTCTGGTGTTGAATTATGCAAATGAAATAATGTGTTTCATTTTCAACACTGCCAAATGTGTATAAAACTGCGCAGCGGCATTTGACAAAGTTTTCTTTCGGTTTTGCAGTGACCCTGGGTTGAGGCAATGCGAGGCGGTGTGTGATGCCGGACAGATTTCGTGCTTATATCATGATGCAATCTTAAAGAAAAGAAAACTCCTCCACGCTGGGATAACTAGCACTTTCCCGTTTCCCAGCTGGAATTCCATTCGCTATTCATCAACTGCAGCACATTCCAGTGCAGTGACATCATAATGAAAGACTCCTCTACATATCCAATCCCTGCGACATAAGCTCTCCTTTCCTCTGATTAGTAAAGGTATGTTCATCAAGAAAGATGACTGGATGCATTTTCCACATGAAATCCAATAATCTTCCAAATTCACACAATGCACAAATTTGTGCCACCTGAATTGTCTTTTGAATAAAACTTTATACACAAGTCAGAGAGTGAACAAACCAAAAAAATCTATTGTCAACATGGCTGATGTAACTAGTTTAGATAATAGTTTCAGTAATAACTACTGAAATATTGGTCATTTTCTCATATATGATATTTTGCCAAGAGGTCAAAATGGCCGTGTAGTCATTAGTGCTTCCTTTGTTTTGAAATGGACCTTAGGTTTTCCTCTCTGAATCTGTGCAGGTTTGAAAGTTTTACATTCTCTCTCACACATAATGGAAGAATTCAGAGGATTTTGTGTATTTCTGGCAAAGGTGAGGTCCTGTCATGAAGCGCTTGGATAATTTAATAACGTTAATATATCTGGCTTTCTGTTTCTCAGATCTGCTAATACATCCAAACAGGTTTCACATGACCGTTGTGCTTCATGAAACACAATACTGTGGAAAAACAGTCGGAAAAAAAAAAAAAAAAGACAGGAGATTTTGCTTATTGTGTCCAGCTGTTAAGTTTTGGAGATGTGTGACATTATGAAGCAAAAGATGATATTTCATTGAGAGTTTCACTAGCAGCCTGTAAGAAGTCAGTGTTTTTTTGCAGCATATAGCCATAAATCCTATATATAAATGATTTCCCCTTTAATTATTTGTACACAGCATGCAATACACATCTCAACTGTAGTCTATTGGTACTGACCTCCACAGCTCTGAGTCTGATTTGTGGTCACAGCTCATATCAGGAAGGAATATATCATGCACCACAACAGAGACGTTATCAAACTGGCACCATGGTGAAAGATGAGAATTTATTGCTATTTACAGTAGTACAAGTTTGTTAAACAAGAGCGTCTCCTTGTGGACATAGTTTTAGTTTACTATGAAACGATATAATTGTAAACAAAAGGAATAGGCTACATTACCTGTAGTACCTGACTCCATCATGAGTTATTACTTTGGAGTTATCGAGTTCCGTACAAATAAATGTGCTCATTTTTTTTTAAATCATTAAAATGAGTTCAAAGAAAGGGTCCTTAAATATTTATTCTTTTTAATTATAGGAATATAGCCTACGCTTCAGCTGTGTGTTAACATTCACGACACGAACAGGAATCACAGGTAGCCTATAGATGGCAAGGTCGATCTCGAACGACGAATCGTCAAAACATAAATTCTTTCATTATTTTTCACGTTATAATATCCTCACGTTTCAAAAGTATCATTTTCATTTAAGTATTAGTTTAAAAACATATTTAACATAGACGGTCACTAACTGAATATAATTTGACTCGCGCGAGTGCAGAAAATTACTGACAGAATTTAAAACAAAAAGTCTTGTGAAATGCTCACGACGCTTGACTTACTCCGGTATTATATCTGTGTTAGTGGATTTTTTTTATTATGATGTTTCTGTTTTATAAATGTATTTATATAATTCAATTTCACCATGTGTGTCCCTTGGCTTCTGGTCATTTTGAACCGTCTCTCTCTCTCTCTCTCTCTCTCTCTCTCTCTCTCTCTCTCTAAATTCTGTCTAAATTAAATAAAATTTAAATCTGTTTATCATATGAAAGAATAGTGTATCTTCATTAAATTTGGACAAACACGAAATGGATTAGTTTTACGATCTATTTATGGACTTTTTAAGTGTCCGTTGCGTAGCTGTCTGTATGGAGGAACAGAATTTCATCAAAAAGGTCTTCATTTGTGTTTTGAAGATGTACGAAATTATTACGATTTTTGAACAACATGAGGATGAGTAATTAATGATTTTAATTTTTTTTACTATCCCATTTTCCACCACAGACAGCAGATGGCGCTATCCGTTAGAACAATTACGAAGGCATTCCGCTACTATACTGTCTAAAGACCTCTTGTTGTATTGATTGTATTTTAAATCAGTTACATTTAAATTAGTTTTCTGTCAGTCAAAATCAGTGACGGAATTTTGTTCAGAAATTCAATTTCACCATGTGTGTCCCTCTGGCCAAATCAATAGCCAAACTCATCTCTGGTCATTGTGAGTTTGAACCGTGTGTGTGTGTGTGTGTGTGTGTGTGTGTGTGTGTGTGTGTGTGTGTGTGTGTGTGTGTGTGTGTGTGTGTGTGTGTGTGTGTGTGTGTCTATGTGCATTAGGGGTGTTACCTGCTGATAATTTCAACTCTTCGTCACTGAGAAATGATATTGGACACATTTTTTCTCTAAATCACTACCACATGCAGTTCAACAACAATCATGTGATGAGAGGCACAAATCTTCCACAAAGACAACAGATTTTGGCCTATATCAGAGGGATCATTTAGGATTTGCTAAATTTGCCACAGACAGCCAAATTATGGCCAAAATTGTACTTTGTCCTGCACCCATTGTGCACTCGGCTTAAGCAAGGATAGCTGTAAAAAAATAAAATAAAATAAAACACCAGCTCCTTAAAATTTGCATTATCAGTGTTAATAATATTATCATATCTGTCTTTGTTTTTTTTTCCAGTAGAAATATATAAACATTGTTAAAATGATATCAATTTAGATGAGAAGCAAAAAAAAAAAAATGTTTTAAAGAATACAATTTCATATAAAGTTTCTTGTTTTAAGCATAGCCTAAATGAAAAAATAAGGTTTTTGCTTAAAACACATATAGAAACCTTTGTTGCAGACATAAGTTCTCTTCAGTCCCTTTTATTACAAAAAGATAGTTGATAATGACTTTGTTGCAGACATAAGTTCTCTTCAGTCCCTTTTATTACAAAAAGATAGTTGATAATGACAGCAGATCTCACATCAGCTGCTGTAGTTTGAACACTTTATTTACACTGCTGCAAGCTTTGAAAGTCATGTGATGAATATAGGTCAAGCCTTCCACATCACAGCAAACACACACTGGAACACATGCAGACTGAGCTCTAGAATGACAAGACTTCTGAAAAAAAATGTACATGACATTTGCTCATGCAAAATTTGCCACAAACCATAGGGTGTTATGGTCGGTTGCCAGGGTGTTGCTATATGGTTGCAAAGGTTGCTTACCGGCCCAAATCAAAAGTGCCCACTTTGCCTTTTGTACCACTAACAAATATCACTAATAATTATAACAAAGACAGATATTTCACTAATAATACAGATATTTTAGATTTCAGTTTTGATAGTGAACAGACAAACTTAGATCCTGCCTACGGAGCCCCCTAGTCCCACTTTGGCAAAAAAAAAAAAAATTGATTATGATTTATAACTATCTTGAGGCCTCAAGATAGTAACTCGTGGCCTCAAGATAGTAACTCGTGGCCTCAAGATAGTAAATCGTGGCCTCAAGATAGTAAATCGTGGCCATAAGATAGTAAATCGTGGCCTCAAGATAGTAACTCGTGGCCTCAAGATAGTAACTCGTGGCCTCAAGATAGTAAATCGTGGCCTCAAGATAGTAACTCGTGGCCTCAAGATAGTAACTCGTGGCCTCAAGATAGTAAATCGTGGCCTCAAGATAGTAACTCGTGGCCTCAAGATAGTAACTCGTGGCCTCAAGATAGTAAATCGTGGCCTCAAGATAGTAAATCGTGGCCATAAGATAGTAAATCGTGGCCTCAAGATAGTAACTCGTGGCCTCAAGATAGTAACTCGTGGCCTCAAGATAGTAAATCGTGGCCTCAAGATAGTAACTCGTGGCCTCAAGATAGTAACTCGTGGCCTCAAGATAGTAAATCGTGGCCTCAAGATAGTAACTCGTGGCCTCAAGATAGTAAATCGTGGCCTCAAGATAGTAACTCGTGGCCTCAAGATAGTAACTCGTGGCCTCAAGATAGTAACTCGTGGCCTCAAGATAGTAAATCGTGGCCTCAAGATAGTAACTCGTGGCCTCAAGATAGTAAATCGTGGCCTCAAGATAGTAAATCGTGGCCATAAGATAGTAAATCGTGGCCTCAAGATAGTAACTCGTGGCCACAAGATAGTAAATCGTGGCCTCAAGATAGTAACTCGTGGCCTCAAGATAGTAAATCGTGGCCTCAAGATAGTAACTCGTGGCCTCAAGATAGTAAATCGTGGCCTCAAGATAGTAACTCGTGGCCTCAAGATAGTAAATCGTGGCCTCAAGATAGTAACTCGTGGCCTCAAGATAGTAAATCGTGGCCTCAAGATAGTAAATCGTGGCCATAAGATAGTAAATCGTGGCCTCAAGATAGTAACTCGTGGCCTCAAGATAGTAACTCGTGGCCTCAAGATAGTAACTCGTGGCCTCAAGATAGTAACTCGTGGCCTCAAGATAGTAAATCGTGGCCTCAAGATAGTAACTCGTGGCCTCAAGATAGTAAATCGTGGCCTCAAGATAGTAAATCGTGGCCATAAGATAGTAAATCGTGGCCTCAAGATAGTAACTCGTGGCCTCAAGATAGTAAATCGTGGCCTCAAGATAGTAACTCGTGGCCTCAAGATAGTAAATCGTGGCCTCAAGATAGTAACTCGTGGCCTCAAGATAGTAAATCGTGGCCTCAAGATAGTAACTCGTGGCCTCAAGATAGTAACTCGTGGCCTCAAGATAGTAAATCGTGGCCTCAAGATAGTAACTCGTGGCCTCAAGATAGTAAATCGTGGCCTCAAGATAGTAACTCGTGGCCTCAAGATAGTAAATCGTGGCCTCAAGATAGTAACTTGTGGCCTCAAGATAGTAAATCGTGGCCTCAAGATAGTAACTCGTGGCCTCAAGATAGTAACTCGTGGCCTCAAGATAGTAACTCGTGGCCTCAAGATAGTAAATCGTGGCCTCAAGATAGTAACTCGTGGCCTCAAGATAGTAACTCGTGGCCTCAAGATAGTAAATCCTGGCCTCAAGATAGTAACTCGTGGCCTCAAGATAGTAAATCGTGGCCTCAAGATAGTAAATCGTGGCCTCAAGATAGTAACTTGTGGCCTCAAGATAGTAACTCGTGGCCTCAAGATAGTAAATCGTGGCCTCAAGATAGTAACTCGTGGCCTCAAGATAGTAAATCGTGGCCTCAAGATAGTAACCCGTGGCCTCAAGATAGTAAATCGTGGCCTCAAGATAGTAAATCGTGGCCTCAAGATCTCCTGCTCTGCAGAGTCAAAGACATTCTGACCAAACACTGAGAGATAACATCACATTAGAAACCACAGAGCAAATGCTCTCTCTCTCTCTCTCCAACTAACACAACAACAGCAAACAACTACATGAAATCCAATATTTAAGTATTTATTGTAAATAATGTATCCAGGCTCATATCTAATCTCTAATCAAAATAACCTCTCCACCCTGTTGCTGTGGCATCTCTTCTCGGATGAAGTGTTTACTGGCGCGGGGGCGGGGCAACCTGTCACTCACGAGATCCACCAATAGCATTCAATCAATTCCAGACAGACAAAATAAAGTCCCACTCAACATTTGTTCTTGTCTGAGAAGCCGCTTCGCTCAGACATAAGTCATAATAGGGAAGCAAAGACTATCGTAACTATATCATCTACATACATTTATTAGATCCACGCAACAGTGAGATTTGTAATGATCTTATCTGTAGCAAATCAAAGGTTATCAGTTTTGGTTTGTTCACATACGCTACTTAACCCTAAGTATGAGTCAGACCTAAACTCTTCCTGCTCCTTGTTTTGCAGAGATTCAGTCACGCAGAAACGGACTCCGCGAGGGGAAGTATGGGAGGAATTCCCTCGACTCGGCACAAATCTGCCCGTCTAAAGCCCTGCCGTGCAGTTTGGCCTACTTCAGGCTGTGTGGTGGACAGAGCAGGTCCAGAGCGCTGAAACCTCTGTTATTCTAGATGTTTACTGGCTTGCTGAAAGGGCACAGAGGCCCGGACATACCCGGAATATCTGTCCTCTCTAAGCGCTCTGTGTTTAAACACAGAGATTAAGGAAAGCTGGGCAGTAACAACACGCCGATTAAGTGCTCAAAGACATTTTAGTGTCAGAACGTCACGCATCGGTCCCTGTTTCCTGGATGTTCTGCTTGGCAGCTCTGTGTGTTCATATATCTAATACACCAAAACAAGAGCTCTTCAGCATGAGGGAATTCCTTCAGCGCTTAGACCAGAAGATTATAAAGGGTCATTCACAAAAAAATGTTGATCTTTTTTTGACTTAACAAAATGTTACAGCTTTTTTTTCATTCATTGTATTTTACATGTATTTGAACAAAAATATAGTCACTATAATTCACATAAAAAAAGCTCAGATCATTTTTTTTTCACTAGTAAAAATAATTCTCAATGAAACAAAACATAATACGAATGAATTATAGTTTAAAATCAAAAACTTTTTCAGCATGCTGGGAAAATCATCATGGCTCCGTCCAAAATAGCATACTCTCTTGAGCAGGTACTTATTTTAAATAAGTAATTACTTCACGACCGCTAAAAAAAAGTGTTGTGAGGTATAAATGTAATCTGGAGGTACTACATTCGCCATGTTGTCATTATCATGTAATAATTATATCATGTATTATCATGCCAACAACCAGTGCAAAACAAAATAACATTTTACAAAATGATGCCTTTTAAATTTAAGTGACATGTCACAAATGAGAATGATCCAGAAGTTACATTTACAAAGTTAAGTTTAAGTTCTTAACAGAAACAGACTCTTAGTTATAATTCAGTGCATATATCATCAAAAACCAGGAGAGGCAGCATAAAAAAATGATTATACTTGCTAAGATAGTCATCAAGAGGAGGTTTATAAGAATTACAGACACAATAAGGTCATATTTTAAACTATAATTACACTGATCCACCAGATAACTGGCATAAACTAGCTGGACCAGCACGAAA
>NW_024121155.1:12273966-12326341 GCF_016745375.1 Pimephales promelas
ATCCCAACTGTAGAAAGTACCCTGTCAAGCTATAAATGAAGGATATGCATTCTCTAGGAATCGAAACAATGGGCTTTGCATTGTTTTTGTTAGCTATAGTAACTCAATTAACATGAATTTTTATGCTGGTCCAAACTGGTGTACCAACATTATCTTAAACCTTGACCAATGAGATGTTTCTGATTAAGCTAGTTACTTGGTCCAAAAGCTTCAACAGTGACATTCACCAGAACCAAACCAGCATAGAAATTCAAGCAAGTAACAATAGTACTGGTCTTCCTAAATCTAAACTGCATTGATACGAAATGTCATCTGCGCTGGATTCTGCGATCGTTGCTCTGGTGGGGTGTGGCGGTAGAAAGGCTTTACGACAGCAGGCTTTTAGCAGCCCTCAAGAGGGACGTCTTCCGTCTCACTGCCTTTCCTTCCACACAGTCAAATCTTACAGTTCATTACCCAACCGAGCTAACGTCCTCCGCGCTCGTGTTATGCCGGTCTGAGAGCGAACCAGAGAAAAGAAATGAAATGCACATCAAAGATACATGAGAATGGAGAAAAGAGGAAAGCCGTCTCTTTTAATTTTTAATTCATCATGTGTAATCAAATGTTCGTCTTGCAAATCACAGCACACAAATGTGAAGGCAGAGAGCAGGGCCGTTAGACACTGAAGGGGATATAATCTGATTAGAGATGAATCAATATGGTTTTTTCAATGACTGATTCCTAAAACTTGGAAATATGGTTACCTCCGCCAATCAGACTCCCTTAAAAAATAAAAATGGTAATTATTTACTCACACTCATGTCGTTCCAAACCCAAATGATGTTACGAATTGAATGAAATACAATCACTAAGAATGAGGCTTTCAGTCGGGACAAAATTCTGAAGGCAAAATTTGTTATTCATGAATAATATTCATCTCCAGTGAGATCTTATCTGCTGTGACTGAATCATTGAATCAGTGAGTTGAACTTTTTTCAAAAGTTTTTTTTGAGAAAAAAAGAAGTGCAACTTTTTTTCTCACAATTCTGAGTTTACATCTCACAATTCTGACTTTATAACATAATTGCGAGTTTATATGTCGAAATTCTGACATCTTTTCTCAGAATCGTGAGATATAAACTCGCAATTGTGACTTATCAGGACAATTCTAAGGGGGAAAAAAGACTAACTTTTTCCCCCGGAATAGTTTATATCTCGCAATTCTGACTTTATATCACGCAATTCTTACTTTATATCACGCAATTCTGACTTTATATCACACAATTCTGACTTTATATCACACAATTCTGACTTTATATCACACAATTCTGACTTTATATCTCGCAATTCTGACTTTATATCACACAATTCTGACTTTATATCACACAATTCTGACTTTATATCACACAATTCTGACTTTATATCTCGCAATTCTGACTTATATCACGCAATTCTGACTTTATATCACACAATTCTTACTTTATATCACGCAATTCTGACTTTATATCACGCAATTCTGACTTTATATCACACAATTCTGACTTTATATCTCGCAATTCTACTTTATATCACGCAATTCTTACTTTAATCACGCAATTCTGACTTATATCACGCAATTCTGACTTTATATCACACAATTCTGACTTTATATCTCGCAATTCTGACTTATATCACGCAATTCTGACTTTATAACACACAATTCTGACTTTATATCTCGCAATTCTGACTTTATATCACACAATTCTGACTTTATATCACGCAATTCTGACTTTATATCTCGCAATTCTGACTTTATAACACGCAATTCTGACTTTATAACTTCGCAATTCTGACTTTATATCTCGCAATTCTGACTTTATATCACGCAATTCTGACATTATCTCGCAATTCTGACTTTATATCACGCAATTCTGACTTTATATCACGCAATTCTGAGAAATAATGTCAGAATTGCGAGAAGTAAACTCGCAATTGTGAGAAAAAAGTCGCAATTACCTTTATTTTTTTTCATTCTATGGCGGAAACAAGCTTCCATACTTTCCTGATCAATCCAAAAAAAACAAACTAAATAAAATCACAAAAAAGCTAAACACTTAACCCCAGTATAATGATGTTTCCGTCCACCGATCTGGCAGCCGGACACACACACATGCTTGAAGCTCTCATGTTCACTGCGTCTCCTGCTGTTGCTGTCATACTAAATAAACCTCATTGTTCCCAGTCACAACATGCCTCCTGTCTGGCCTAGTGTGTGTTTTCCTGCGACCGACCCCTCCTGTTCCCCCCTGGACTCCATCATGTCGTCCGAGGCCTGCCGTACACACCGAGCAGCGGCTGAACATGCCTTATTCATGCCCTCCGAGAAGCTCGAGCTGGGACAAGCCTGAACCTCCATAAATGATGAGCGCTAAAGCCAGCGCTGGTGTAATCCTGCTGTTCCCAGCAGCGCCGCCGCAGGGACGCTAAATCATTCACAGCGCAGTGGCTTCGGAAAGTAAAGTTTCTGCTTGCTTGTGGTCTACGGTAAAGTTAAAAGATGAACTTGGCATGGCTAGTTTGGTCCAAACTGGTTTTAACTCAAGGTCGCCGCTTGAATTCATGGGCCACCGGACGACATTCCCAGTGGAAACATTCCTGATGTTAGATTTCAGAAGCAGCATGTGGACAAATCTAGCCCATTGTCGAACAGGAATTGTGAAGAGAAGAAAGACAGGAAGTGAGGTCATTGTACTCAGGGAAGCCCGGCTGCGGAATTATACACCTGAGCATAAAGAGTGGACGACTCCATTGTTTGGAGAAGAAGGAAAGACGATTTATGGATTTTCCTATTTAAGGACAACACCAAATCTCCACCAACTCTACAGTCTTTACAGCTACGATATCATGTGTAAACAGAAGTTTTTCCAGTAAATCGGTTCTGACAAAGAGTTTAACAGTATTTTGGTGCAGATGTGTGAATGGTTATCTTACTTGTAAAAAGATGGAACGTTAAATATTCTGTGTTGTTTCAACCCATGTTTGGGTCAAATATGGACAACCCAACCGTTGGGTTCAATGTAATTAAAAAATTTAGTCCACATTTGACCCAAATATTTTGATACAACAAGTGATAGACTGTTTGTATAAACAGCACATTTGTGTATATTATTGGAAGAGTCGTTCTTGTCATTTTTACAGAAATATGTCATTTTTACAGATAATGTTTCCCTTAATTTAGACCCTTATTCATCGTCTGGTGTCGTTTAAAGCCCTTTGAACAGTTTGCAGTTTGCACTGAAAGTGTCTTTTGGATCTTGAACCGTTTGGTTCCCATTGAAGTCCATTATATGGAGAAAAATCCTGGAATGTTTTCATCAAAAAACCTTCATTTCTTTTCGACTGAAGAAAGAAAGACGTGGACATCTTGGATGACATGGGGGTGAGTAAATTATCAGCAAAAGTTTTTTTTTTAAAAGTGAACTACTCCTTTAATATTATTTCATATAATTTCGCTAATTGGCTAAAGATACCATTTAACAGTGTTATTAAAATATAGGTGTTTTTAAAGATTAATTGTAATCTAAATAGGGGAAATTGGTACCAATATATCACGCATTTCATAATATCTTTAGTAAACTTGTTTCGATTGATCAGGCTGTGTGTCACACCTCTCTCTCTCTCTCTCTCTCTCTCTCAGGTGATTCACCGCAGCCAGACTCCCTGGAGGTCAGGTGTCTGGAGGACATGATGTCACACTGCTGACATCATCTAGCCTCTGCTACCTGAAAGTGACAGCTCTTCATGGTGAAGAACAGAAAGTCTGCGTGGAAGGTATCAGTTGTGTTTCTCTGCTCTAAAGTACTGTTTATGTCACCAAATTTACAGTTTCCCAGCAGAGAAGACACTGTTGTGGCTTCTTAGGCCCGAAACATACAAAATGTGAACTGACGTGAACAAATTTTCAAGTTAGATGCGATTAATCGCTATTAATTGCTTTGACAGCTCTAGATTTGATGGACCAGTACTAAAAATGAAATAATTAAATCTATCAATAATTAATAAAAGCAATAATTAAATCTACCAAAATATGGAAGTCAATACATAATTAAACCAATAAATAAATTGACTTTGTTTAATATTTCATGAAAACACAGGATATAACACAATAATCACAATAATCCTATTTTCAAAAGTCATTTGAATAATAAAACATCGTCTTATCAAAATTTCCAATAGTTGCTTTTTAACATCTACCATGTTAAAAATATTATTTCCAAAAGGAATTTTAATTATAAAGAATTATTTTTATTGGTGTAATTAATTATTTGATTTAATCATTTTATTTACAGTAGGTGCATCCCATATTGCATACTTATGCACTATTCTATGACGTTTTTTAAGCATAAGTACTAAGTAGTGTGTTCACTGTATATTTAAAAAAGAAATAGTGCACTTTAAATACCCGGATGATGCACTAAATGAACGGAGTGTGGAATGCTGGACAGTTAGCGGAGAGGGGGAGGCGTCAGACTCCGATGTTGATTGACAAAAAACAAACAAACATAAAATTCACACTCCATGGATGATAGTGCATAAGTATTAATGCATAGTGTGTCCTTTTGCACCTAGTGTTTACGTATTACACAGTTTAATATAAAATAATAAAAATAACTTTATCTAAAAAGATAATTGTATGTAGCCAGTAGCCATCAATAACTCTCAATTAAATAAACAATGTTTTTCAAGTGCATGTACTTGTGTAGAGTATGTTTCTGTTCTTAACTAGCAACACTATCAGCAAGCTTCACTATTTGACCAGCACTGATTTGCATAAACAAGCTTGGAGTCCCATTGTTATTTTCAGCATTTTTGCTGAAAATTCTCTGTCTCTTTTCTTCAGAGAGGAGGTGCTGCAGGTACAAGCAGAGCTGCGGTTTCACCTAAAAGCAGAAAGAGCGTCCCAAAGGTCCCTCGACATCCCCCGCATGTCTCCTTTCTCTTCCCTCCTTCTCTCTCTCTTTCTTTCTCGCCTCAATGAAAACGTCCGATCACGTTAGCCTCATCGCAGTGCTAAAACGCTCTCTCTGCGCCCCCTCTGTCCTCTGCGCTGTTGCCGCCCTCATTTCCAGCAAAGAGAAACACTTTGAAATCTCTCAGAACGGGAAAGATCGCGGGCCTCGCTTCCTGCGCCGGCTTTGTGTTTGGACAACATAATAATAATGACACAAAATTACTCCAGTGATTTTGTAATTAGCTCTTGGATCTGTTCGTGTTACAGCATGTTCTGGTCTCAAATCTTATCAAAGTTTGTCTGGGTGTTTCCAGATGCAGAGCTGATTAATCAGGAGAGATGATCTATGTGCTAAACTCACGCAGCGAAGCAGGAATCTTATGTTTAAGTTTGAAAGTCATGGCACAATTTTTTTCTTTTTTTACAAATGACCTTTGTGTCAAAATGACAATTGAGTCAGTCTTGCTATAATCTCAAACTACTAATATTTGTCTATATCTCAATATTTTGATTAAAAAAAAAATTTGATTGATTTTATAATAAAATTTAAAGGTTAAATATTTATTAAAAAATATATTACACTAAAACAAGTAATTCTCGACTAAGTAAAGATTGTAAGTAAATTTTCTGTTGGGGTAATTTAATCAAGTATCAGCTATTAATAAATCAATGCACCATACCAGTTTTTAATTCGATATATATCCAACAGTGTTAAATAACAATTTCCACGTTTATTCTAAAGTTAAATGTTTATTATTTTTTTTTACAATATCAAATTAAATATTAAAATTACTTTTTATTTAAACAAAATGTAAACATTAAAATAAACAACTAATTTGATTAAAACAATGGTGTCTAGCCATCAAGTAATTCTCTATTAAGTGAACAGTTTCAGATAATTTATAAAGTAGTCATTAAATAAATAAAATAATCACACAAACAAAGTACGAGCAATAAAATACATGATAAACAATAGAACCAAGATACAAATTAAACAAATAGTGTTTAAAGATCTAACAGCAGTTAAGTTAAATATGAAAATAATAAAATGTAAAAATGTGAATTTGAAAAATTTGCCTCCCGGAGATTATCGTAATTTTGTAATAGGTGCACAGTTTTATTATATTACAAACGATCGTTCGTGTTACGATAGTCAAACACAAGGCCCCTGCCAGTGAATGATACAGGAAATGCAGCTTATGTTGAATTACAGTGAGTTTGTGTTGAAAGAATGACAGAGACGTGGTTTTCTGATCGATCGCATGAGCTCAGCGAGATCTGGTGCTGCTTTAGAGTCAGAAAAAAAACTCTTTCTATGTCTTAAGCTTTATAAATCACTTCTTCTGAGATGCCAAACATGAAGAACAGCCTGTCCTCGACTAGAGGTGTTTACATTCTGTTGGGCTCTCCTCTCTCTCTCTTTTTTCTGCCTCCCTTTCTCCACCTCCCCCAACTGTCCCTCCCTCGCTCTGTGGAGGAGGACAACACACTGGAAGGAACGAGGGACTTGGCCGCAGACCAGACCAGAAAGAGAGAAATACTGTGGCGTGAAGTTTGACCGAGTCCATGTGCAGAACAAAAGAGGTCACATGACCAGCGGATTGAATCTGAGGGATGAACAGGGCAATGATTGATCAGGATCACACCTGGTGGAGAGTGTGTTTGAGCACACATGACGTCAGAAGGAGAGAGTGGGGGTCCGGCCAGGGGGTCAAGGGCAACATGTTCCCAACAAATACAGAGAGAAAACGATTAACAGGACTTTCACAGCAGGGGAGAAATATGGAGGGAGCTGAGGGGGTCTCTTGAGAAGAAAAAAAAAGGAAAATGACCTTTTTCCTCACAGAGTCACTGAGAGCATCCCAAATGCTGCTAAATATAGTTTGCTGAGAACTTTGGGGAGAGGCAAGAAAAACGTGGGAAATTCCATTCTTTCCTCTTTCTCTTTCTCTCCTTCTGTATTAATTAACTAAATTAAACAAAACAGTAATGTATTGTAAGAAATGTGAATTTACATTGCTAAAGCAGTGCTAAACTAAAAATTAGCTATGCTTAAATGTAGAGATTGTATTACCAAGCATTGCTAAACTAAACTAAACTAAACTAGTGAATTGTAAACCATGAATTTGCATTGCTGAAGCAGCACTAAACTAAACTAGTTTTGTGTATAAATTTAGAATTTATATTGACTAAACAGCACAGAACTAAATTAAACAGCACTAAACTAAACTAAACAGCACGAAACTAAACTAAACTAAACAGCACTAAACTAAACTAAACAGCACGGAACTAAACTAAACAGCACGAAACTAAACTAAACAGCACTAAACTAAACTAAACAGCACTAAACTAAACTAAACAGCAACAAGCTAAACTAAACAGCACTAAAATAAACTAAACATCACTAAACTAAACTAAACAGCACTAAACTAAACTAAACAGCACTAAACTAAACTAAACAGCACGGAACTAAACTAAACAGCACGAAACTAAACTAAACAGCACTAAACTAAACTAAATAGCACTAAAATAAACTAAACAGCACGGAACTAAACTAAATAGCACTAAACTAAACTAAACAGCACTAAACTAAAATAAACAGCACTAAAATAAACTAAACATCACTAAACCAAACAGCACTAAACTAAACTAAACTAGTGCATTGCAACCCTTGAATTTGCATTGCTGAAGCAGCACTAAACTAAACTAGTTGTGCATAAATTTAGAATTTGTATTAAATAAACTAAACAGCACTAAACTACACTAAATAACACAACTAAACATCACTAAACTAAACATCACTAAACTAAACTAGTGCATTGCAAACCTTGAATTTGCATTGCTGAAGCAGCACTAAAATAAACTAGTTGAGTATAAATTTAGAATTTGTATTGACTAAACTAAACAGCACTAAACTAAACTAAACAGCACAAAACTAAACTAAATAACACTAAACTAAACTAAACTAAAATAAATAACACTAAACTAAACAGCACTTAACAGCACTAAACTAATTAACACTAAACTAAACTAAACAGCACTAAACTAAACAGTACTAAACTAAACTAAACAGCACTAAACTAAACTAAACTAGTGCATTGCAAACCTTGAATTTGCATTGCTGAAGCAGCACTAAACTAAACTAGTTGTGTATAAATTTAGAATTTATATTGACTAAACAGCACTAAACTAAACAGCACGAAACTAAACTAAACTAAACAGCACTAACCTAAACAGCACGAAACTAAACTAAACAGCACGAAACTAAACTAAACAGCACTAAACATCACTAAACTAAGCTAAACTAGTGCATTGCAAACCTTGAATTTGCATTGCTGAAGCAGCACTAAACTAAACTAGTTCTGTTTAAAATTTGTTCCCAAGAAATGTCAGCCAATGTGACAAAATAATAAAAAGCGAACATTAAGCTGCTATACTGTAAGTAAAGTCTCTCTTTCTTTAATTTTCTCAGTGCAGAAGCCCTGTTCTGAGGTCAGTTTGCTGCTGGAACTCCAATGTCAGATTCATCTCTGCTCCGGCTCCAGCTTTCCCATGACCACATGACCACATAACTGACACCTCCACAACCTCCACACGTCCCCAGTGAGGCTGAACCCACAGAGCCGGGACTGGAGGCGCTGTTGGGGTTCCCCCCCACAAGTGTCCCGCCTTCCTCGGTGACCCGTTATCCCTGTTCACGGTGAACTGATCCATACACCCACACAACACAGCGTGGGAATCCCAACATCTCAGGATAAATTTAGAGTCAGACAGCCCAACAACATGTTTTCCACCAGCTAGCATTCTAGCACACTGTACGTACGAATGAAGAACTAGTTGCTGGATTTGTGTCGTTTAATCTATGAATATTCCAGACTTGCTCTGGTCTCAAATCTTATCAGCATTTTTAGGGTATTTCCAAATGCATGAAAGAGTTTGCAATTAGCAGGAAGTAAACATGATATCCTTGACCACACTATTCTGCTTTGTTATCAAGGTTATATTCTGATTTCTAAAAACTAATCATCCAGATTTAAAGCACATATAATGTGGATGTAGAAGTGTGATGGAAAGCAGAATTATGGCCTTGTCTTGAAAAAGTCACGCAGCCCTGACCATCTACAAGCATCAAGAGCTTTCTCAAAAAAGCATGAATCTGTCACAGAGACTAGCCAGATAAGCTGGTTTCTACACAACATCATCAAGCCAACATGCACAGGAAGCAGAGGCATGTTTACAACTTCCCAACAAACACTTCTGAAGAAGGAACGTCAAAGTTTGGGAGGTTTATGCTGCTGAATCTTTGAAAGTAGACCAGATACAGTATGCTGCTAGACTACATGGTTCCTGGCATTGTCGGGCGGGTTTGTTGATCAAGTTAGTTTGAGCTTGATTTCGGGGAGAACGGTCTTATATAAATACAAACGTACAGTACTGCTAACATCCTCCGATTACAGTCTCCGTTTCACTGGCTGTGTTTCCTTTTTGGTGCTTTAAAGAGTCGCTTTAAGATAAGATATCTAAGTGTAGTACGCCCTCTTCCAATCGCGAGCAGCCGTTAACTATTTATAAACTCTGAGAAATGGAAATACTCACTCTCTCCCCTCACTAATGTGCAGAGGCGTAAAGAGTACCTGAAAAATAGAGTAAAACTACAGATATATTGCAGTTATCAATCCCAGTACCACTTGAGTTAAAGTGATTCCCCCGGTTTCACAGAAAAGGAGTAAACTACTGTAGTCTCAGACTAAAATGCATTGTTTTGTCTCGTGATGCAAAAGCCACTTAAATGTCCTAATTGAACTAAGGTTTAATCCTGGCTTAATCTAAACCCTGCCTGTGAAACCAGGCCCTCAAGTATCTGATTTTACTTGTACTGAATGTAGGCTCAAAGATGCGCTAGTCCTACAATAGTATCTTATGCCAGTTAGACTGCGATTTTGTCAATCCTATTAGATCATAACAAATCACACTGTACGGCATAGATCTGATAAACTTGTGTACGACATGATGACACCTATTGAATCGTAGGCTACGACACAACTATGTATAGAAGAATGAAACGTCATCAGCATGCGCTAGTGGTAAACATATAGAGCAAGATGATTCGCACTTTGGTTTTTATGTGTGCTGAAAAAAGAGGAGGAAGCGAAAGAGGAGAATATGGACACGGTCATCGCTGGCGATTTTGCAAATGGAGTGGGAAGTAGTTTTAAAGGAGTAGTTAAATTTTCAAAAAAACGTTTGCTGATAATTTACTCACCTCTATGTCATCCAAGATGTCCATGTCATTCTTTCTTCAGTCGAAAAGAAATGAAGGTTTTTGATGAAAACATTCCAGGATTTTTCTCCATATAATGGACTTCAATGGGAACCAAATGGTTCAAGGTCCAAAAGACACTTTTAGTACAAACTGCAAACTGTTCAGAGGGCTTTAAACGATTCCAGACGATGAATAAGGGTCTTATCACCCGAAACGATCGCTCATTTAATAAATAAATAACAAAGTTTAAGTTTTATAAGCTCAAATGGTCGCCTTGCTCTGTTCTGTGATGCGCGTTCGTGACTTTCCTGTTCGAAGTCGTTCATCAAAATGAACGAATCTTTTTCCGAGTCAATTCGTTCGGTTTGTTGAATGAACCAAATGACTCGGAAAGAGATTCGTTCATTTTGATGAACGAGTTGATTCTAGTTCTCAGAGGTTACTCAACATGTTTTATTATGATGATAGGTTTCAAAAATAATGAATGAAATAATGATAGAAATAATGTCTCTTCTGTATTAGAAAAATACATATATAAATAATAAATAACTAAAAGAAATAACTACAAATTTAACAAAAATATCTTTCGCAAACTTACAAAAACGAACTAATAACTTTAGTTTTCTTCCTCTTTATCCTGTTTTTCTTCCTCATCCTTCTTGTTTGCCCATCTATATTTTGCTGTAGTGTAGAGATGATCTTTCCCACCTTTTTTTTTGAAAACCAGGACTTATGGCCATCAAGCGATTAATCGCGATGAATCGCATCCAAAATAAAAGTCTGTGTTTACTAAATATATGTGGGTGACTTTTATTGACACAAACTTTTATTTTGGATGTGATTAATCGCGATTAATCGTTTGATGATTAATCGTCAAACGATTAATCGCATTCAAAATAAAAGTCTGTGTTTACATAATATATGTGGGTGACTTTTATTGACACAAACTTTTATTTTGGATGCGATTAATCGTTTGACAGCCCTAGAAAAACAGCCAGGACAGGACGTGAAAACAGGACTGTTGGTCACTCTAGTTTGGGAGCCATGACCAAAGAAATCACCACGATTGGTAATCTTTGTCTGGGACAGCCCTAAATCATAGAATGTCTACTGGGCTTATCTTGACAAGTTTGGGTGAGCAAGGGCAAAAACTCACAAGATGTAATACCTTCAATGCCCTGTGGATGGCGATATCACTTTAGTGCTGCAGAAAAAGTTATTTGCCACGCAAAATGTAACAAGTACACTTGCTCATCACAAAAGTATTAAAAATGTAGTCAAGTAGAGAGTAAAAGTTGCAAATCTCAAAAAAAAAAAACAAAAAAAAAACGTAATTACACACTTTAGACCACTGCCAATGTGCTCATGTGAGCTAACATCACCTGACTTCAGGAGACGTTAAAACTTCCTGGTCTCCCGAATGACACGAGAGGTCACTTGCGCTGAAGATCATCAATCAGAGATGTGAAACCATAACACATGCCATCTCTGTTTATATCTCCGTCTCTCGCGCGCTCTTCCCGCTGTCATCTGGATTACGTCTACGAGCTGTCAGTGATAAACCACAGGCCCACCTGAAAATCTCCCCAGCCCTATACAACTCTCTCCTCTACTCTAGGCATGTTTAGATAACCCCCCGCTCTGAGTTTCCAAACTATTCAGTGTGTGTGAAATTGCAACAAAAACACAATGAAACTATATAATTGGTTGCAATATCTGATGCAACACAATCGTTCGTCACAGCGCTGAAATCCCATCTGTTAAAAACAAACACATGCTGAGGGTTTTGATCACATGATCTCCAGTGTGGCAATCATTAGAATTGGGTTTTCAGGTTTTCCAAACCAATCAAGAATTATATAAAAAAATAAAATAAAAAATACGGGTGCCTACACTCTCAGAAAAAAAGGTAAAAGCTGTCACTGGGGCTGTACCTTTTTTTTAAAAGGTAAACTTTTGTCCATTTTAGGTGTTAATATGTACATTTTAGGTACTAATATGTACATTTTAGGTGCTAATATGTACATTTTTAAATGTTAATATGTACATTTCAGGAGCTAATATGTCCATTTTAGGTGCTAATATGTACATTTAAGGTGTAAATATGTACATTTTAGGTGCTAATATGTACATTTTTAAATGTTAATATGTACATTTCAGGAGCTAATATGTCCATTTTTACTGTAGGTCGTAATATGTCCATTTTAGGTACTAATATGTACATTTTAGGTGTTAATATGTACATTTTAGGTGTCAATATGTACATTTCAGGAGCTAATATGTCCATTTTACTGTTGGTCGTATGTACATTTTAGGTGCTAATATGTACATTTTAGGTGTTAATATGTACATTTTAGGTGAAAATATGTACATTTCAGGAGCTAATATGTCCATTTACTGTCGGTCGTAATTTGTACATTTTAGGTGTCAATATGTACATTTCAGGAGCTAATATGTCCATTTTACTGTCAGTCGTAATATGTACATTTTAGGTGTAAATATGTACATTTTAGGTGTTAATATGTACATTTTAGGTACTAATATGTGCATTTTAGGTGTTACATTTTAGGTATTAATATGTATATTTTACGTACTAATATGTAAATTTTAGGTGTTAATATGTACATTTTAGGTGTCAATATGTACATTTCAGGTGCTAATATGTGCATTTTAGGTGTTACAATTTAGGTATTAATATGTATATTTTACGTACTAATATGTAAATTTTAGGTGTTAATATGTACATTTTAGGTGTCAATATGTACATTTCAGGTGCTAATATGTCCATTTTACTGTCGGTCGTAATATGTACATTTTAGGTGTAAATATGTACATTTTAGGTGTTAATATGTACATTTTAGGTGCTAATATGTACATTTTAGGTGTTAATATGTACATTTTAGGTGAAAATATGTACATTTCAGGAGCTAATATGTCCATTTACTGTCGGTCGTAATTTGTACATTTTAGGTGTAAATATGTACATTTCAGGAGCTAATATGTCCATTTTACTGTCAGTCGTAATATGTACATTTTAGGTGCAAATATGTACATTTTAGGTGTTAATATGTACATTTTAGGTACTAATATGTGCATTTTAGGTGTTACATTTTAGGTATTAATATGTATATTTTACGTACTAATATGTAAATTTTAGGTGTTAATATGTACATTTTAGGTGTCAATATGTACATTTTAGGTGCTAATATGTACCACTAAGGTAAGAAAATGTACCATTTGAAAAGGTACAGCCCCAGTGACAGCTTTTGTACCTTTTTTTTCTGAGAGTGTTCTTGTGCAAAACTCACTGACTACTAAACTACAACTACTAAAAATGATTTTCTCATGAAACTCCTTTCAGAGTTCATTGAAAGTCCACACACAAACGTACACAATACACATGACCTCGGCTCTGAAACAGCACCATCTATGGGTCTGAAGCAGCAGATTGGGCAGGGGGTCAGATTTGACCGTCATACACTAATGACTGACTCATGAGAAAGAAACTTTCTCTCGCTCTCTTTTAGTTGTTCATCATGTGGTCTCTGTCTCTCTTTGTGTAGCTCTCAGCTGCAGCACGAGCAGTGGGTGGAACTAATCTCATTAAATATGAAAGAACTTCCAGTGAATTGAGGAAAGAAAGAGGGAGTGAGAAAAAGAGGAGAGGAGAGGTTACTGAAGGTTGGTGTGCATGTTTGTGTAAATGGTTATGCAGCTCATAAATCTCAACACGCTTCTCCGGAGAGTTGCGAGAACTTTGAGTAAGTTTGACTTAATCGTGTCGCACTTCGTTTCCTGTTTGGAGGCGTGACTCGGATGACGGACATCCTATTGGACAAATGAGAACTCTAAATCAGATTTATCATTTGTAATCAGCAGGAAATACCAGCTGATTCTTTCTGGTGTGTTGATGGAGAGTCTCTTGTCTATTGTGACAAGAACATCTTAACAAAATATGCAATTTAAAGTAGAACAAAAAGAAATATAAAGAGAAAAGCATCTGAGATATTTAAAGGGGATATTTACTCAACCTGATCGTGATTAAACTGCTGCACTGTTTAAAAACATATTGTTTAAGTGCACTGTATTAAAAAAAAAGTTGCTGAGTACAATCAACTTGGATGTTGAAGTCATTTAAACTTAAATTATATTAAACTGACATAATTGCTTAACTTATTTTGATGGATTAAAAGGAATGTAAAAATGTTGTCATAACTTATTTTGAAAAATTATATGATCGATAAGTTATGACAACACAACTTATCGATCATTGATTTAACTCATCAAAATATGTAAAGCAATTTTTAACTGTTTTTGTAAGCTTTAACTCATTTTTATTTGTTTAATGCAATTTAAGTAGAAATGACTCAAACATTCAAGTTGATTGTACTTAAAATTTTAAGGCAGCATCTTTTTTTACAGTGTATCCTGTTTGCCTTAAAATTTTGAGTCCATTGAAATTAAAAATTTGAGTTAATACAATGAAGGAGATTGATTTAATCAACAGAAACTCAAAATATTATGTTATCTGAACCATGTGAATTATCTAAGTTGATTTGATAAACGAAAAAATGTTGTGAAACAAATCATGAAATATTTTATGTTGCTCATGACGCCTCAAATTGCTCATAAGCAATAATTACTTTCTAATTTTTTTATCTTTCCAAAACACTCTCAGTTGATTAAAAATACTATTTAAAGTATTTTACTTATTGAATTTTTTTTTTTTTTTTGGAATAACATGCATTAAGCTTGTTTCCGCCACAGAATAAAACAATTTAAGATAATTGTGACTTTTAATTCTAGCAATTCTGACTTCTTTTCTTAGAATTGTGACATGTAAAGTGGCAATTGCAAGTTATAAAGTCCAATTCTGAGGAAAAAAATTATTGACTTTTTTTCTCAGAATTAAGAGTTTATATCACAATTTATGTCGTTAAAGTTACAAAAAGTTAAAACAACTTATAAAGTCAAATTGTGTGATATAAACTCGCAATCGCAAGAAAAAATAAGTCAGAATTGTGAGATAAAAAGTCGCAATTACCCTTACTATTTTTTATTCTGTGGCGGAAACAAGCCATCTACGGAAGCGAATTGCATTCTGAATACGAGTTAATTATCTTATAATTACGAGATAATTTCTCAGGGAAAAAAGTTTTTGCTCTGTTTTTCTGAATTAACGAGTTTTTGAGATAATCAAGTCATTAATTCAGAAAAACATTCAGAAAAACAGAGCAAAAACTTTTTTCCATGAAAAATTATCTCGTAATTCTGAGATAATTAACTCATTAATTCAGAAAAATTATTTATGAAAAATTAGAGCAGGAACACATATTACATATTACACGAATAAAAGTTTGGAGTCTGTAAGATTTTTTTTAAAAGAAATGAATACTTTCATTCAGGAGGATGCATTAAATTGATCAAAAGCGACAGTACATTTTGAATGTAACAAAAAAACTTTTAAACCGTCTGTTCACCAAAGAATCTTGAAAAAAAAAAAAATATGTCACGGTTTCCAAAAACTTTTGAACGACAGTGTGCAAATCTACATAGGACTAATTTTGATATAGGGTTAATGTGAATTACGAAAGACTTAAGATTATAAGAGGAATCCAAATATGACCACTTTAAATAAAACACACAAAAAACAACACCCAGTCAAGTTAGAGAACATCTAATTCCACTAAAATAATGGTTTCTAAGAGTATTCTGCCCAAATCAACCAACATAAACTTTCATATCACTCAAACAAACAAAAATTATTTACCCGTACACTATGAATCCGAACACATTGGGCACCAATTATACACAAGCAGAGCCGGATTTCATCAGGAAAATGGAAATTAGCCGTATATGGACTCAATGACCAGGATGAGGAAGTTGAATCATGGAAATTTGAATACATCATTTTACTTGGGTTGGCAAGAGAGGTTCTTACCTAACACCAGAGGAATGCAGAGAGAGAGAGAGAGAGAGAGGCTATTGACTGTAGCGTTCAGTTTATCATCCATCTGTCCATTACTCTGAAGCATTTGTAACTACAAAATCTGTGACCTTTCACCTCTACAGGCAGATTTGTATAACCGCTGGGGTTCCTGAGATGCTCATGTTTGTTGTTCATATTGCTAAGTTTACACAGGAAACTACAGCACAGCAACAAACACAAATGAAACATCCCGTGACAAGTTTTTTTTTCTGCTGGCTTTACGTCAGGTGGCAAAACCGTATAAGAATACCAAGTCCAAAACAACATGGTTCTTTCTGTAAGGCCGGCATACTCGCTCTTAAAGTCTGAAAACTCTCCCATCACGATTAATTTTAGATCCTTATTGTGTCTTAATGCATATGAGAGATGGAGCCGCGTATGTGTGGTTATCCCGCAGGTCTCTCCAGGCTTCGTTTCGGATAAGAGCCATTCCAGTGAGCTCCACTTAACAGGTTAAATATTTCATGCTCGCACCGAACTGCCACTTTGAGTTCAGAGATAAAGACGAGCCTGCAGTCATTCAACAACTCTATTTCTATGCTTGCTTTATTATGTATTTTCCCCCTTAACGCACTCCTTTAAAAAAAAAAGTTCAGGGCTGAAAGGTTTGCTGGTTTGAGCCCCAGGAGCAAGAAACGAACATGTGCCCTGGAGCGAGATGCTTAATCTCACGTTACTCCAGTGGAATTATGTTTTGGATAAACATGACTACAAACTAACTATGACTGTCATTTTTAAAAGGTCATTTGACACATTTCTAAATTATTTTATGTGTTTTGCCCCACAAAAAAACAGTCGTAGTAATTCAACTCATTATTTGAATGAAATAAAATAATGTTAATTTAAAGTAGGTAAAATTTTATCCCTTAAAACTAATATTTGATCACCAAAAATGCATATTTAAAAGTTTTTTCCTTGTAAAAAAATAAATACAAATAAAATCTTCATGCCTTAACCTTCAAGTAGTAAACAGTTTACACTTCTGGGCTTCAGGGTCTATACGACCCCAACAATTGATTGAGTAATTGTACCAAAAATATACATTTTTAATCATACAAATAATATATGAAGAGTTCAGATGCAAAAGCCTCTAAATGCCATTTGAAATTTTCTTCTAAAATGACCATTTTTATCAAGCTTGTATATTTAAGTTCAGTAATTTCACTTAAATGACAATTAATAGGTAATCTTCATTGCCATTTAAGTGAAATTACTGAACTTAAATATACAAGCTTGATAAAAATGATCATTTTAGAAGAAAATTTCAAATGGCACTTAGAGGCTTTTGCATCTGAACTCTTCATATCTTTTTGTTTACTTCTCATCTATTCATTAATACCGTGTTTTTGGAGATATAAAGTACTTTTGTATCCATAGACCACACAATTCCTCAACTACACCATTAGCTTTAGCATTAGCATATGAAATATTATTTTTTTATGATACATTGCATTTATGCTCTAGTACTAGGCCTTCATTTCTGTGTAAAAAATTTCAGATTTATGCCAGATTATTATTATTATTGACACGTGAAGAAAATATATTTAGTTTTTTTTACATTTCCCATTCATTTCAATGTGGATACATTTCAACCCCAAAGAACAGAAGTGTAAACATTTTTTTTTTTTGCATACCTTCAGAACAACTGAATCAATCCCAGTTTTTTTTGTGTGTGTATTTTTTTTATTAAGTAAAAGTCGATTGTATAGACCCCATGACCCGATTGAGGGCTAAAATAACTTGTGACTCTACATCAGTGCCTCATTTAGTATGAATATGCAAATGAGCCCCGCCTCCACTCACACCAATGACTTTAAGTGATCCAACATAAGTGTAATAAAGTTCAAGTTCAGGCAAACATTAAACTGATGTTAATTGTAAAATAAATATTAACAACAAAAGGAGCAGCAGCGGCCGACTGCAGCATTTAAGCATTATAATAAAGGAATAAAAAAGGACTCGAGACTGGTGTGTCTCTCATTATAGCAATCGCTCCACTGGACTCGTTCTGCTCCCAACTTTAATATATTAGCTCGTCTATGAACATTATTTCATATGGAGGTAAAGACGACAATTCCCATTATTCCACGTTCATTCACGGCATCATCAAGTTAAGCGTCATTTGTTATTGTGTTCTAGGTCAAAAACTTACGTACTGTGCCTTTAAATCTGCAGAGTGGCAGGTTCTACACAGTCAGAAACAACACAAGGCTTGACTGGCTTTGTACATATTGTTCTAATAAATCATTCTGGTGTTGAATTATGCAAATGAAATAATGTGTTTCATTTTCAACACTGCCAAATGTGTATAAAACTGCGCAGCGGCATTTGACAAAGTTTTCTTTCGGTTTTGCAGTGACCCTGGGTTGAGGCAATGCGAGGCGGTGTGATGCCGGACAGATTTCGTGCTTATATCATGATGCAATCTTAAAGAAAAGAAAACTCCTCCACGCTGGGATAACTAGCACTTTCCCGTTTCCCAGCTGGAATTCCATTCGCTATTCATCAACTGCAGCACATTCCAGTGCAGTGACATCATAATGAAAGACTCCTCTACATATCTGATCCCTGCGACATAAGCTCTCCTTTCCTCTGATCAGTAAAGGTATGTTCATCAAGAAAGATGACGGGATGCATTTTCCACATGAAATCCAATAATCTTCCAAATTCACACAATGCACAAATTTGTGCCACCTGAATTGTCTTTTGAATAAAACTTTATACACAAGTCAGAGAGTGAACAAACCAAAAAAATCTATTGTCAACATGGCTGATGTAACTAGTTTAGATAATAGTTTCAGTAATAACTACTGAAATATTGGTCATTTTCTCATATATGATATTTTGCCAAGAGGTCAAAATGGCCGTGTAGTCATTAGTGCTTCCTTTGTTTTGAAATGGATCTTAGGTTTTCCTCTCTGAATCTGTGCAGGTTTGAAAGTTTTACATTCTCTCTCACACATAATGGAAGAATTCAGAGGATTTTGTGTATTTCTGGCAAAGGTGAGGTCCTGTCATGAAGCGCTTGGATAATTTAATAACGTTAATATATCTGGCTTTCTGTTTCTCAGATCTGCTAATACATCCAAACAGGTTTCACATGACCGTTGTGCTTCATGAAACACAATACTGTGGAAAAACAGTCGAAAAAAAAAAAAAGACAGGAGATTTTGCTTATTGTGTCCAGCTGTTAAGTTTTGGAGATGTGTGACATTATGAAGCAAAAGATGATATTTCATTGAGAGTTTCACTAGCAGCCTGTAAGAAGTCAGTGTTTTTTTGCAGCATATAGCCATAAATCCTATATATAAATGATTTCCCCTTTAATTATTTGTATACAGCATGCAATACACATCTCAACTGTAGTCTATTGGTACTGACCTCCACAGCTCTGAGTCTGATTTGTGGTCACAGCTCATATCAGGAAGGAATATATGGCACCACAACAGAGACGTTATCAAACTGGCACCATGGTGAAAGATGAGAATTTATTGCTATTTACAGTAGTACTTGTTAAACAAGAGCGTCTCCTTGTGGACATAGTTTTAGTTTACTATGAAACGATATAATTATAAACAAAAGGAATAGGCTACATTACCTAGTACCTGACTCCATCATGAGTTATTACTTTGGAGTTATCGAGTTCCGTACAAATAAATGTGCTCATTTTTTAAAATCATTTTATACAAAATGAGTTCAAAGAAAGGGTCCTTAAATATTTATTCTTTTTAATTATAGGAATATAGCCTACGCTTCAGCTGTGTGTTAACATTCACGACACGAACAGGAATCACAGGTAGCCTAGATGGCAACACGATCTCGAACGACGAATCGTCAAAACATAAATTCTTTCATTATTTTTCACGTTATAATATCCTCACGTTTCAAAAGTATCATTTTCATTTAAGTATTAGTTTAAAAACATATTTAACATAGACGGTCACTAACTGAATATAATTTGACTCGCGCGAGTGCAGAAAATTAGCTACTGACAGAATTTAAAACAAAAAGTCTTGTGAAATGCTCACGACGCTTGACTTACTCCGTTATTATATCTGTGTTAGTGGATTTTTTAATTATGATTATTCTGTTTTATAAATGTATTTATATAATTCAATTTCACCATGTGTGTCCCTTTGGCTTCTGGTCATTTTGAACCGTCTCTCTCTCTCTCTCTCTCTCTCTCTCTCTCTCTCTCTCTCTAAATTCTGTCTAAATTAAATAAAATTTAAATCTGTTCATCATATGAAAGAATAGTGTATCTTCATTAAATTGGTACAAACACGAAATGGATTAGTTTTACGATCTATTTATGGACTTTTTTAAGTGTCCGTTGCGTAGCTGTCTATATGGAGGAACAGAATTTCATCAAAAAGGTCTTCATTTGTGTTTTGAAGATGTACGAAATTATTACGATTTTTGAACAAGATGAGGATGAGTAATTAATGATTTTAATTTTTTTACTATCCCATTTTCCACCACAGACAGCAGATGGCGCTATCCGCTAGAACAATTACGAAGGCATTCCCTTCCTATACTGTCTAAAGACCTCTTGTTGTATTGATTGTATTTTAAATCAGTTACATTTAAATTAGTTTTCTGTCAGTCAAAATCAGTGACGGAATTTTGTTCAGAAATTCAATTTCACCAGTGTGTCCCTCTGGCCAAATCAATAGCCAAACTCATCTCTGGTCATTGTGAGTTTGAACCGTGTGCGTGTGCGTGTGTGTGTGCGTGTGTGTGTGTATGTCTATATGTGCATTAGGGGTGTTACCTGCTGATAATTTCAACTCTTCGTCACTGAGAAATGATATTGGACACATTTTTTCTCTAAATCACTACCACATGCAGTTCAACAACAATCATGTGATGAGAGGCACAAATCTTCCACAAAGACAACAGATTTTGGCCTATATCAGAGGGATCATTTAGGATTTGCTAAATTTGCCACAGACAGCCAAATTATGGCCAAAATTGTACATTGTCCTGCACCCATTGTGCACTCGGCTTAAGCAAGGATAGCTGTAAAAAAATAAAAATAAAATAAAACACCAGCTCCTTAAATTTTGCATTATCAGTGTTAATAATATTATCTGTCTTTGTTGTCTTTTTTTGCAGTAGAAATATATTAACATTGTTAAAATGATATCGATTTAGATGAGAAGCAAAAAAAAAAAAAATGTTTTAAAGAATACAATTTCATATAAAGTTTCTTGTTTTAAGCATAGCCTAAATGAAAAAATAAGGTTTTTGCTTAAAACACACATATAGAAACCTTTGTTGCAGACATAAGTTCTCTTCAGTCCCTTTTATTACAAAAAGATAGTTGATAATGACAGCAGATCTCACATCAGCTGCTGTAGTTTGAACACTTTATTTACACTGCTGCAGGCTTTGAAAGTCATGTGATGAATATAGGTCAAGCCTTCCACATCACAGCAAACACACACTGGAACACATGCAGACTGAGCTCTAGAATGACAAGACTTCTGAAAAAAAATGTACATGACATTTGCTCATGCAAAATTTGCCACAAACCATAGGGTGTTATGGTCGGTTGCCAGGGTGTTGCTATATGGTTGCAAAGGTTGCTTACCGGCCCAAATCAAAAGTGCCCACTTTGCCTTTTGTACCACTAACAAATATCACTAATAATTATAACAAAGACAGATATTTCACTAATAATACAGATATTTTAGATTTCAGTTTTGATAGTGAACAGACAAACTTAGATCCTGCCTACGGAGCCCCCTAGTCCCACTTTGGCAAAAAAAAAAAAATGTGATTATGATTTATAACTATCTTGAGGCCTCAAGATAGTAACTCGTGGCCTCAAGATAGTAAATCGTGGCCTCAAGATAGTAACTCGTGGCCTCAAGATAGTAAATCGTGGCCTCAAGATAGTAACTCGTGGCCTCAAGATAGTAAATCGTGGCCTCAAGATAGTAAATCGTGGCCTCAAGATAGTAAATCGTGGCCTCAAGATAGTAAATCGTGGCCTCAAGATAGTAAATCGTGGCCTCAAGATAGTAACTCGTGGCCTCAAGATAGTAACTCGTGGCCTCAAGATAGTAACTCGTGGCCTCAAGATAGTAACTCGTGGCCTCAAGATAGTAACTCGTGGCCTCAAGATAGTAACTCGTGGCCTCAAGATAGTAAATCGTGGCCTCAAGATAGTAAATCGTGGTCTCAAGATAGTAACTCGTGGCCTCAAGATAGTAACTCGTGGCCTCAAGATAGTAACTCGTGGCCTCAAGATAGTAAATCGTGGCCTCAAGATAGTAAATCGTGGCCTCAAGATAGTAACTCGTGGCCTCAAGATAGTAAATCGTGGCCTCAAGATAGTAACTCGTGGCCTCAAGATAGTAACTCGTGGCCTCAAGATAGTAACTCGTGGCCTCAAGATAGTAAATCGTGGCCTCAAGATAGTAACTCGTGGCCTCAAGATAGTAACTCGTGGCCTCAAGATAGTAACTCGTGGCCTCAAGATAGTAACTCGTGGCCTCAAGATAGTAACTCGTGGCCTCAAGATAGTAAATCGTGGCCTCAAGATAGTAAATCGTGGTCTCAAGATAGTAACTCGTGGCCTCAAGATAGTAACTCGTGGCCTCAAGATAGTAACTCGTGGCCTCAAGATAGTAAATCGTGGCCTCAAGATAGTAACTCGTGGCCTCAAGATAGTAAATCGTGGCCTCAAGATAGTAACTCGTGGCCTCAAGATAGTAAATCGTGGCCTCAAGATAGTAACTCGTGGCCTCAAGATAGTAAATCGTGGCCTCAAGATAGTAACTCGTGGCCTCAAGATAGTAAATCGTGGCCTCAAGATAGTAAATCGTGGCCTCAAGATAGTAACTCGTGGCCTCAAGATAGTAACCCGTGGCCTCAAGATAGTAAATCGTGGCCTCAAGATAGTAACTCGTGGCCTCAAGATAGTAAATCGTGGCCTCAAGATAGTAACTCGTGGCCTCAAGATAGTAAATCGTGGCCTCAAGATAGTAACTCGTGGCCTCAAGATAGTAAATCGTGGCCTCAAGATAGTAAATCGTGGCCTCAAGATAGTAACTCATGGCCTCAAGATAGTAAATCGTGGCCTCAAGATAGTAACTCGTGGCCTCAAGATAGTAACTCGTGGCCTCAAGATAGTAACTCGTGGCCTCAAGATAGCAACTCGTGGCCTCAAGATCCCCGAGTTAGTATCTTGAGGCCACGAGTTAGTATCTTGAGGCCACGAGTTAGTATCTTGAGGCCACAAGATACTATCAATTAATTTTTTTTTGCCAAAGTGGGACGGACTAGGGGGGCTCCGTACCTGCCCAACTCTCGCTGTCTCTGTCTTTCTGTTCATGCCACTGATCTAAGGTTTCCTCTCCATGCAAGAAGTTTCCTGGATACATGTTTCCCAGCACGCACCGCTCCTGCTCTGCAGAGTCAAAGACATTCTGACCAAACACTGAGAGATAACATCACATTAGAAACCACAGAGCAAATGCTCTCTCTCTCTCTCCAACTAACACAACAACAGCAAACAACTACATGAAATCCAATATTTAAGTATTTATTGTAAATAATTTATCCAGGCTCATATCTAATCTCTAATCAAAATAACCTCTCCACCCTGTTGCTGTGGCATCTCTTCTCGGATGACGTGTTTACTGGCGCGGGGGCGGGGCAACCTGTCACTCACGAGATCCACCAATAGCATTCAATCAATTCCAGACAGACAAAATAAAGTCCCACCCAACATTTGTTCTTGTCTGAGAAGCCGCTTCGCTCAGACATAAGTCATAATAGGGAAGCAAAGACTATCGTAACTATATCATCTACATACATTTATTAGATCCACGCAACAGTGAGATTTGTAATGATCTTATCTGTAGCAAATCAAAGGTTATCAGTTTTGGTTTGTTCACATACGCTACTTAACCCTAAGTATGAGTCAGACCTAAACTCTTCCTGCTCCTTGTTTTGCAGAGATTCAGTCACGCAGAAACGGACCCCGCGAGGGGAAGTATGGGAGGAATTCCCTCGACTCGGCACAAATCTGCCCGTCTAAAGCCCTGCCGTGCAGTTTGGCCTACTTCAGGCTGTGTGGTGGACAGAGCAGGTCCAGAGCGCTGAAACCTCTGTTATTCTAGATGTTTACTGGCTTGCTGAAAGGGCACAGAGGCCCGGACATACCCGGAATATCTGTCCTCTCTAAGCGCTCTGTGTTTAAACACAGAGATTAAGGAAAGCTGGGCAGTAACAACACGCCGATTAAGTGCTCAAAGACATTTTAGTGTCAGAACGTCACGCATCGGTCCCTGTTTCCTGGATGTTCTGCTTGGCAGCTCTGTGTGTTCATATATCTAATACACCAAAACAAGAGCTCTTCAGCATGAGGGAATTCCTTCAGCGCTTAGACCAGAAGATTATAAAGGGTCATTCACAAAAAAATGTTGATTTTTTTTAGACTTAACAAAATGTTACAGCTTTTTTTTCATTCATTGTATTTTACATGTATTTGAACAAAAATATAGTCACTATAATTCACATAAAAAAAAGCTCAGATCATTTTTTTTCCACCACTAAAAATAATTCTCAATGACACAAAACATAATACGAATGAATTATAGTTTAAAAATCAATAACTTTTTCAGCATGCTGGGAAAATCATCATGGCTGCGTCCAAAATCGCATACTCTCTTGAGCAGGTACTTATTTTAAATAAGTAATTACTTCACAACCGCTAAAAAAAGTGTTGTGAAGTATAAATGTAATCTGGACGTACTACATTCGCCATGTTGTCATTATCATGTAATGATTATATCATGTATTATCATGCCAACAACCAGTGCAAAACAAAATAACATGATTTTTTCAGAACTTTTACAAAATGATGCCTTTTAAATTTAAGTGACATGTCACAATATTATGAGAATGATCCAGAAGTTACATTTACAAAGTTAAGTTGTTATAATAACTCTTAGTTATAATTCAGTGCATATATCATCAAAAACCAGGAGAGGCAGCATAAAAAAATTATTATACTTGCTAAGATAGTCATCAAGAGGAGGTTTATAAGAATTACAGACACAATAAGGTCATATTTTAAACTATAATTACACTGATCCACCAGATAACTGGCATAAACTAGTCTGGACCAGCACGAAAACTCATAGGTATTTCCAAGGGGAGGGAGCGAGAACGCTTAATGTGAGAGAAGTGGGCCTCAGTTTTCCAGAAGTTGATGAAAGACTGAATATAACGCCACTGGCCGTTGTTTAAGACAGGAACAGTGTGTATTCATAATTATTCACGTTTTCATGGCTCAAGCTGCTGTACTGGTGGTCACGTTGTAACTTCCTACCGGGAGTCATTTCAATAAACAACACACTAAAACAGACATTACCGGTCTGCGGACCTTTGAAGTTACACACACACATTCATAAATTCACTATCCTATAACCAGTTTTAAATATAGTTTAGGAGGAAGCCAAAATAGATCAATAAACAAGAAAAGCAGTCAGCGTGGGAACGAATCCAGCAGAAACATAAGCAGAATTATGGGAAACAGAACTTTCTTTTCTCTCTGGGCTTTTGGGTCCAGATACGTGGCTGGCTGTCACTGTTCATGAGGTCCCACACCCTGATCCAGCTCAGTGTGTGTGTGTGTTTGTTCAGACTCATACATTGTTTCTCCACTTCCTCAGTTGTTCTTTTACTGCACTTCTGATGCTTTTGGTGGAAGTGAGTCTCTGCTGACGGCCCATTCTGGTGCGTTGAACCGATTCCCACGACCTGCTGCCCTTCCTACTCACGCACTCACACAGTTTGCTAAAAGATTGTCCGATTTTTTTTCCCGAGCATGGTCTGCAAAAATAGACTCAGATGGGAACAGTGAAAAGCCAGGGATCTCAGGACTGGGGAAATGAAGAATGCAATACACTAATAAGCATAAATATACATATATGCTGTGTCTATATATATATATATATATATATATATATATATATCAAATCAATTAATTGCGATTAATCGCATCTAACATAAAAGTTTGTATATACATGTGTGTGTGTGTGTATATACTGCATATATATATATATATATACACACACACACACATATTTTCAAACTTTTATGTTAGATGCGATTAATCGATGTAACAAATTTGTTATATATATATAAAAATATGTTAGATGCGATAATAATTGGTTTAACAGCACTATTTATTTAATAATTATTTATATGTGTGTGTGTGTTATTTATAATATGTATGTATGTATATATATATACACTACCGGTCAAAAGTTTGAGATCAGTAAGATTTTTTATGTTTTTAACCAAGTCTCTTCTGCTCAAGGCTGCTTTATTTGATGAAAAAAAAATGACAAACAGTAATATTCTGAAATATTATAACAATTTAAAATGGCTGTTTTCTATTTTAATATATTTTATAAGCTGAATTTTCAACATCATTACTGTTGCTGATTACACATCAGTTTTCAGTGTCACATGATCCTTCAGAAATCATTCTAATATGCTGATTTTATGCTCAAAAAACATAAATTATTATTTTCAATGTTGAAAACAGTCGTGTACCATTTCCCCCCAAAATTCTATGAATGAATAGATGAATAGAAGGTTCAAAAGAACAGCATTTATTTAAAATATAATCTTTACTAACATCTTTACTGTAACTTTTGATCAATTTAACTCATCCTTGATGAATAAAAGTATTTTCTAATTTCTTTCCCCCGAAAATAAAAAATAAATTCTTACTGACCCCAAACTTTTGAATGGTAGTGATTAATGTTACAAATCTTTCCATTTCAGATCAAGTCTATATGAAACCGTAACATGTAATCAAATCTAATGATTTTAATGAGCTAAACCCTTCTATAAGGTATGGACAGTAAGTGGAAGTGGCCTGCTGAGTTCTTGGAAACTGCAACGGAAACTCCGAGCCAGAACAAAAAGTATTAGTGCCAATCAGCTTAATGCCGTACGCCACAAAACCCCTGAGACACACTGCACACACTCACTTCAAGAGCCTCTGCTCAATGCCAGACACACGCCAGCATCCCTAACCATCCGTCAGGGGTTGTAAGTGACCAGAATGTCTTTTATTGAGGTGTGCATATCAGCATGGGTTAGCAACTGATACACTCCTCTCTATGTCAGGACAGAATAAACCCAGGTGAACACACACGATGAACAGCCTGAACTCGGCATCACCGCTGAAAGTTCATTCGGCTGGAACGGGGCATTTCAGCGGTGCTTAGCAGCCCGTCTCACAGAGACCGGGTCAAAACTCATGCAGAGAGAGCTTCACTGCTGAGGCCTGTATATACAATGCATCACAAAGACTTTCTTAATACATTCAAATTGATGTAGAATGCTTTGTTTGTTCATGTAAAGAGATAATAGTACACTTATGATACATTAAGGGCTGCACATATTTGTTTGGTCTGGTTCTGAAGGGAGAACCTGGCGATGCTGTTTGGTACTCGCACTTAAAGGGATAGTTCACTTTGAAATTAATTTTTGGTATGTTTTATCTTACCCCAAGGGCATCCAAGATGTAGGTGTCTTTGTTTCCGCTGTAGTTTCAATTTTGATATTTTTAGGTCAAAACGTTCTTGTCTGTCAGTCATATAATGGAGGTCTATGGTCACCACCTCAAAGAGCATGCACAGAGAAGTCCAAATTAAACATGATTTAATGACTCGTAAATGTAAGTACACATTGATGGTCTAAGACACGAAACGAGCGGTTTGTGTGAGAAAACGAACAGCATTCATATCGTTTTTACCTCTTGTAATCACAGCAACGTCCAAGTGATCTGAGGGCGTGGTCTGTGCAAACGCTGGAAAACGCCGGAAGTGATCCCTCGCGCGTGTACGTCACTCATTGTTTACACAGAGATTTTGGAAGCGTTACCCTTCACTGTGAAGATCTGAACATATTTAGATATACAGGAAATCGCAATGGAAGACGATTTCCTCAACAGACAACATTGACAATATATCAACAGACAACATTTAATTTTTTTCGCAACAGCGCAAGAGATCACTTCTGCCGCTTTCCGGCCTCAGATCACGTGGACGTGGCTGTGGTTACAAGAGGTAAAAACAAATACTGTTCGTTTTCTCACACAAACTGCTCGTTTAGTGTCTCAATGTACTTAAATTTTACGAGTCATTAAATCATGTTTAATTTGGACTTCTCTGTGCATGCTCTTTGAGGTGGTGACCATAGACCTCCATTATATGACTCACAGACAAGAACGGTTTGACCTAAAAATATCAAAATTGAAACTACTGCGGAAACAAAGACACCTACATCTTGGATGCCCTTGAGGTAAGCTAAAACATATTTTTAAAAAAATCACACACTTATCCTGCAAGCTGCCTAAATGTAAAATAGCATTATTTGTTCACAGCAGAAATTAAATATAGGTTCATCTTTGTTAAAGCTGTATTTAAAAAATTTGTATATTAACATGCTGCTGTCACTTTAAGACTGAACGCACAGACCCAGATCCGGTTTCTTTCTCAACTGTTCACTTATGACATAACCGAGAGAATACTCGATAGTCGATTTCTTTAATAATAGTTTTGGGGCTGTCTCTCTCAACAGTTTTCTAGGGCATCACTAGGGAAGTCTATGTGGTTGTTAGGGTGTTTATAGGAAATTCTGGATGGTTGCTAGGATGTCCTATGTGGTTTCCAGGGCATTACTGGGGAATTCTGACCTGCAGAGTTCAGACCCAACCCTGATCTTTGAAGTTTGCAGGAAGGTAGATCTCCAGGAACAGGATTGTGCATATTGAATTGGTGATAGTTAGGGTGTGTTGGGTGGTTCCTAGAACATTGCTAGGCTATTTTCAATCTCCTCAACATGTCACACACTTTTTAAACAAATGCGAAACAAATCCGAAGCAGTTTACGCAGAGAGAATCTCTCCCGTTCGCCTCTGAGATGATTACCTGACACAGTAAACAAGCATTTCCTGGATGTACAAGAGTGCCAAAGAGGAAAAGATACAATGGGGCTTTTAATAGATCAGCAAGCCGATGCTGTCCATGGAATAAAACATGCTCTGTTCTCACTGTTTGGAGCAGGCCCTGTTTACACCTGGTATTAAGATGCGTTTTGGTCGATTGGATCACAAATGAACGACGATAAATACAGGTGTAAACGGGGTCTAAAACGTTTGGAGCTTATCAGCCACTTCCAGAGCTGAAAACGCATTCGACCGGATTGCTTTTGTAGTGTAATCGCTCATGTGGTCGAATGTGTTCAAACAACCACAAAAGACACTACTCTCCGTCTACTGATCTAATCCGTAAACATGATGGGAAGAGCTCGAGTCAGACGGGATTTAAAGTTAAATACGGCCAAAAGGGTTTTGTAGTAAATCATCTTATGATTTACGGCTATAATTAACTTCATCATTAAACTCTATCAAATATATATAAATATGTTTTATAATTATTGTTGTTATTCATCTGTCAGCAGCAGGGTGAATCATTACAGCATCATTACAGAAAAGAAAATATGTTTTTGTTGTTTGTTTAGCCAACAGAATGCCTTGTGGTGATTCTCAGTTTGAGAGAAACCACACAGAGGGGTGTGTGTGACAGGAACTGTGGCGTGATCAGAGCTGATATATGTTTAGGTCTTAAAACTTGTTTATTGTTTTCAAAAAGACAACCACCAAATCGTGTTGCTAACACCACAATTCACTGCGCCAAACACACGATAGATGTTATGCCAGCCAACAAGGTCAAATGAACTATGAAATCCAATATGGAACCATAAATAAGTAGATTGCAAAGGTTGCCTATAATTTCTGTGGTTTCTGTTCTCATAATGAGATTCCACATGAAGAATGCAAACCACCCAGCTTGAGTAAGTTCACAGGTCACTTGAAGTCTCTGCAGAAATCTCTTCTGATAGCATGGAAACAATGCTACATTCAAATGCAACCAAGCATATTATTATGAATAGAATAGATAAAATCATCTGGAACCTGCAGAAAACCCAGCCCTGTGCTATTTAAACTGCTATCATTGAGATTTAGAACCCAGTTGAGGTTCCATTACGACTGAAAAGTAAAACCCAGTACCTTGCAGAGTTCAGATATTGATTGTGTTGTGGGTTCTCTCTGGAGGTCATACACTTCACTCACTGAGACTGATCTTCACCCACCGTGGTGTAACGATCACATCGCCTGGTGTCCGGTTCCTAATCCTTTAATCTTTTGGGCCTGGGTTGTTTCCATTATCTGCTCTTACATAACATAAGTCCAGTCCACGCCGTTCCAAAAGTCCTGTAGAGATCTTAAACAATAAATAAAAAGGGAGTATTTTCAGATGACTATCTTCAGTTTTATTTCTAAGCATTCGGGTTTTTTTTTAGATTTGACATGATCATGATTGACAATGAGATGACTTTAGCAGTTTTATTGTTCAGTTTGTAGATAAATTACACGTAAATTAGGTGATTCGGAAACTCTGTTTGGAATATTCAAAACTGAAAACTTCATTTCCCAGAAATCCCCAGTGTCGTCAAATTTCAATGTTAAGCTTCTAAATCTCCCTTAAATATCATTATATTACTATGTGTATTTATGGTGATAAACAATCAATAAACTAACCTCATCGATATTTAAAAACAGAATAATATAAGTAGATTCACGGTCACTTCCCTGTTCTGCGTCGTCTCCCATGATTCTCCACGCTGAACAATGATGAATATTAATGAGGCTGTCGATCGCACTCGGCCTTTGATTGGTAGACATTACGTAGGCTCATTAATATTCAGAATCAATTCCTCAACGTCACCGCG
The DNA here is from genome assembly GCF_016745375.1 of Pimephales promelas. Next base: position 12,305,025 of record NW_024121155.1, read on the forward strand.
CAAGCAGAGCTCGGTGTCAAAGCACGGTGCGCGGATCGAGGAACACTTCAGAGAGAGAATTATCACATATGGTGCATTTCTCCGTGGACTTTCTGCACAACAATCACTGTTTGAGTTATCAGAGTAAAGCAGTCTACGAGGACAAACAAACAAACATGTGCAACACAGAGGAGAGGTGAGATGATATACGATTGCATTTTTTTACAGTCGTGTAACATTTTAATTTCATGCACATAACGTTACTGGCTGGTGATTATTATGATTATTTTACATATATCTTAACATGCCAATATCTATATAGTTAAAGTGTTTTTAAATAATATTTAATAATTCAGAACATATTTATACATATGTCAATTTTCTTGTAATGAAAATTGTAATGTATACATTTATGTATTGTTTACACACACACACACACACATATATATATATATACAAAGAGAGAGAGAGAGAGAGACTATTATAAAAAAAGATACAAAATTAAATATATAAAATATATATCAATAATATTTACAATACCCATTTATTTTATATTTCGTTTGATATAGAGATTTGATGTATGTAAATTATGAATGGGCAGGATCTAATTGTGATGTACTGAAGGATTAGAGACTCAGGCTGTGATCAAAGCGGATTTAATGTCGAGCAGACAGATGAGTGTGAGAGACTCACACTGCTATAAATATTTCATCTATAACCCCATCAACTCAATTAGGATTCATGAGCTTGTAACAGGACTGTCGATGCCAACCAAATCGCACTGTCCCAAAGATAATTCGTTTTTACTATTCTTGCAATTTCCTAATCTAGATTGAGGATGGAAACCCGAGCGAGCACGGATCACCTGCAAGGATCCTGTTATGAAACTCTCTAGACACTATCAGCGTTTGTTATTGAAACAATATTAGCTATAGTGCAGGCGATTAACCATATTTAACCTGGGATTTAAGGTATTCTGAGTGAGGAATATGGGGACAAAACATTACATAAGCTATAGTTCCTTCCTAGAAATCTCTGTTGTTTACCTGCAACATCTTTGCCGTGGCCCTGGCCTGTTTAAAGACCCTATGAACACGTCAAACATCATGTTAAAATCAGAGCACGGTGCAATTTCCACGAATGTTTCCTCGGCGGTCACAGAATGACATCCCCCAAATCCATCCGCACTCACTTTTCATGCAACGTCATTTCATTCCTGTTTCTCAACCATCCGTGTTAAAAAGAGAAACGCTTTACTGAAGAATGTGGCAGGGCTAAGGCTCTGGCAAAATAGAAACATCAGACTTGTCGTCAAAGAAGGTCACTTGCACGCTGAGGCTTTGTAATCTGATATGTGAAAAACACAAACCTGCCATACCTCTGCTGGTCAGGGATTGGTCTAAAACACGTTCACTGTGAGTTGAAGGTCGTACGTCACCTTTCGTGCCCCTCTGTATTGCCAAATGATAACTGTTTTCCTGGAAGACTCGCAGTATCCTGTTTTGGTTTTGACTGTTTCCTGGTTGTTCTCCAAACACTCAGCAACGCCAGTAATTACTACACTAAAGATTAACCTGAATCCCGGTCTTTAAACAGATCCGGACTATCACCCTGTGCTGGTCCTGGAGGTCAACTGGAGTCAGGAGTGATCCTCAGTTTTAGTAGAACAAATTAAACTACTTTCTTGGTAACACAAAGTTGTTTTGGCAATAGATTCTGCTTTTGGACTCAATCCAACATTATCCTTTATCCATTATCCAACATTAAACCTACAGACATGCATTTTCTTCCCTATTGTGACTTATATCCGAGAAAAGCAGCTTCCCGAACAAGAAAAAATTATTTTGACCATTGGGAATTGATTGGATCATTGGATGGTTGTGGTTTGCTATTGGTCGATCTCTTGTGAGTGACAGGTTGCCCCACCTTTGCGCTAGTAAACACGTCAAGAGAGAAGGAAAGATACAGTATTTTGTTTTTAGAGATTATAAGGGCACATGAATTAAAACAATTATGTGCAGGGATAAATCATTTATAATAAATACTTCTGTATGCCATAGAACAAATAAAAATTGTCCATTTTGATTTCACGTCTTTTTGAGGAAAGTGTGCTATTACTTTTCCAGGCGAACACACTTAAAGGGATACTCCACCGTTTTTTTTCATATTAAACTATGTTCCCTTTACTAAGACGAGTTGATACACACCTCTGTTGTCTCAGTGCGTGCGCTCAATCGCTGTGGCGCGCGAGACACTTTAATAGCACTTAAAGGGATACTCCACTTTTTTTGGAAATAGGCTCATTTTACAACTCCCCCAGAGTTAAAATGTTGGGTTTTTCCGTTTTCGAATCCATTCCGTCGATTTTCTGATATTTAGAAGAATATCAGTAACCAGAGAGTTTCTGGTCTCATTGACTTCCATAGTATATTTGTTTTCCTACTATGGAAGTCAATGAGACCAGAAACTGTCTGGTTACTGATATTCTTCTAAATATCAGAAAATTGGCTGAATGGATTAGAAAACGGTAAAACCCAAATGTTTAACCCTGAGGGAGTTGTAAAATGAGCCTATTTCCAAAAAAGTGGAGTATCCCTTTAACTAGCCCAGTTCATTCAATATGGGCCAAGCAGAGAAGCGACCAAACACCTCCACGGTTTCCCTATTTAAATACAGTTACTCGAGCAGTGTAACTCGACCTAGGACAGTGACACGAAATAAAACGTGCTTTTCTAAGCGTGTAAAGTGGACAACTATAATGTATGGCGGAATACACAGCAATCGCTTGGGAGCACTTCGACTCATTTTTTGTCATTTTTTTAATGACATCATCAACCTTATTTATTCTCATTCTTTTGATGCGTGTAGCTCATTTTTTGGATATTTTAACCTCAATTTTTACACATGGCACCTTTAATATGAAAAAAAAAAAAACGGTGGAGTATCCCAAGATTTTCACCTGCTAAATGACAAAACACAACAAAAATTCCCATTATATCACCAGAATATGAAGCACAAGCAGCCACTCAAAATATTCCTAGAAACCACATTGCAATCTAATGCACCCTCGAGTTCTGTATGTTAAACGAATCCAAGAAAGTTCCTCTATTTCAGTATCTTTCTTTTTTTTTAGTTGGCCTGAATCTGTTTTGATCCAGAGCGTATAATCCGAGACAGTGGAGGGGAGGAAAGTGCTTGAATGTCAGAGGGTGAAAGTGTCGGCTTTCAAAACAAGCTGACATTTCACTCGCAGTCGCAGATACCCAGCGCTCTTTACGGAGACCAGGAGAACCGACTAAAGAAAGCGTCTCAAAAGTGCTAGTCGTACTAGTTCTTGGTACATAGTCTATAGGGTCACCAAAAAGAAAAGGAACAGCTTCACCTGTTGTTTATGTGGTCACCATGCAGATTATGTCACCTGGGTTACATGTTCGGTTGCAAGGAAACCACTACGCCCTTCTCACATTTGCCTGCTGGGTAATCTGGCTCATGAGACTTAAAAACAATGCACCCAAGTTTCGAACAGCCAATTCATTTGTCATGGATTGCTGTCAGCTGATAATGCCATACAATATCAATGTTCTGTTCCCAGATCAGCTTATTGCCACATATGTAAACAGGGTTGTTTGGAAAAATCAGGAATTTTCTAGAAAGCTTTCAATCATAATGAGAGATTTTCGCTGACAGTGTGTGGCCTGGCTTCAGTCAGATGAGATATCCGATCCAAAGATCTCCCAGTAAGTCATGGGTGTATAAATGTCTGTTATTACCGTCTCTTAAAGCCAGTGCTGTAACTCAAGCCTTCTGGGATGTCAAATGTTCTCAGCTAAGCTGCTATTTACAGACTTGTTTTCACGTCATGTGCTTGTTTGTGATCTGTGCGAACTGCATCCCTTCTGTCTAGTTGAAAGTGAAACATCCATCTCCAAGAACCAAAATTAACTTTACAATATTTTCATTTTAAGAATCGGCTGATGCTGATGATCGCAAAATATTGGATGATTAATTGGCCTGGTTTATATCGCTCTAACACTAATTTATAGATAGATTTGATGAAATTGAATTGATAGATCTGATTAAACAAAATTATATTAGCTTAATTCCATATTAGGCCAAAAATAGTGCTGCCATAGGGCCAGATTTACAAAACAGGGCAAATTAGCATGAAAGCGCTATTCTAAAAAAGCGCTCATTGGAGTGGAAAGGTCGAAGAACACAGACACAGCCGGATCATTTCCATAATCCATGATCATTTCCAACGCAATCTACAAAGAGCAGCTGTAAATTAGCGTCTGGTTTAGGTAAATAATGGCAGAGATACCAAATACCATTGACTAGCGCAAACCTTAGTAAATCACGTCCCATGATTCCTTTAAATACTCTTTTTCCCATAAACGTTGTCTGAAAGGGAAACTCCTACAAACGCACATGCATAAATAACCCTATCCACGCCTATTCAGCGCTAATTTTTGTCTTAAGTAAATCCTGACTGTAGGTTTTTTAACGCCAAAAGAGTGTTTGCGTTGGCACAAGCTGTTAGTAAATCTGGCCCATAGTCTTTAATCAGAGAACTGAGTGCTAATGTGAAAACAGAGCTGCAGAAAACATGACAAGGTGACAGTGTCTGATAAGGCATAAGAACAGATATATAGAGAGAGAGCCAACGTTTCACTTAAGCAGACAGCCAGATTGGTTCATGCTGTTGGCAGGATGGGTATATCTGTTATCGGCTGGCACTCTGAGGCCTGAGCCAAAATGCGTCATAAACTGTAATCACGACGCCGACGAACAGAGCGAAGGTAGTTTTTAGAAGCAAATGCCAATTTTAGTTAAAAGCACTGTGTTAACCTTACACAGCTGTGACATATATTTTGATATTCTGTGTTGTAGTTGTGCCGTGCTTGGCTCGAGGCAGCGGGCTCCAGGGCCTCTGTGGTGCTCCTGATGCCCCTCTCCCACTAACGAAGATCCCGGGTGGGCGAGGGACGGGCAGGGATCTCCCTCACAGCGTACTTCACAAAGTAAGAACACACACACACAGTCTGAATTGTTGTTCGCTTTTGTATGAACGTCAAAAATAAATGTTCTGAAAGGGGTCCTATTATGCTTTTTTATGTTTTCAACTTTCTTTAGTGTGTAATGTTGCTGTTCGAGCATGAAAAAGCTCTGCAAAGTCACTACAAAGGGAGTTATTTTCTATATCGGTGCGCAGGGTTTAGGGTTTCTGGACACCCTAAGATTTCTTCTGGGATAAATAATAAAATAATGTACATAATTCACAAGACAAATGCAAAAAAGGGGCGAGGCCTGGTTGAGTTGCGTTAGTAGTGTGTTAAAATTCGCATATGCAAAAAAGGGGCGAGGCCTGGTTGAGTTGCGTTAGTAGTGTGTTAAAATTCGCATATGCAAAAAAGGGGCGAGGCCTGGTTGAGTTGCGTTAGTAGTATGTTAAAGCTCTTATATGCAAAAAAGGGGCGTGGCCTGGTTGAGTTACGTTAATAGTATGTTAAAACTCGCATATGCAAAAAGGGGCGAGGCCTAGTTGAGTTGCGTTAGTAGCGTGTTAAAATTCGCATATGCAAAAAAGGGGCGAGGCCTGGTTGAGTTGTGTTAGTAGTATGTTAAAGCTCTTATATGCAAAAAAGGGGCGTGGCCTGGTTGAGTTACGTTAATAGTATGTTAAAACTCGCATATGCAAAAAAGGGGCGTGGCCTGGTTGAGTTGCGTTAGTAGTATGTTAAAGCTCTCAAATGCAAAAAAGGGGCGAGGCCTGGTTGAGTTGCGTTAGTACTGTGTTAAAGCTCTCAAATTCATAAAAGGGGCGAGGCCTGGTTGAGTTGCGTTAGTAGCGTGTTAAAATTCGCATATGCAAAAAAGGGGCGAGGCCTGGTTGAGTTGTGTTAGTAGTGTGTTAAAACTTGCATATGCAAAAAATGGGCGAGGCCTGGTTGAGTTGCGTTAGTAGTGTGTTAAAACTCGCATATGCAAAAAAGGGGCGAGGCCTGGTTGAGTTGTGTTAGTAGTATGTTAAAGCTCTTATATGCAAAAAAGGGGCGTGGCCTGGTTGAGTTACGTTAATAGTATATTAAAACTCGCATATGCAAAAAAGGGGCGAGGCCTGGTTGAGTTGCGTTAGTACTGTGTTAAAGCTCTCAAATTCAAAAAAGGGGCGAGGCCTGGTTGAGTTACGTTAATAGTATGTTAAAACTCGCATATGCAAAAAAGGGGCGAGGCCTGGTTGAGTTACGTTAATAGTATGTTAAAACTCGCATATGCAAAAAAGGGGCGAGGCCTGGTTGAGTTGCGTTAGTAGTATGTTAAAACTCGCATATGCAAAAAAGGGGCGAGGCCTGGTTGAGTTGCGTTAGTAGCGTGTTAAAACTCGCATATGCAAAAAAGGGGCGAGGCCTGGTTGAGTTGCGTTAGTACTGTGTTAAAGCTCTCAAATTCAAAAAAGGGGCGAGGCCTGGTTGAGTTGCGTTAGTAGTGTGTTAAAACTCGCATATGCAAAAAAGGGGCGAGGCCTGGTTGAGTTGCGTTAGTAGTATGTTAAAACTCGCATATGCAAAAAAGGGGCGAGGCCTGGTTGAGTTGCGTTAGTAGCGTGTTAAAACTCGCATATGCAAAAAAGGGGCGAGGCCTGGTTGAGTTGCGTTAGTACTGTGTTAAAGCTCTCAAATTCAAAAAAGGGGCGAGGCCTGGTTGAGTTGCGTTAGTAGTGTGTTAAAACTCGCATATGCAAAAAAGGGGCGAGGCCTGGTTGAGTTGCGTTAGTACTGTGTTAAAGCTCTCAAATTCAAAAAAGGGGCGAGGCCTGGTTGAGTTGCGTTAGTAGTATGTTAAAACTCGCATATGCAAAAAAGGGGCGAGGCCTGGTTGAGTTGCGTTAGTACTGTGTTAAAGCTCTCAAATTCAAAAAAGGGGCGAGGCCTGGTTGAGTTGCGTTAGTAGTATGTTAAAACTCGCATATGCAAAAAAGGGGCGAGGCCTGGTTGAGTTGCGTTAGTAGTATGTTAAAACTCGCATATGCAAAAAAGGGGCGAGGCCTGGTTGAGTTGCGTTAGTAGTATGTTAAAACTCGCATATGCAAAAAAGGGGCGAGGCCTGGTTGAGTTGCGTTAGTAGTGTGTTAAAACTCGCATATGCAAAAAAGGGGCGAGGCCTGGTTGAGTTGCGTTAGTAGTGTGTTAAAACTCGCATATGCAAAAAAGGGGCGAGGCCTGGTTGAGTTGCGTTAGTAGCGTGTTAAAACTCGCATATGCAAAAAAGGGGCGAGGCCTGACTGAGTTGCGTTAATAGTGTGTTAAAACTCGCAGTTATGGTAATGAGCATGACATTTCCCCAAATACTCTCAAAACGGTTGACCAATCAACACAACACACTGGTCCATCCGACCAGAGCACATTGCACATTTCAGAAGGCGTGGCTACATAGAGACTGGAATTAAACATACTGACAGTTACTGACAGACTGAGAAGAGAGGTGCTGCAACAATGTCAAATATGTGAAAAAATAATGCACCTCTTACTGTAGACCCCAAAAATAAGACTGAAAAGGGCATAATAGGCCCCATTTAACATTTTTATTCATATGATTTTCGAATTCCTTGCCAAAAATTAAAAAGCGATCGTTAACTATACCTCTGTAATGGTAATACATTTAATGCATGCTAATCCAATTAAGACGCACAGGTTAGTTATAAAGCTGAACTCGGGATATAAGGATATTTCAAATAATCTGAATATCAGCAGATATATTAGTTTATCAATAGCCATAACATTTCCAAATAACATACACAGACAACCAGCCCAAGGGAGGAGATGGGTGTGAAGAGATCTACAGAGCTTGTTTTTTTTGTACAATATTTACAGCTAGTTTCCATCTGGCCTACTTATGGACGGTGTCAGCGCTTGGTAATCGAGCTTGGGATACACCTGACCGTGTGCGTGACACTATAGATGTCAGCACTGTATGTGCAGACATGTGATCATCTCAAAAGTTTAAGAGGTTTAGGATCACTCGCACCTGTGAAAAGATCTATTGTTCAAGTCCCTGTTGGCTTCTCTTCACTCATTTATATCAATTGATTTTGTTTAAACGTTCTACTCTAGCTTAGATATTTAGACAAAAATCGATTGAAAATCGACAGGATTGCAGCGGGTTCATTACTGAAATGAATCCCACATTGCTTGGTATTTCCAACTTCATCTTAAAGGGATAGTTCACTTTGAAATTCATTTTTGGTATGTTTTAGCTTACCTCAAGGGCATCCAAGATGTAGGGGTCTATGTTTCCGCTGTATTTTCAATTTTGATATTTTTAGGTCAAACCGTTCTTGTCTGTCAGTAATAAAATGAAGGTCTATGGTCACCACCTCAAAGAGCATGCACAGAGAAGTCCAAATTAAACATGATTTAATGACTAATCGTAAATGTAAGTACACATTGATGGTCTAAGACACGAAACGAGCGGTTTGTGTGAGAAAACGAACAGCATTCATATCGTTTTTACCTCTTGTAATCACAGCAACGTCCAAGTGATCTGAGGGCGTGGTCTGTGCAAACGCTGGAAAACGCCGGAAGTGATCCCTCGCGCGTGTACGTCACTCATTGTTTACACAGAGATTTTGGAAGCGTTACCCTTCACTGTGAAGATCTGAACATATTTAGATATACAGGAAATCGCAATGGAAGACGATTTCCTCAACAGACAACATTGACGATATATCAACAGACAACATTTAATTTTTTTCGCAACAGCGCAAGAGATCACTTCTGCCGCTTTCCGGCCTCAGATCACGTGGACGTGGCTGTGGTTACAAGAGGTAAAAACAAATACTGTTCGTTTTCTCACACAAACTGCTCGTTTAGTGTCTCAATGTACTTAAATTTTACGAGTCATTAAATCATGTTTAATTTGGACTTCTCTGTGCATGCTCTTTGAGGTGGTGACCATAGACCTCCATTATATGACTGAAAAACAAGAACAGTTTGACCTAAAAATATCAAAATCGAAACTACTGCGGAAACAAAAACACCTACTTCTCGGATTTCCTTGAGGCAAGCTAAAACCTACCAAAAATTCATTTCAAAGTGAACTATCCCTTTAATGGGATACACGTTGCAATACAGATGTTTGAAAACAACGCAGTGCAATCGATCGATAGTAACTGGATTGATTCGCGTTTAAGAGAATGAATCTCTCTTAGTTATTTATTCTCATAGAAGCATCTGAGAACTGGTTCTTTCAGGGCTGTTTTCAATAATGTTAATAACAATATTGTAAGAAAAGGAATGCATATGTGTCCTCCAGGACGACAAGCTGACAGTGACTCAGGCGGGATCAGCGAGCGGAGCGCCCCCAGTCCTGCACTTCCAGTACCAGTTGAGCGAGCGTCGAATCTCCAGCTGGGACACGGTTCTTTCAGACGATGCCCTCTACCTAGAAATCCCCGCTGGAGCTCTCCACAATGGCAGCAAAGAAGGGTACGTCGGGTTAATAATCTGTCTATATTGAAGCTGACGGCGTATCCGTCGGTCTCTACATGGTTCGCCTTTAACTGACGTTTTAAGGTCACATTAGAACAAACGGCTGGTTTTATTTCAGTCAAAAGCAGCTCGAGTTGGTTTTCCGTGTGGTTGTGAAATATGAAGCCGTTTTTGATGAAAGTTCTTCCAGTCATTCTTCATTTGGACTGGTCATGTCCGGTCATGTGCTGTCTTTGAGGTCACTGCAGGCATTAGAACAGAGTGTTTTACCTTCAACGAGCAGGTGGTGGACCGTCAGAAAGCATTAACTTAGTGTGTGTTCTGACTGAAGTTGTTCAGTGGCTAGTACATCTGCATTATTACATAAGATTTGCATTATGTAAAAGCAGCAGTGCGTCACCATCTCTCTCTCTCTGTCATTACTCTGCAGTTTCACCAGGCTTCTGGAGTTTGCAGAGGAGCAGTTGAAAGTCAGCTATGTGTTCCTGTGGCTTCACAAAAACAGAGACGATCGATGTAAGATACATTTAAACAAATATAATGATATAAATGTTGTCACCATTTACTCACCCTCCTATTGAACCAGTATGAGTGACTTTCTTTCTTCTGTGGAACTCAACCAAAGATTGTTTTCACCCATAATGGAAACTGAGGCTACAACCACATTAATCCGGATACATTTTAAATCTGTTTCTTTAAAAAAAAAAAGAATAATAATAATGTTTGTTTTGGTCTTTCGTCCACACCGAGATTGAATTTTATCTGGTAAAAGTTGTCTTTTTGAATACATTTGAAAACAGTGTTTTCATGTTGTAGTGTGAAGTGTTTAGTCATGCATATGGTACCCATATACTCTATATCTATAGATGTATTGGTATTGTTGGGCCTGCTATTCACTTACATAGTTTTGCTAAAGATATGTTTTACACCACACAATCTTCATATCACATAGCTGCAAAGATGACAATATTCACTCACAGTTGCTGTCCTGTTTATGTCCTGTCCTGTGTTTTATACAATACATGAAATACTGATTTTGAGGGACCAGTAAATGGTTGGAAATTTTGCTAATAAATGATCATTCCAGAAGAATTAGCGTGATGTCTTATCTCTCAGTGAGATTTTTTTTTTATCTCAGTGAGCTTTAAAAGGATAGTTTACTTTGGATTTAATTTTTGGTATGTTTTAGCTTACCTCAAGGGCATCCAAGATGTAGGTGTCTTTGTTTCCACAGTATTTTCAATTTTGATATTTTTAGGTCAAACCGTTCTTGTCAGTCATATAATGGAGGTCTATGGTCACCACCTCAAAGAGCATGCACAGAGAAGTCCAAATTAAACATGATTTAATGACTTGTAAATGAAAGTACACAGCGGTTTGTGTGAGAAAACATTTATTTATTTCATTTTTAAGTCTTGAAATCATAGCCACAAAGCGCCCGCGCCCTCAGATCAGTTGGACGTTGCTGTGGTAACAAGAGGTAAAAATTATATAAATACTGTTCGTTTTCTCACACAAACCGCTCGTTTCGTGTCTTAGGCCATCAATGTGTACTTACATTTACGAGTCATTAAATCATGTTTAATTTGGACTTCTCTGTGCATGCTCTTTGAGTTGGTGACCATAGACCTCCATTATATGACTGAGAGACAAGAACGTTTTGACCTAAAAATATCAAAATTGAAACTACTGCGGAAACAAAGACACCTACATCTTGGATGCCCTTGAGGCAAGATAAAACATACCAAAAAATATATTTCAAAGTGACTATCCCTTTAATGGCATTTTATCACATGCGCAGCAAGGGCTTTTAAACATTTTCAGATTTTTCAGTGTGGACAAGTTTTGGAAAACACTAAAAGCTAGTGTGTTTTGAAATGAAAATGCCATTTTCATTTTCAATATCCGGATTCATGTAGGTTGTCGGACTCCAAAAATATGGCTTATGCATATGACTTTCAGTGTCATATTTTGGAGCTTCAAATTCTGAGTTGTGTACAATCTGCAAAAAAGAAAGAAAGAAAGTCATATGCAACAACATGCAACATGAGTCAATTATAACAGAACCTGTTGTTTTAACTGGATAATGAATCAAATACTTACCATAATTCAGTAAACGAGGAATTGTCTTTGTCTCCACTTGTGCAGTGTCCATCATGAAGACCTTCCACTACATGGGTTTTGAAGTGGTGAAACCGGGTCACCCGCTGGTGCCAGCCCGGCCCGATCTTCTCTTCATGGTCTATTCCATAGACAGCAGTAGTTCTGATGAAGAGTGACTCTCCCTCACTCTTAAAATGCCCCCCACCCCTCTTGCTCCCCCGTCTCTGTTCCCACTTTATACCTCTGCATCAAAGTGACTTTTAGGACAGGGGAAGGGGCGAAGCTGGGCCATCTAACACTCACACCAATCTACTCTGATTGGTCGTTCCATCAGTAGGAGGTGGCTTGGTGCTAAAGCAGAAATCCTCTCTGTTAATCATCGCATATCAAACTGTCTATACTGTTGTGTACTCTTATCTATGGAACATTCAGATACAGATCGCAGACATGGTAGTGATCCTTTTTTACAGAAGGGAATGCATTTGTATTTGATTGTAAACTGTTTCCAGTGGCTGATGGTGGTGAAATCAGGAATTCATTTGTTTATTCCAGTTGACAACTGTAACTTTCACTAGGAAGCAAGCCGAAAAGCTCTCGGTAGCTCGGACTCGACTTCAACAGCACAATTAGATCTTAAAACACTCGCTAGGATTTATGCTGCGTTCCATACAACTTAGAATTTTAGAATTTTCACCTTCGTACTTAGAGTTGGACTTTTAGCTTGGAAAATTCTATGGAGATTGTGACATCACAGATGGCACCTGACCTGAGAGGTGCAGAGACAATGCTAAACATTCACTTTGACGCAAATAAAACGCATCGATGAGTCCATTTCCGAATAATAAAACCAAGAAACGTTGCAGTGACGTGGAAAACATATTAAATTACCCTCACTGTTGATGATCGCGCATCTATGAAAGCTAGCATTGCATATTACCGTTTTGTTTTTATGGCATCAGAATGTCTCTATTTTTGAACGTCAAAGATATTACGAACGAAAAATATTCCAGACCCCAACAATGCACTTGAGTGTGAGTTTAGGTTGGTTTAGATGACATTTTTCTCAGTCTGGTTTTGAGGTTTGCTTTTCACAGAGTGGAAGTTGTTCAATCAGGTCTGTCGCTTTTATTTCTTTTAAAATGAAGCCATACCTGAAAACTTCTAGACGCATGAGCATGTTTGTGATGAAATCATTCTAGTTTTAAGGTCCTCATTTTTATTTAGGGAGATGCATAGACCAGAGGTCTTCTACATGAGTCTTACCACATAGTCTATCACACACCTTTTGTCTTTACCATCCCAAACCCACAGGATCAAGAGAGCAACCCCACCCTCTGCCCCTCAGGGGCTTTACACAAGCACTTTAGGAAAACACAAGCAATTCAGCCCACGGTGCATTGCACATCCATTACAGGGAGATGTACTCTGAGCCGTCAAGGTGTCTTGCAGTGTTTAGTGAACTTGACATACTTGCCAAAGATAATGGTCTCCATTCAAATTTTTCTTCATATAAGACTGGTGAACCTACCATAGCAGCACCTTTTAGATTGCAGGCCTAGTCAGGTAAAACATGCAAAAACATTCCCTGGAGCGGAAGCCTCTGTTTCTTTGATTTTTGGTCATCTCTGTGGAAATCTGGTGCAATGAATTCAGTTCTGTATACTTCTCAGCAGGGTGGCCTTTAGGTTTTGCATGTGTAAATAGACCTTACCTTTCCTCATGGGCTGTGACAATAAGCTTTTAGAGAATGTTTTTTTTTTTTTTTTGTTCATCCACTTAAATTTTATTTGTTATCGATATGATTTTATTTTGTCTATTTTGATTGATTTGTTTTTGTAGTGTAGAAATTAGAGTAAATCAGATATCATTTATTGATCATCTACACTTGTATACCTTGAACTTTTTCCTTATGTCCAAATAAAACATGTGACAAACTTAAACTTCATGACTTACCTGTTGTTGTTTTTTTATTTTCCCACAAATAAAATCAATGAGACAGAAAATTAAATTATGGATGTTGATTAATGCAAGTACACGTTTGCCATGGAAAACACGAGAACTGTTAATGTAATAAATGTGCTTACCGTACCGTCTTTTGGATCTTCTAAGAAAAATGGTTCTTGCAAGTTGTTCGTCACTGAAAAACCAAACAATAATAATGATTAAGATTCATAATTAAGATTGAATTGTTAATGATGATAGTACAATTTAGTTGATGAGAAATAGTCATTTAGAATGTTTATAAGTTGTCAGGCTTCTAAAACAAAACTACATTTCCCATCATTCTCTGTGGCTAGACAAAATTAAAATACATGGAGCATAAACAACACATAAAATATGCATAGAAAAAATAATTAGTCATTGTAAAACATTCATGAAGTAATTGCATTTTATGAGAAATACTGTAACCGTAATAAATTGCTTAACTGCAACTGTTGCATCTTGAGACAAAACAATGACACATTTTAATGTCAGTGCAAGTTACTTTCAGTTAAAACAGCTCAAACCGGGGTAAACACTCATCTAAAGGATTATTAGGAACACCTGTTTGATTTCTCATTAATGTAATTATCTAATCAACCAATCACATGGCAGTTCCTTCAATACATTTAGTGGTGTAGTCCTGGTCAAGACAATCTCCTGAACTCCAAACTGAATGTCAGAATGGGAAAGAAAGGTGATTTAAGCAATTTTGAACGTGGCATGGTTGTTGGTGCCAGACGGGCCGGTCTGAGTATTTCACAATCTGCTCAGTTACTGGGATTTTCACAAACAACCATTTCTAGGGTTTACAAAGAATGGTGTGAAAAGGCAAAAACATCCAGTATGCGGCAGTCCTGTGGGCGAAAATGCCTTGTTGATGCTAGAGGTCAGAGGAGAATGGGCCGACTGATTCAAGCTGATAGAAGAGCAACTTTGACTGAAATAACCACTCGTTACAACCGAGGTATGCAGCAAAGCATTTGTAAAGCCACAACACACACAACCTCGAGGCGGATGGGCTACAACAGCAGAAGACAGTTGAAGACTGGAAAAATGTTGCCTGGTCTGATGAGTCTCGATTTCTGTTCAGACATTCAGATGGTAGAGTCAGAGTTTGGCGTAAACAGAATGAGAACATGGATCCATCATGCCTTGTTACCACTGTGCAGGCTGGTGGTGGTGGTGTAATGGGGTGGGTGATGTTTTCTTGGCACACTTTAGGCCCCTGAGTGCCAATTGGGCATCGTTTAAATGCCACGGCCTACCTGAGCATTGTTTCTGACCATGTCCATCCCTTTATGGCCACCATGTCCCCATCCTCTGATGGCTACTTCCAGCAGGATAATGCACCATGTCACAAAGCTCGAATCATTTTTTGGTTTCTTGAACATGAAAATGAGTTCACTGTACTAAAATGGCCCCCACAGTCACCAGATCTCAACCCAATAGAGCATCTTTGGGATGTGGTGGAACGGGAGCTTCGTGCCCTGGATGTGCATCCCACAAATCTCCATCAACTGCAAGATGCTATCCTATCAATTATGGGCCAACATTTCTAAAGAATGCTTTCAGCACCTTGTTGAATCAATGCCACGTAGAATTAAGGCAGTTCTGAAGACGAACACAGTATTAGGCCCCGTCCATACTACTGCGTTTTCGTTTAAAAACGGAGAATTAAAACGAAAACGATCTCCGTCCACACTAGCGTTTTACCTGCGTATTAGAATTTATCTCCGTCCACACTAAAACGACTGAAAACGTGGATCACGTGACCATTCACCAACACTAGGCATGCGCGCGCCGGTGTAAACAGTGGTTGGCGAATCAGGGAAAGATACGTCATGACTGATGACACCCAATCATAGAGCCGAGCGTGAGCCTCTGTGTCATCGTTTGTAAACTCCTCCGTTTTGTCTCGTCCACACTACAACGCCCTCCGGAGATTCAAAACGCAAAACGCAGCTGCAGCGTTTCTAAACTTCTCCGTTTTAGGTCTTCGTTTTTCCCGTTTTAGTGTGGACGGGAGGTGCAAACGTAGCAAAAGGTCTCCGTTTTTAAACGAAAACGCAGTAGTGTGGACGGGGCCTTAGTGTGGTGTTTCTAATAATCCTTCAGGTGAGTGTGTGTGTGTGTGTGTATATATCAAAGTTTAGGAATATGTTAACCTCAAAGCTAACACAAATCAAATGGTAATAAAATTACAAACCTTTGCTTGGTTATTTCTCAACCTCACTTGTTCCTGATCATCAGACATATCATCATCAGCAGTCCTGAGGGACCTTCAGAAACAGAAAAACTATGAGAAAGACTGACATGAACTGAACCATGATATCATAATAATCTCACCCATTAAATTGACCTAAATTCTCTCTAGCGAGAAATTCTTTAGCGTGTGACACGTTAAAATTTCTATGTTGCCGGGTTGATCTGCAAGCTTGTCTGTGTGTTCAGGTCTGACCTCTGAAACAGTAATCCATTTGAACGCTTATGCAACACGTGGCTAATATTCCCGCACTTCTTAGAAAGCCCACAAAATACATCGAGTCAGTCGAGAGATTACATTAAGCTAAGAGGAACAGGATGATGTGAGAGAACATTGTGCTTGGTACATTTTTCGTCTTCAAACCAAACGGTCTCCAGCCGTCAAAGTTTAAATTCTGCCTGGCTAAGTTACAGCTCTTCATGTTTAGGCATAAAAAGAGTAGTTCACTTTTCAAAAAAACGTTTGCTGATAATTTACTCACCCCCATGTCATCCAAGATGTCCATGTCTTTCTTTCTTCAGTCGAAAAGAAATTAAGGTATTTGATGAAAACATTCCAGGATTTTCTCCATGTAATGGACTTCAGAGGGAACCAAACGGTTCAAAATCCAAAATACACTTTCAGTACAAACTGCAAACAGTTCAAAAGGGCTTTAAACGATTCCAGACGATGAATAAGGGTCTTATCAAGCGAACAAACAAAACAAAGTTTAAGTTTTAAGCTCAAATGCTCGCCTTAATTGCTCTGTTCTGTGATGCACGTTCGTGACTCTCCTGACAAAATGAACGAATCTTTTTCCGAGTCAATTTGTTCGTTGAATGAACCAAATGACTCGGAAAATTATTCATTTTCCGAATAGTAGATGAAGAGTAGTATCTTTTGTGGCTGTTTGAACACATTTTTACCACATGAGCGTTTACACTACGAAAGCAATCCACTCGAATGTGTTTTGACTACCTCAGGTAGTGGTCTAAACTGGACAAGCTCAAAACGTATTGTAAACCCCGTTTAAACCTGTATTTAGAGTCCTCCACTTGGTATCCGATCGACCAAAACATCTTAATACCAAGTGTAAACAGATTCTATGGCATTTTGTGTTTACAATAGTACATTTTTGTACAGTTTATCTTAGCAAATACTTATAGTCTCTCACCCCACACCAACCTGAAAACTCTTGGTTACACAACACTTACATTAGCGGCATACATATTCGGATTAAAGCTTTTACATCTAATCTACTATTTATACATACACCACCAGCTGTGGGACGTCAAGTGAGGAAACCTCTAGAATTACATAACCAGACACATTAGATTATCAGAAACAAAACAACCCAGTTCAACTTTTCATTTTGTGTTTAATAAAGAAAATGACATGAACATACAGAGCAATATGAATTTCTTTAGGAATCCCGGCGGGCTTTTGAATTTTAATAGAAAACAAGTGCAGGTGTTTTATTTGTCTTTCTCCTTCTGTTCTTTGTCTTTCTTGTCCTTCTCCGCTTTGGCCTCTTCAGCCTCGTGTTTCTTGATGAGTTCTTCCACTTCCTTCTGCTTGAGGACTTTGATTCTGGTCTTGCCGTTCTCTCGTGTCAGTGTGGCGATCTCCACTGCAAAGATCAGCAGAAAACAATCAGATGTTTTTCAATGAAAGATTTTGAATCTACTGAAGCAACATCGGTAACACTTTACTTGAAGGGGTGTGCATAAGACTAACATGACACCTTCATACCCATGACATGACATATGTTATGAATATGAAGGAAGTTTTATGCATGTTTCGCAGTGTCATTCGCTCAGTTATGACATTTTATATACAAATATGATGTTGTTTGAGATGTCTTTATGACAACTTGACATTACTAAGACAACACAACCTGTCATAAACATGACATAGCAGATTAATTATCAAACTTAATAATCTTTAAAGGGATAGTTTCACCCAAAAATAAAAAAAAAATTCTGGCATAATTGACCCACCCTTGTTCCAAACCTGTATAAATGTTTCTATTGCTGAACACAAAGGATGATTTTTAAAGAATGTCGGGAGCCAAAAAGTTGATGGACCCCTTGACTTCCATATAGTACTTTTTTTTCATACTATGGAAGTCAATGAGTCCGTCAGCTGTTTAATTGCCAACATTCTTCAAAATATCTTCTTTTGTGTTCATACAGGTTTGGAACAAGGGTGAGTAAATTAAGACAGAATTTTTAATTTTTGGGAACCCTTTAAGAGTTTTATAGATTATCTGAATAGTCATTTAATTAGCAACAGCTTTTGGGGGGTGATAAACATTACTATTGTAAGCCCATTTATGCTTCAAAGTAAAAAGAAAGACTTTTGAGATATTTAAAACAATTGTTAAATAATGAATAGGTAATTGCGACTTCATATGTCACAACATCTTATTGTTAAGAAGAGTGTGTTGTTGCATGACAGTTTTGACAGCAGTGTTTGTTACTGTAGTTCAGCTGCATTAGCTGAGAGCTCAGATGGATTGTGGGTCTGTATATTGTTACATGATCATTCATAATGCAGAAGTCTGCTCTCCGCCAGACCGCCTCAATCCACACGCTAAAACATTTATTCCATCTCCGTCTCACTAAACACACACACACCTTTCTCTGCTGAGAGCTTGCTGACGTCCATGGTCTTGTTCAGTACTTTGACGGCGAGAGCGAGTGCAGCAGCCAGAGTCATCTCTCCCTCTTTATAGTCCTGCTTCAGCATCGACACAGCAGCCTACAACACACACACACACACACACACACCTCTGAACTGACGTCAATGTTCTTTTGTGATAACAAAACAGAAGTCTTTAATGGAGGACAGCGTGTCGTTGCCATCTACTGGCTGAATCACGATATTATTAGCTGATTTGTCAGGAAATTAATCAAAACTGGTTCTTTTTAAAGAATCAAACTGATTCATGATGCATTCATAAATCATTTAACTTTAAGAGGAACGCGCCACTCACTCCAAACAAAATGAATTATATTTGACCCAATCTAATATGATGATTTGCTGCTCAAGAAACATTTCTGACATGTATCGACACTACGTTAATCTAATTACCATCATATTTCTAAGATTCTATAAATACAATTAAACGCAAACATATAGAACATATTACATTTCTTCCACATTATAAATTGTTGGCCAATATTTTTGTGGAAACTAATCCATTTTTTTTAGCATTATTTGATAAATAGAAAGTCTTTTGTTACATAATAAATGTCCTTTCTGTCACTTTGTGAGAACAGAACTCAGCAACAGCCGAGTGACTATTTTTGAAATGATTCATTAAACCAAACGATTCAAATGAAATGAATCACTGATTCTTTTCAGCACTAGTTGGACAGTTTAAGCGTGTCACATGTTCAAAACGTGTGCGTTTCACTCACTGCGCTGTTGTTCCCGATGCACGTGGCTTTCCAGCCTCCATAGTTTCCACTGGGATCACTCTGATAGAGCTGGAATCCGTAGTGTTTGTCCCATCCCATATACAGCAGAGACACACCGAAGGGTCTTTTACCTGATAAAACACAGCCCAAATCTTCAACAGGATCCCGTTGGCAACCGATTAATAATGTACAACGCTTTTGATTTAGCTGTCGTACCTCCAAACTGTGTGTAGGCCTGTTTGATGTCACACAGGGCAGTGACCAGCTGCTCACAGGGGATTGGCTCCTGATACTGCAGGAGGTACCTGAACACACACGATCACATACAATATGAATCTCATATGTAAGAGATTCTCATATGTATTGTCTTATAACTACACAACGAGTCAGAATCATGCTTCACACACTCACCTCTGTGCGATGAGCCTCAGCTCGTTTGTGAGGACGTTGGCATCCGACGTAATCCCCGCCACACTGCAAGCCATGTCTCTGCGACACATTTTCAGCAATTAAAATATAGATAAAATATAAATGTTGGTTTAAAACTTCAATTTAAAAGCTTAAATAAGTTTAAATATGTAAACTAACACTTAAATCATGAAGCTAAAAATAACTATGTATAAGAAAGCACATAAAATGACTAAATAAAACCTAAATTAAAAATACCTTAACTAATTACATAAATAATAATTATTAGATAAATAAAAAAGACAACACAATAACTACCTGAAATAAGAATAATTTAATTAAGTACTAAAATGACTAAAACCTAAAAATAAAGCTTAATAGAAATATATATATAAAAAAAAACAAATGAGCACATAAATTACTAAAACTTAAACTTATTTCAGTTAGTTGTCAAGGCTAAGTTTGTTTTAGTTTAATTTAAGCAAAATAAAAATACTTAAAGGGTAACTAAACCCCTGGTCAGAGCCTGACTCCACCCACTAGCAATATTTGAAAAATGCTGAAAAAATGGGCAGACCCCAGCGGGGCTAGGGGGCGTGCACCTGAGACCCGCCGTGAGTGACAGCTGCTGTCAGACTCTAAAATAGAGCGAGACTAGTCTGGAGTGACTCAATAGCTGCCTTTGCAACAGAGCGGCCATTTGAAGTCGAGGACTTTTCTCCCTCACCTTCACCTTCACCTGAAGTGGATGAGGTGAATTGTATGTATACACAGGGCCAAATCCATTCGAGCTGCTGGCTCAAACTGCGGTCTTAACTCCCGCATCGCGACCGGCATCTGATGAGTTATGTCGTCGAGTTGATCTCAATAGCGCACGCTATTGATATTATGCCGCTATATGAAAAAATCCAGCAAAATGCACCGGCTCGTTTGTCGACCCTAGAGGATTAACTTTATCCGATTCCTAACCATAAATTGTGATTAAAATATCCACCATGATCACTCACATCAAGACGCCGCTGCGGTGGAGGAGTCCATGCAGGACGAGCAGTGTTTGGCACTGCGTGTGCAGCTGTGTGGAGAAGCCCATGTCCACCTCTATTCCGTTACTATCCTGATCACTGTACTAAACACTGATAAAATCTATGCTAACTTGAAGCTATCCTAACTGTACTATGCTACTAGCTACACAAAATAATCTAAATTATCTATATAATGCTATGCTAAATAGATGCAACAATACCCTATCCTGGTCGTTTTTCAAAAATAATCTAAATAACTATATAAATGGCTATGCTAACTAGATGCTATTATATGCTATAGTATCCTGATCGTTTTCAATATTCATAAATCCAACTCCTGACTCGCTACAGTAGTTTTGACGGAACCAGATGCTTTTATACCAGGGCTGCCAAGGCGTGGTGAGCTCGCACCAAGGGGTGTGACAGAGTGCGTCTGAGAGTTCGCTACGTCAGCAAGTACCCCTACTGCAGGAGCTTTCCGTTTAACCTGAAGAGGGCAGCACTCAGACGTTTTTACACCATATATTTGAAAATCAAAACACTTTATACTCAATTGTCAAAAAATGTACTCGAATCAATGAACAGCATTTATGAAGCTCCATTCTTACAGATCATTAACTAAAAAAAGTTGTTTTGGTGTTTAGTTACCCTTTAAAAGACAAAACTT
>NW_024121155.1:12326841-12354341 GCF_016745375.1 Pimephales promelas
AAATATATTTTTTAAAAATGCTAGTGGTATTTTTTTGTTTTAGTAATAGTTGTCGTTAATGATTTTTATTTTATTTATAAATTGTATTAATAAATAATTAATCCACTTAATTTACTTTTCATATTTTTTATTTCTGTTTAATTGATAAATATTACATAATATAATATATAGACATATTTCATAAATTATGTAATACATATTTTAATACACATTATTTATTTTTATTCACTTTATTTTTATCATTTAATAAATTGTATTTTTTTTATTTGTATTTTGAATTGTAAAAAATGTGATATTAAAATATTATATTACTCATTTTTTTATTATAAATATATTTTTTAAATGTTAGAGGTATTTTTTTTGTTTTAGTAATAGTTGTCGTTAATGATTGTTATTTTATTTATAAATTGTATTAATAAATAATTAATCCACTTAATTTATTTTTCATATTTTTTATTTCTGTTTAATTGATAAATATTACATAATATAATATATATATATATATATTTCATAAATAATATAATACATATTTTAATACACATTATATATATATATATATCAGAGTATGATTATGACATAATATAAAATATATCAGAGTATGATTATGACTTAATATTATATATATATATATATATTTATTATAGGATTAGAAGAACACAAAAAACCTACAAAAGCTCATTAAATAAAACGTATTGAATATTTATAAATAAAAATATAAAATAAAAACAATAAATACTAAAGAAATGTTTAAAATATACATTTTACAATTATACACAATTTATAAATATTTTTTTTTTTACTACATCTTTCGTTTTAGTGATAGATTCCATTACCAATAATAACCTTGGTGTGCACAAGTACCTGCATCTAATATTGTGTGTATGTTGTGTGTACCCGAGTTTCTTGAGGAAGGGCAGGACTCCGCTGGTGTTCAGGTAATGTGTGACGGTTCCACCGCCGGGCACCAGACTGGTCCTGATGTACGGTTTTACCGTTAGACCAGCCTCGACGGCTTTCTTCGCTAATAGACCTGAACAAAACACAAGACGTACACGTGAGATGCACTAAACACTGCGCAACCAGCGCACACCAGATCTACAGATGTCCTGACGCCTAACCTGCGGCCAGCATGACGGACGGGTTGCAGTTATTGGTGCAGCTGATGATGGCAGCGATGACGACGGATCCGTGTGCCAGGTTGTACTCAGCCCCCTCATGCAGGAACGGGACCAGAGCTGCCTGCTTGTCTTTGGATATGTGGAAGCCCTTAAAACCCACCTACACATACATGGACGGCACAAAAACAAACCCAGCTAGCAACTTGGTACCATTACTTAATTGACAAATACTTTGTGTATGCTAATATGTGCATTTACCTTTTCATTCAGGCAGTTAATAAAGTCTTCCTTCATGCAAGACACGGCCACTCTATCCTGTGGCCGTTTGGGTCCGCTGACATGAGGCACAATGGAGCTCAGGTTCATCTCGATGACCTACGACACCGACCACATCACATTTGTTAACAACTGACCTATGAGGTTCCTCAATGATTTACACTACCTTTCAAAAGATTTTAAGATTTCTTTTAATCAGCAAGGATGCATTTAATTGATTAAAAGTGACAGAAATGTTCATTAAAAAATAAATGAACCAACCTCCGAATACTGCGGCTCTTCTGATTGTTCATCGTAGGTTCTGAAGAGTTTGATAGCCTTTAGGTAGTCTTCTAAAACCACAAGCTTCTCCTCACTGCAGACTGATCAGAAAAATATGTGTGCGTCAAATTACACCCTCGATATCACTTCAGTATTTTTAGTCTTCAGTACAAAGAGCAGTCCATACTGGTGTGTTTAAAGTGCTGCAGGGTGATGTCATCCACAGGAAAGAAGCTCACGGTGGCGCTGTACTCCGGGCACATGTTAGCGATAGTGGTCCGATCAGAAGCCGAGAGCTGCGGTACACCAGGCCCAAAGAACTCCACAAACTTCCCGTCGATTCCCGCATGACGCAGATGCTGAAACACAAAGGTCAGACAGTGAATGATATGTTATTTCTTCAGATACAAACTCACTGCAGACCTCGCTGTACCTTTGTAATGCCCAGTACGATATCAATGGACGTTGCAAGAGGACTGATGGTCCCAAAGAGTTTACAGCCGACAACCTGTGGCAAAGTTAAGGACACTGGCTGACCTAACATGACCGCCTCTGATTCAATGCCTCCGACTCCTGAAAGAGAGCGACATCGTGAGGAAAACAAAACAGAAGATTTCACTAATGATAACAGTAACTTGTGACATCGTGCTCACCCCAGCCCAGGATCCCGAGGCCGTTGATCATGGTGGTGTGGGAGTCCGTTCCCACCACGCTGTCTGGATAAATAAACCCCTCCCTTTCCTGTACCACCTGACACAGGTACTCTAGGTTCACCTGATGCACTGTGTTGATGTCTGGAGGAACCACGTTGATGTTTTTGAAGGCTTTTGAACACCACTGGAGAGAGAGAGAACGGTCACAAACTCAAGACTTACACTACTGTTCAAAGGATATGTCTCATATGCTCACCAAGGCTGCATTTATTTGATCAAAAACAGTAATACTATGAATTATTGCAATTTAAAATAACTGTTTTCTATTTGAATATATTTCAAAACAATTTATTACTGTGATGGGAAGCAAAATTTTCAGCATCATTACTCCAGTCTTCAGCATCACATGATCCTTGAGAAATCATGCTGATTTGCTGCTCATGAAACTTTTATTATTATCCCTAAATGTTGAAAACAGCGATGCGAATGGCATGTAATGTTGTCTTTGTGTAGATATAAATCACTGAAAACTCACCTTAAAGAACTCTAATCTCTCTTTGTTTCTGGTTAGCTCCATCTCTTGATTCCTGATCATAGTTTCAGGCCTGTGTGCGTCAGACAGAAATCAGCACATCAGTGAAAGCAAACTGAGTCATGTGAGAGCGTGTATTAGTATGGACTTGTTATTCAATGTATCGTATTCCTAAATGATGTAAGGTATACACTATCTTAAAGGTGCATTGCGCAAGTCTCTGAGTTTTTGCAGAACTACGCCCCCTCTGGCGACAAGCGAAACTGCAACCAGAGGTGTGCACGCTCATGGACAACTCGCTAGGGGTTGAACGACTTCAGATTTTTTGAAGTCGACTGTTACGACATCAAAGTCGAGTCGACGTCGACTAGTCGCTGACATCATTCATGTGACGGATTTGCAACATGCCACGATATGCAATTAATTAACCGAAAATTATACAGAAGCTGACAGCTCATAATGGGTCCGTTTACACCTGGACACTTCATGGATTCCATTTACACCTGGTCACATAAATGTGTTTTCGCAAAACGGATTTAAATCCGATATTCAATCAACGCACTATATGCAGATTTAACGGAGTTCACATCATCGAAAAGCAACAGAAATGATCTGCGTGTTTCGTCATGCTTTTACTTTCGTTTTCAACAATATAGTGCTAAGATAGTATTTCCATTACTGTGCTAAGATAGTATTTCCATAGACTTTATGTACCAATGTACCACTGCTTTCTTGCTGCAATGACCCTCTGGGCTCTTCAACTCTTGTCGTCTGGAATGCGGCCAAATAGTATAAAAATTAGCGCAATCATATAGTGTCACATGATCAACGCGACTAGTCAACGTCAAGCTTAAAGCGTCACGGCATTGCATTAAGGTCGACTAGTCAGTTCAACCCCTACCACAAGCACAAATTTTTTTGTTACAGTCATAATGTGTTCAGAGGTAATAAAGTTATAAATCTGCAAGTCATTTTAAATATATGAAAGGAAAGGCATTTGAGTAAATTACACACTTATGTGTGTGTGTGTGTGTGTGTGTGTGTGTGTGTGTGTGTGTGTGTGTGTGTGTGTGAACGGGGTAGTAGAAAACTTCGGTTTTTGTTTCCATCTATCTCCATGTTGAACTGTTTTATGCGTTTACTGTATCCACATATGATTGTATTATTATGGAAACACGTTCATGAACAATATAAGTCATTACTTTGTAGTTGACTAAAGTTTTGTCGCTCGAATTGTCTTCGTTTATACGGAGAATGGCGGCGAATACACAAACCTGCCAGACATAGCCAGGTGAGCTTGACGTCACAAACTCCGTCCCGAATCCCTCTTATTTATTTTACTGTACAGGATTATAGAGGTTATCGCAGTGATCAGAGAAGGGCTCATTCAGCTCATCAGGCAATTGTTTAAGCATGTATGGGTTAGAAAAACGGCTATTTTTAACATTAAATGTTGCACACTGCACCTTTAAATGGTCAACTCTATGATGCTCCCTTCATATTCTTGCTATATCTTCTGAGACAAAGATACTAATAAACTTGAGAGAAACTCTCTCAGCGCTGAGTTCATTGTTCATTCAAATGCTAATTGCTAAAGGACTAGAATGAGGCACATAGAACCTTAAATCTAACAGTGTGTGCGAGGTGTAGACGTACTCTGACACGGGCTGCAGGTGGAAGGGGCACAGGGGGGGTGTGTTCTCTATCTGCACTGCTGCGGTTCTGCCACTGGGGGCGTCCGAGCAGGAGGCTTTACTGCAGCCTCCCCGATGACCCGGGCGTTGACCTGTACAGTGACTCCCTCGCGGAGATGGTCGACCGGCAGGAGATCTGACAGCGGCACCTTGACTCTCATCCACGGGGATTGAAGGGCTCTGGATGCCACTGAGAAATGAGGTAAACCGTGGTTAGTGATTTTGACGCTTGACAGTGAAAACTTAAGTTCATAAAAAGAGACTGTTTACATTTCACAATACATCACTACCCTAATTACTGTGTACATTGGGACGTCTGGGCATAATCATTGTTTGTTAATGCTGTAATTATTGGTTTTTAAACATAAATACTGTTTTAATCCCTTCTCAAGCCCATGTGTTCACTCTCACCATTTGCTGTAGTCGATCTGCAGCGAATGATCTACGATGAGGTCTGTGGGGCATCTGGGGTTCACCAGGTTTGGATCAACCCCCTGTTTAGCTAAAGCATCTCTCATGGCTGCCAGATCCACCATAGCAGGAATTCCCCTGTGAAGAAACACAATGGAGGCATCAGGACACATCCAACTTTATGAACAGGCCCAGTTAATATGCAGATATTATAAATATAACAATATGGCTTAGTGTTATAATCAAACTGTAAAGGCTGTGACTGAATTAAATGTATGCGCTGTATGTTTAGCGCTGCACCGTGTTCTTAAACCTGGATTTTTTTTAATCACAATTTGATTTCTTTTCCACAAATCGTGTATCCCTATTTGATAATGGGGTGGTGATGGCACAGTGGATAAGACACATGCCTTTGGTGTGAGAGACCCGGGTCCCTGAGCAAGACACTTAACCCCTAGTTGCTCCAGAGGTGTGCGACCTCTGACATATATAGCAATAGTAAGTCACTTTGGATAAAAGCGTCAGCTAAATGAATAACTCACGTAAAATCCTGCAGCAGAACCCTGGCGGGAGAGAACACCACCTCGGCCTGGTTCTGCTGCGTCTGCCAGTCCAAAATATTAGAGACATCCTCTGTCTTTATGTAGAACCCGTCACACTTCCGAATGGCGGACTCCAGGAGAACCCGCATGCAGAACGGCAGTTTCTCTACAAGAAAAAGAGCCAGTTAGTGCTTTTGCAAGACTTTACATTTTTCTTATAAGTGATGTCAGTTGTATCTATGCATGAATTATTTAGTTAAAGACCCTAACTCACCATATCTGGCATCATCACTGAGCTTCAGTGGGTTGAAATACCTCAGCTCTTCATATTGTTCGCTCCGGAGAGTTTCGATCAAATCGCCAAACGGATGTTCTGTAGAGAATACAAGCCTTTATTGAGCATTTTGGTGAAAAACACTGAGAAGGAGCTGATAAATTTGTGCAACAGAGACGGAAAAGAATCGGATTTGAGTTTGTCCTGCAACAACCAAACAGAATCAGACTACAGCAGACCTGCAGGCCTCATATAACAATTCACAATTCACCTACTTATGGCTATGCCCTAAAACAATGTACTTTTTTTGTGAAGATAAAGTATATACTTTTGAGTGTGCTACTTTTAGTGCAGAATAGTACGCAAGCTTTGGAATATACTACTCCGTCATGATTGTCTTTTGAAACATTTGTTAAAGAACCGCTCACCTATAAAGTTTATTTTTGAAGGACACAGACATCCTTTATCAAAATGGTGTATAAAAAAAAGCCATTTACTGTGCGTTTTGGGGTGTACTTTGTTTAGATCCAGGATTGCATTGAAAAACACTGTTGGAATAGTTGAATATATCTCTCTCTCACACACACACACACAACAAGTAACTTCCACAGAGTGATCCTAATAGACACACAGAAGTGAAACAGGTTGTGTTAGAATTTCACCAACACTGTTTGCAGTGAGATCTGTATACTGTCAGAAGACATTTCAAAAACATGTCCATCATTCCTATCCATGCAGAAATAAAATGTGTGTGACGGTTCTCTAAACCAAGAGAGGACAACAAAACTAAATCCTGATATAAAACACACAGCAGTGTATTTCAGCAGTCCCAGTGTGATCGCATGTGTGGAGGAAGATGAACAAGCACAGACACACACTTATCACTCACACCCTGCGTCTGCTGCACATGTTAGATTAGGTTAGATAAAACTGCAGCAAAGGAACACAAACTTGCATCCACCACATAATATGCATGAACATAAAAATACCCTGATCTTTATTTACGACACGGAAGATAAAGACACTGGGTGCGAAAAGTAAATAACACACTCGCTGACAGACAAGCAGATTACAGCAGGATCAGAGCGCTAACGTGAAGAAAGAACACACTTTCTAATACCTTCTTCTATCATCATTTAAATTTATATTTATTTATTTATTGTTGGAGAGCTAGATGTTATTTTAGTAACGTCAGCATGATGAAGAAGTGTAAGCAACTAGAAAAATATAATATTCACAACAAGTGTTTATCTAAAAAAAAAAAGGCCAAATGTGTTTAGAATCATAATGTTCCTAAAACATCCACACAATGCTTTACAGTTTAGGAGACCTTGGGAACCAAATGTTGGAAGCAAAAAAAAAAAGTGGTTGGGTCCTCCACCAGAAAAATGTTACTGGAACAAATGCCATTTCATGTATTCTGGTGCCTTTTAATTAAACAAATAAACTAAACTCCACTTCACGTTGTGCATTAAAACGCACAGCTATCCGTGGATTATCCCACTGCTGAAACCATGGTCATTTGCCAGCATTTGACAACTTAAATCTGTTATTGATGTTTGTAACGCAATATTTCACTGGAAGGGTAAAACGGCTTGTTGAGAAATATGATGACTCAGCAGAAATGCATGTAGTTTCATTTATTAGGCCATTGCTCAAGTGGAATGATTTTGACTGATGGTGCTCTGAAACAGGCATATAAGTGAGTTCATCCAATATCATTGGTCTTAAAAGGTGGGTGGGTCTTGTCCCATCCATATACAATGATTCCCATAAAGTGTATACCTGCTGTGACTTGCTTTTCAAGACTAAGTTAATTTTAAGACACTAATACATTAAGCTATTTAAACAAACCAGCTCATTTAAAGGGATAGTTCACCCAAAAATTTAAATTCTGTCATTAATTACTCACCCTCATGTTTTTGTTTTTTTATGATGTCTTTACTACATTTCTGGACCTTGAAAGTGACAGTTGCATTGACTGTCAATGGAGGGACAGAAAGCGCTAAGATCTCACCAAAAAGATCTTCATTTTTGTTTCGAAGATGAATGAAAGTCTTAATGGTTTGCATTGCAACGACATGAGGGTGAGTGATTAATGACGAGTTGAGTCTTAATCTTCGGGGTAGCTATTACCATTTAATATAATAATTTGTCTAGAATCACCTTTTTCCAAAAAGTTCCCCCCCCCCCAAAAGTTTAATGTTTATGAACCGTTTACACCAGAGAGAACAACCTCATTAGAAGACCACGTAATTGTATAATTGTGAAGAAATAAATACAAAGAAGTGTGCTTTTCCCTTACAAACGTTGTTATCTGTGCCAGTAACATGGTATAGATCAATTAGAAAATACAATTCTTAATACTTCTTCAAAAATCAGATATAATACACATAATGGTACTGAATAATTACTATATTAGAATACTTTGGCATAGCACAGCAAAGTAAGAACACTATGGAATTAACATAGTTAACAAAAAATTAACAAAATTAACAAAAAATGCATGGTAGTACCATGGTACATGTGTGTTATTGTAAACAACATAATAATCGAGCATCCTGCATTATAAGATTCATTGTGCATTGTTCCTATTAAGCTGCCTGGCTAGACAATATTTTGGACATTAAAGACGCGTTAAACTGAAGCTGTCAAGCTCGGCATCTCATTGAGTTGACACACATCAGTTTTAGATCGCGTGAGCTGCATCATGTATTCGCACGCGAGAATGGACGTCAGTCGCTCTCTCTCGCCGCTAGCCGCAGTGCTAACGACAAAACCGACTCTTTCATCCTTTTAAAAGTGAATATTTGAGGACTGCTTTGACACACATTTGTGACTTCGCATATAACCGGTTACATACTTCTCTGTCAGAGCGTAAATGAGATAAATATTGTTATTTTTTTGTCATTTAAAACCCGTACTTACCGTTCTGAGGTGAACCCAGCGCCATGATGAGTTCTGATATTAACACGACTCCAGTCGCTCGAGCCACACCAGCAGCCAACCGGCGAACAGTTCCTCCCTGGAGAACTGTCCAATCAGCTAAAAGCATCTAGCACATCGCTATCCAATCAACAAACACTACCCTTCATCACTTTTATTAATTAATAATGATTTATTGAAATGATTTTATATATACTATATAACATATAGCTTAAAATCATTTTAATAGACAAGTAGCAATTTTACAGTAATAGACAATGTAAAGATTGTTAATTGTAAAAAGAAATTGTTTTTCGTGTTATTTTTTCATTTGTATAATATTAGTATAGTATATATAAAATATAGTATAAAATATAGAATAGTATGTGTATATACTAAATTTTATATTTCTTCCTGTGTCAATGACCATCAGCAGGCAGCAGAGGTCGCTCGCGGTCGCTCGTCCTGTCAGTGACGTTTGAGCATGCGCCGGAAGTGTGGCGGAGCAAGTGCTCGGCTCGATCGACATGACTTTTCATCAGGAGCTGCAGGCCGCTGATCGATCAGAGAAAATGCATTTTTTAGAGGAATATTAGCGGATTTATCTCATGACAGGACCGCACAGATCCGTTTGAGGCCGCTGGATGGAGAAACAGCAAATATGGCGAGCTAACCGAGTGAGTTACTGTGTGTCCGGGAGGTCAAATGAAGTGTCATGTAATTCTGACGGGCGAGATTTTTTTTTTTGCCGGGGTGTCAGGTCTGTCAGGTGGTATATTGTCTTGTGTAATGCGCATGTGCAGTTCTAGAGGGCCGGCGACATAAGTGACATTTATCCATGTACTGCATTTATAAGAGTAAGGTCTAATTAGGATACATTCTGTCAAAAAGATATTTTCTTTCTACAATTGTACGATTGTTAAGTCCTTTTGGGATAGTATGATCGTATGAGTGGTTGAAGACAAAACATGGAATACCTGCTTTTGACTATCACATTGTTAAATTTGGACTACAAAAATATTGAATCTTTCGTTCATCTTAAGAATTAAAGATATTTTTAATGAAATCTGAGAACTTTCTGTCCCTCCATTGACAGCTACGCAACTACCACTTTGACGCTTTAAACTTTAAAAAGTTCATGAAGAGATCGTAAAACTAATTCATATTAATTGAGTGGTTGTTTTGTCCAATTTTTCTGGACTTTAAAATCACTTTATATGATGAACAGATTGAATTTAGGCTTTTGTTCACATATAAACATTAATTTTTCATCAATTATTCACACATAAATATTAATGTAATCAAAAATATCTTAAAATATGAAAGTCTTATTTTAATTTGGAACAGCATGATGGTGAATAATTAATGACAGAATTTTTTATTTTGGGGTGGAGTAACCCTAACCTTTTTATAACAAGAAAAATAAATAAATAAAATACATTGCTATGATGGCTAAAATGCATAGTTCACATCTCAGATGTTATATATCATACACTATGTTTTGTTTACACGTGTCAAGACATTATCTCTGCAGAAGAACATTACCCAGCTGTCACATGACATTTGAACTCTGTACCTTCAGCTCTATGACAAAACATTTGTCATTTCAGGTTATGCGGGAGAGGAGCGAGTGTGCGTGCGTGTGATTTAGTGTGTGAGGTCATCGGCCGCAATGATGCAACAGAAGCGCAACATTCAGATCATTGAATGGGAGGATCTGGACAAGAGGAAGTTCTACTCGCTGGGCGTCTTCATGACCATGACCACGCGGGCCGCCGTCTACCCGTTCACCCTGATCCGCACCAGACTGCAGGTGCAGAAGGGCAAGTCGCTCTATAACGGCACCTTCGACGCCTTCTGTAAGATTCTGAAGGCCGAGGGGGCGCGTGGCCTTTACCGAGGGTTCATGGTCAACTCGTTCACACTGATCTCAGGTCAGGCCTACATCACTACCTACGAGTTGGTAAGGAAATATGTGTCCTGTTACACGTCCGATAACACGGTTAAGTCTCTGGTGGCGGGCGGAGCGGCGTCACTGGTGGCCCAAAGCATCACGGTGCCCATCGACGTGGTGTCCCAGCAGCTGATGGTGCAGGGGCAGGGGTGTCAGCTCACACGCTTCAAACTCAAACCCAAGATGGCGATGACCACGTCCAAAAACAAAATCACATTTGGTCAGACCAGAGACATTGCGGTTCTGATTTTTCACACGGATGGATTTCGGGGTTTTTATCGCGGATATGTGGCGTCCCTGCTCACCTACATACCCAACAGCGCCGTCTGGTGGCCCTTTTATCACTTTTATGGAGGTAAAGAAAATAAATATTTAGTGATGCATCAAAATTGTTTTTCTTAAAGCAGCATTAGGTAACTTTTGAAATTTTGCTCTCGGGGTCCCCCTACAGTTGGGAAACAGTATTGTCCGTGTCCGCCTAATCATGTATTATTTACTTGCAAGAATGTAGCCCTACCAAAATTACACACACCGTTAAGACATAGGCTCACTGATTTATTTAGTTTTTGACGGCCAGCATCGGTCGGGCACCCCTCCTCCTCCTTTAGCTGGACCAATATTGATCCTTGTCCTGCCTTTTATTTGGTCACTCTCCCTTTTTCTCTTTCTACTGACCTCCGACAAAACCTTTGGCTTCTTGGTTTTACATGCTGCTTCAGCCATGACAACATACAGAGGGAAAAAAAAAAAAAAAACGCTCATTGGGTTCGCACGTTAGAATTTGAGGAAGTGTGGGAAGTGATGTGTGCCGTAAAGCAGTCAAATTTTGTAGTTTTTTTTGTGTGCTTGGGTTCCTACCCGAAACCCGAAGTTACATAGTGCCAGTGAAAGCGATACAGACACTGTCATGCTATTGTAAGTTTATGTACCATCATGTACCACCAAAATATTATAAAGGTTGAAAAAGTTACATAGTGCTGCTTTAAAGTCCACATTTATGAAATTAAAGTAGGGCCGTCAAACGATTAATCATGATTAATCACATCCAAAATAAAAGTTTGTGTTTACATAATATATGTGGGTGCACTGTGTATAATTATTTAGTATATATATATAAAAAAACACACATGCATGTATATTTAAGAAAATAATATTTTTTATGTACAACATATTTATATTTATATATAATGTATTAGTAAATTATATATAAATCTATATACAGTATAAACATGAAAATATTTCTTAAATATATACAAGCATG
Organism: Pimephales promelas; assembly: GCF_016745375.1. Next base: position 12,338,743 of record NW_024121155.1, read on the forward strand.
TGTGTGTATTTATATATATAAAATAATTATACACAGTGCACCCACATATATTATGTAAACACAAACTTTTATCTTGGATGCGATTAATTAAATTAAAGTAATCGACGCCGATTATGTCATTAATGAACAAATAAGCCTGAACCTCTTTTAGTTACCTTTCAGTACTGTTTTATTGATAAATCACAGAACAGTGTTTATGTTTCCGTGTGCCCGTGATGTGCGAGCGAGTTACAATGCTGCAACGCATTTGTTTAGAACGCAGATTAATTAACATGTACAAATTCACTTTGAAATTAATTTGTGGTATGTTTTAGCTTACCTCAAGGGCATCCAAGATGTAGGTGTCTTTAATAGGTGTCATATAATGCAGGTCTATGGTCACCACCTCAAAGAGCATGCACAGAGAAGTCCAAATTAAACATGATTAAATGACTCGTAAATGTAAGTACACATTGATGGCCTAAGACACGAAACGAGCGGTTTGTGTGAGAAAACGAACAGTGTTTATATCGTTTTTACCTCTTGTAATCACAGCCACGTCCAACTGATCTGAGGGTGCGAGTAGGTTGTTTAACTATTAACATTTAAACACACTGTGTGTGTTTCCAGAGCAGCTCTCTAAACTGGCCCCTGCCGACTGTCCGCACCTCCTCCTGCAGGCCGTGGCGGGACCGATGGCTGCCGCGACAGCCTCCACCCTGACCAACCCTATGGACGTGGTCCGAGCCAGAGTACAGGTACGAACACAGCCAAATCAGTCACTTTAAAGTGCCTCTATTATGCTTTTTCAAATATTAAATTGCATACAGCATGTACTAAAGCTGTTTGTGAATGTAAAATGCCTTTTTTAAAGACCAAAGTGCTTGACAAATAAAGAGATGGTATCTTTAAGAATTCTATATGTAAATGAGCTCTATTATAAACTAACCTGACTTATCTCTGTGTACTGATGAAGTTGATAGACACTGTTGATCATCATCAGGTTCAGGTTGGAGTTAATCATTTTGATAATGTGATCATATCACATGTTTTTGCTACAAATAGTATATCACACTTCTATTTAAAAAAGCAACAACTGTTCTTGTCTTTCAAAATGTGGCTCTTTAAAATGCATTATCATGTAATAATTGTGATAAATACAGAGTTGAGCTTTGTGAGATAATACACTGCGCGCGTGTTTGCAGGTTGAAGGTCGTTCGTCTGTGATCGAGACGTTTAAGCAGCTCCTGGCCGAAGAGGGAGCGTGGGGTCTCACGAAGGGTCTCTCTGCACGCATCATTTCCTCCTTGCCCACGTCTGTCATGATCGTCATCGGTTACGAGACACTGAAGAGACTCAGTCTGCGTCCTGAACTGGTGGACACTAGACACTGGTGAAAACACTGACGCTATACCTCAGCCTTTTAAACAGATGCCTTTTTTATTTTCTCACCATTTATAAGGACCAGGCAAATGTGAATCTATTTCCTTTCTGGTGGATTTTGTATATTTTGTGACCTTTCTTCTGTTCCCGTGAACTCTGGCCCATACTAGTATTTTGTAACGAGACGTCATGGAGCTCCTTATTTGTCTTTTTCGCCTGGTATGTGTTTGTTTATCAGAGGTTTTGAAGTGAAAAATACTTTGACATGGTGAATTTGAGACTTTCTGGTGAATCTCATGCAGTGCCCTTCACTTCATATGACGGGAAGTGAGGTAATCACATCTGTTACATGCTAGGAAGAATGAGTCCGAAATCTTAAAAATGCTGCCCTCGGAGGATGATTTCCAAGGCATCAAGAAAAGCAACGTTAGCTTTACTTCCTGTCTCCTGAGAAACCTTCATCTGATCCATTTTTTAAGGCAGTACAGATGTATCCTTCGCTGCCTTTGATATCCCACAGTCCGGTGCTTTCCATCCCATGACAGTTGAGCTAAAAAATAAATATGGTGCCTGAAAGTTGTGGTTGGTGGTCAGTTTGTTTGTAAATGTACGTTTTTGACCAACATGTACAGATAGATATTACTGTTGTATTAAATATTTGCTTAACAACAAAGCTCGCTCTATTTTGCTGTAGATTTTTAGTCCGTTACACACTGCCTCAGAAGTTTGTGAAATCAGGCAACCTTTGTGCGCAAACGTCGCCTGTAATCATTGCCTGATAAGGCAACAAGTCAGCAGCCTACGTTTTGGGACGCAGCCCATAGATGGACTTTAAACATTTGAAACCATTGGGAATTTTTAATTTTCTGATTTTCAGGTTGTGAGATCACACACTGTACGTTTTAAACCCTGGGTTTGTGCCGGTGTTCACACAGAATGCGTTTTTGCTGAGGCCAAGTCTGCTTTTCTCCTTTATTTTTCGATTTAATAGATCTCCAGGGAACTGGTTAATTTTTTTTTATTTATAACTGGCTATATAAATTGTTGTTTAGCACATTACTATTTGTTTCCAACGTCAATTATTGCACATTAAAAATATATAACGTAGATAAAATCTCGCTAGCTAACCACAAAATGTTAGCCGGAGTAAGAACCAATCAAAGGTCGTGTTGTTACCTTGTCAATTTGAGTTGGCCAATCACATCATAATTTGAACCTTTTTACAGTCCTGAACCGGTGCCCGAAGACGTGTGAAAGTTTCTGACTGTAGAAAAGTAATGAATATCTAATAAGGCAAGCCTTGACTAAAGATTGCTGTAAGTTATTCATGGTTTTGGAAATATCAGTGCAAATTTATTGTGAAATTCATGACTGCAAAGATTTAAAGCAAATACAAATTTACTAATAGTATAATATCCTATTGGCTTGAAGCTGCTCTTTGTGTGCAACAGGATAAATCATGTAAATTAATTTCTGAACCCAGGGTTCAAATTGTGTGAAAAACATTAGTCAGAAACTTAGAAAGTATCATGTTCTACTGTATGATAATTCATCCTCATTTGGACTATATTATACCCTGTCTTTCACTTTCAGAACTGTGTTTTGGGGCCAAAACTTTCACAGATGATATGTTTTATAAATATGCTTCATATGCCACAGTAGATTGTTTCTAACTGAATCTGTGTGTGAATTAATCAGGTGTGAATTAAATGAACCGCACAAGAACAGAACCGTTTGGGATTTCTTTGCTAGTGTAGCTCACAAACACTCTAAAGCATTTAATAGTCAAGTTCTGCACTGGATTGTTAAGAAAATAATTTTTACATGTCTGCTATACAGTAAAAGAAAAAGTATGTCAATTGCTAATGGTGGTGCAGTTACATTTGGTGGCATGTAGAGGGCGTGAATTGATCAGAAGAGCCATGTTTGCACTAAAGTCGTGTAAAAAGCTGGAAATAACAGGGAATTTTAACATTTGATTTGATTTTAAAGTCATTAATTAAGAAATTAAACTATAATGATTACCATACTACCTAGTAAAAATGTCATCTGTCAAAATGAACATGTGAATCCTGAACAAGCGAGACAGCGAGAAGTTTTTTAGAAAAAAAACAACATTTAATTGTATCACCATATATAGATGTTGACATTGCAATGAAACTATGAAATAAAAAATCATTTGCATGCATGTTGTGGTCTTGAGTGGGTGTGGCTATCAGAGCTTCACTTCGGACAGTCGTAAATGTGAATGGCTCGGTCATCACCGGCAGAGACGATTTTTGAGCCTGTGGGGTTGTATTTCACACTCCAAACCTACACACACACACCATAATTGAACATTTTCAGCATCCTTCCTCCTCAGAAAATCATTCTAATATGCTGATTTTCTGTTCAAAAAACATTTCTTATTATCAGTGCTGATTGATATTTTGTGGAAACCGTGATACTTTTTTTTCAGGATTCTTTGATGAAAATAAAGTTCAAATATACAGTATTTATTTCAAAAAGTACTCTGTAATATTATAAATTGCACTTTTGATCTACTTTGTATGCACCTTGTTGAATAAAAGTACTATTTTCTTTAAAAAAAAAAAAGTTCTCGTACTGAACGGTAGTGTAACGTCACTCACCTGGTCCTGATGATCAAAGAACGTGTTCACACATGATCTGCTGCTTGTGTCCCACACCTTCACACTCTTATCAGATGAACTACAAAAAGCAACAAATAAGAGTTCAGAAACACAAACTACATTTTGATTTCCCTTCATTTGAGGTGCATCAGCTCTTACCTGGACACAAAGTGCGTATCGTCGGGTGAAAAGGCCACGTTCAGGACCCAGGACCCGTGACCGCTGAGTGTCCCGGCCAGGTTAGCGTGTTGCCTGTAAGATACACAGATAAACAAAAAACGTGAGACTCAGAGGTGCTTGGAGGTGAAAGAAACACATAAATCAGCTTGAATCCAAACGTACACGTCATAAATCTTGATGTAGCCATCGTCTGATGCGGTAACCAGCAGCTGAGAGTCTGGAGAAAAGGTCAGAGACCTGATAGGCATCGCGTGACCTGGGAAAAACAGCACATCTTATTTTCATCCCACTTATTGGCTACTGTACCTTTAAGACTGTGTGGTATAATCAGTAATGAAGCAGTACAATCACACTACTTGTCACAAGTTTAAAATAATTAAGGATCATGTGACACTCAAGACTGGAGTAATCACATTACATTTTAAAGCTACACTGTGTGATTTTTACCCCCATCTAGGGGTGAAAAGATAAATGACCATCCAGTGAATATTAGTTTCTGTTCCTCTCAATTCCGATTTCGTTTTAACTCCTACGGTGGCCAATGTAGTCCAAGATTAACATGGCTTCCAGTTCGACCTCATCCATGAGTGTTAACTCAAACGTAAACGCGAAAGGCGAAGCTTGAGTTAACGGGTATGTCCCTCTTTGGCTAATGTACTTTCAAGATGGAGGGGCAACATGGCGACCGACATTAGGACCCCTTACCCGTATGTATTTTCAATGGCATTATTATACACTCACGAGAATACTTTATTACTCGAACGAAGTAAATATACATTAATGAGCACATATATTTTTGAAAAGCGTTTTAAAATAAAAAAAAGTTTTAGTTTGAATTGTAATAATATTTTCATATTTTTACTGTATTAGCAGATCTTTCACAAACATTAAAATGTCTCAATTATTCCAAAAACCGAAGCACATCTTACATTCAACATTATTTCCAGTTGTACTTTTTGGAGCAAATGAAAGGGACGAGTGAGCGATGGAGCGACGCAGGAAGACGAAGAGGAAAAACGGAGTCGCGCAGTGACAGGAGCCGAAGTTTACGACCCTTGAGGGACGGCCAGAGACGCAAACAGGTTTTTCCACCGCATTCACGTAACCCATAATCACTCTAAATGCATCTAGCAGACCAAAGGACAGAACGGACAGAGCTTTAATAGAGGAAACTAAAGACAGCTTGAATCATGTGGGAGACGATTTTCACCTTCCAGCGTGTGCAGGAGTTTCCCAGTCGCAATATCAAATATATTAATGATTCCGTCTATTGCACCGCTGGCTAAGTGCTTTCCGTCTGGACTCTAGAGAGAGAGAGAGAGAGATTAGGGCCTGGAAATATCTGTATATTTTTTTGAAAAATCAGCATTTTTTTCAAATATTCACTTTAATGTGCAGTGTAAATGAAATTTGGACTGTGTAATTTGTGATAGTAGTTCCTTTTTGAACAGAACACCAAAGTAAACCTTGTTTATATGTTTCCCACAATCTTTGACATCACTTTCCCGCCGGAACAACCCCCTCAGCCTGACTGAGTGGCAAAAGATCTGCTGCGTGACTGGATTTAATAGGGGAAACTGCGAAAATGCGACTAAAACGAACTATTTTATCAATTTAAACTAAATGTTGGACTCAATATAGTGTTTCCTTACAACTTACTAAAGATCCAGTGATCCATGGATATTGACATGCAGCCAGGAATCATGTTGCCTGACATTTACGTTTGCCTGATTTCGACACCGGGGAAATAAAAGCAATATAGACTTAAACATAAAGCAAATTTGCCTGTAAACGCTTTATATAAATACAATATAGGTAGGTCTAAATCTGGGTGATCACTTATATCAGTGTTATATATATATATATAGCCTATATATCATCATATCGTCCAGCCCTAAAACTTTAAAGTTTTTTTGGTCAGTGTTTATTAAAAAACATCCAATAATGCAGAATATGCAATGATAAATATTTAACTGATGAGTTGTTAATATATATAACAATACTAAAATATAAGGGTATGGTTTTACAGCAAAATTCAGCATATTGACACAAAATGCTAACTGCAAATCCACCTTTCGCTGACTGGAGTCCAGTTGTTTCTGTGAATTGCATCAATCCATTTGCTCCTCTTTCTAAGCAGTCTGTACAAATATTCCTCCGATTTTTTTGTCAAATCTAGTTGTACAGTCAATCGCAAAGCTCTTTCCCACTTTATATGTGTTGTGTTTGTTTTTCGCGGCATTCACGCTGAAAACAAATACAGCCGCTCAGTCTTTTTGCCACTCACTGTGAGTAACTGCAGGCCGACGGTGATGCCACGCGGATAACCTCTATACATTTCCATGATTGTTTTCATTACTTGTCTCATGGTTAGTGATTACTGGAAAATAATAGCAATTACACTCTTTTTCTTGCTAACAAAATATTTAAGAGCTGAGCAGAGCAAAAACATGCACGTTCAATATGTTCGACATGGATTTTAGACTGTTTTAATTTTACTTCTATGATTTTTTTCAAATTTCAACAAGACAGGAAATTAATCGTTCTACTGTATATGAAAGTCTATGATCTTTCGTATGTTTGATCAATGCATGCATATTACTCTGAAGAAAAAAAAATCATATTTCAAAATAAAAAATATGATAAATACACGACATTGTGACATTAAAGAAATGTAAGATGTTTTCAACATTAATAATAATAAGGAATTTTCTTTTTTGCTTTGAAATAAATTACATTTTAAAATACATTCAAATAGAAAACAGCTACTTTAAATTGTAATAGCATTTCACAATATCACTGTTTTTACTGTATTTTTGATCATAATGTTTGTGGCCCAACACCAATGTGCACTGAATATTCTATTTTTTTTCCTCACAGAAATAAAACATTAGTGCCATTGACTTTAAATGCTATCAGACTATCGTTACCCATGCAGAATCATTTCAGACACTCAAAGATTCTTACATAGGCGATGCTCAGAATGAATTTCCCTCTGGTGTCCAGCGAGTACTCCTTTTTCCCGCTTTCCACGCCGAAGATGTTGACCTTCCCTAGATGGCTGCCAGTGGCGATGTATTTGGAGTCAGGAGAAAAGGCGACCGCCCAAGCGTCAACTGCAGACGGGAAAGAAAGAGTTTGTCACACAGGTGTTACTATACTACTATACTATTATAGTTTTTTGTATTTTCTATGTTTCAAAGTTTCAAAAAATTGTTGTGTTTATTATTTTCTTGTTTTTTTTAAGTGCCTTTCTGGTGCCTGTCTTGCCTTTCAGGTAGAGTTAAATATAGCTGTTTGTGACTAAAGTTATTGTAATGTTATTATATGAACTGCCGAAACGAGTTGTCCGTAATTCCAGTCTCACTTCAGTCTTACAGTTTGCATAATTCCAGCCTGGTCTTCATAAGGAACAACTGAAGAGTTCAGATGCAAAAGCCTCTAAATGCCATTTGAAATTTCCTTCTTTAATGATGATTTTTATGAAACCTGTATATTTAAGTTCAGTAATTTCACTTATATAACAATTAATAGGTAATTATCATTGCCATTTAAGTGAAATTACTGAACTTAAATATACAAGTTTGATAAAAATCATCATTAAAGAAGAAAATTTCAAATGGCATTTAGAGGCTTTTGCATCTGAACTCTTCAACTACTTTGACCCTCAAACACTGTAGATGTAGCTGAGACTGGAAGAGTTTGGATTGTGTAGTCGAAGTGACGAGAAGCTCACCTGGACCCGCGTCCATGGACTTTATCTGTTTACCAGTCTCCAGGTCCCAGAGTCGAATGTGAGCGTCAAGAGAGGTGGAGGCGGCGATTGCTCCGTTCTGACTGATGTCCACCGACACCACACCCAGCTGGTGACCCTCCAGCGTCCACTGCAGCTCCAGCTTTTCGTCCGACCTGCGAACCATCAGAAAAAGTGTCGTATCTTCAGAAAAAATAAATAAAAAATGTTGACACTTCAGATGCACTTTGTTCATTGATTTACCATTTCCACACTTTTACCAGGTCGTCCAAAGATCCGGTCACGATGGTTTCTGACCCGTCCTTCTCGCTGCGACCCCATGCCGCTGTCCAGATGGCATCTTCATGAGCTGCAGGGGCAAGAACACGGTGTGTATGATGCCCAAATATTCTGGCTCACTAGATTCGAGCTGTAACTCAGAACATGTGTGTGTGTGTGTGTGTGGACTCACCATGCTCCTGCTTGAATAGTATACTGTACTAAAAACAGAACATTTCACATATTTACATCACATACAATCATTATTCTTATTATCATACTATAAATAAGACTGATAAAACGTGTGTAAATATTCACCTGTGTGCTCATAGTCTTCGTTTCGAAATCGATTAGTGGTGGAAAAGAGTTTATAAGCGCGTGTATGATCCGTTTTATGAGTTATTCCGAGTTTACAAACTCACTTCATACACAGATGCTAGCGTATCTTAGCTTTTGAGTAAATAAACTGCTTCTGTAAGCGTTCGGCGTGCCCTGAAGAGGTATTAGTGCGTCCGCGATAAAGTCAGATAATCCCTTAGATTTGTTACATACATCAGAAGAAGAATTAAGGCGCTTCGTTAACAATAATAAACGCCCGCACTGATACTGACTAGAGAGCCGCCATGACACCTGCGCGCAAAGCACCATGGGAACAGACGCCTGACTCCGCCCTCTCTGGTTCAAGTCATGTCGGAAATATGAAATATCGTACTTGACCGCCACCACAAAGTCGTAAATACTATGGTTTAATACCAATGGGATGCTCGGGATTTTCTGTAAGCCCCGATCTATACGAGTTGGTCATTTCTTTTACTGTCTATGAGGTGTATCACTGAAAAACATGGCGGAATAGCAAAATATTTACAGGTATTTAGCAGTGACATTGTTAGGCTTTTTTTTATTATTATTTACAACAAAATGAGAAAAAAATAAAGATATAAATATATATATATATATATATATATATGAGACCATTTCACAAGATGTAAACAACAATGGTCCAGAAACACTTCCTGTTTCAGTTTGTAACTGTTTTCTTTATTTTACATGTAAAGAAAAATATCTTAAAGATGTTTGTTTAACTTTTTGATTCAGTTTTAAATGTTCTGTTGGTTGTATTTTATCCCAGCTTTTATGTAGTGTTAAAAAACTGAAACAGGAAGTGCTTCTGGACCAGTGTTGTTTACATCTTGTGAAATGGTCTCTCTCTATATATATATATATATATATATATATATAATAAAATAATAAATTAAATTCATTTTAATAACAAAAAATAATTAAATTATTAATAAACAATTTAATAATACATTTAAATAATAAAAATAATTATAAAATCGCTTTAATAATAAAAAATAATTAATTTAAAATAAATAAACAAACAAATAAAATACAAATACACAAAGCATCAATACAAATAACAGGTAGGGATTGTAAAAAAAAATGTCTAATATCAAATAAATAATAAAATGAATGATAAGTAAGACAATAAATGTATTTAGTATTTATAATCATTTTAATTCTGAATATAAAAACATGTATAACAATTGTTTTATTTGCATGGCTAATAACTATAAGCAAAACTGTAGGCTACATCTGTCGGACTGACCTCTTTTATGGTTTTATATTCGGTTTCTGATGACAGGATATTTTAAAATGTATATTTGTTCTGTTTTCATGTCAACTCAAAAGCCATTTGTTCTGCTGCTACTGTCTCGAGGCACTAAAAGTGAGTCACAAAAGAAAAGCAGAAGACATTTAAACACAGACTAACTCAGACGAGACTTCTCCCTCCGCACCGTAACGTGATTACAGAGCAGTCGAATCGAAGAGCTCTCCTCTGTGTCGGAGAGTTAGACAGAAGGAAGTCCATATGTTGTGCGGGATTTTAGCCCTTTTATGTCTGGAGCAGTGAGAGTTTCTCAGCTGATGCCCTTTGAGATGCAATGTGCATCACAGAGGGAATTCAGCATCGACTGACCTAGATCTGACTGCATCGCAAGCGAGAGAGAGAGAGAGGGGGGGGAAGAATGTGCTGCTTTATGGCTTTGATGAATGAAATATGGTCTTATTTTATGGCTCCTAACTGCTTATACAAGACTGCAGCACTTGAAAAAAAAAAAAAAAGACTTTCCGTAACATTCCCATGATGTTTAGAATTATTTATTACTGATTTGAATGGCTATGAGAGAGGCTGATTCTATATTGTCACATTCCAGCATGACAAGAACTACCCTGGCCCCCCTTACAAAAGAGTACTGTACCACGACACACAGTGATAGAATCAGACGGTACTATATCATGTTACTGTTTGATTACCATATTGATATACCATGGTGTATACATAGTTGCCCAAGGTACTTCTGTAGGGTACAACAACGGGGATAAGAAACATGTGCTTTACACTCTTCCCAAAATATATGTTTCACTGTAAAATCTAACATTGTTCTTACTAAGATTTTTTTTAACTTACTTAATGTCCAAACAATAATTAGTTGAACTTACTTACTCAGAAAAACATTGTAAACATTACTTGACTGGTTTAACCCCATAACGATAGCAAATGAAATTGTAATGGTAAAATAAAGCCAAAAATAGTAATAGTGGGAGTACACTTCCTCAGATCACAGATCGAATTAAGTTAAGTTAGTAAAACTTTAAGTGATTAAGTAAGAATAACTTGATGCAATTAAGTTATGCTTTTACCTAATGAAATTAAGACGATGAGTTTGCATAATAAAATCAAGTAAACCTAACTAATTGTTTTTTACAGTGTGGAGAAACAGAGTTTGAGTAAAAAATAAATCATTTTAATTTTATTAATAATCATAGTAATTTTATTAACGTATATGAGGTGGCAAGCCAGCATACATGAGGCAAGTACATTGATATAAAAATGTCTAAGTTTAAAACAATCGTTTTAGCAAAGTTTGTACTATTTTCTGTTTATTTTGATGAATATAATATTTAATTTCTGTTCAATATACTCATTCCTCAGAGGAATTCAGTATTACTGCAATATCGGTGTTTGTCTTGTTGCAGGGGAGATTGTACATTTTAATGGACTATTTGTCTTAGTGGAGTTTTTCATATAATATTTAAGTAATTTAAATCAATATTTCATTTCCAAACTTTTTTGTTTTTTCATTTTGTCGAGTAGCTGTGTAATACGTGAGCTAAAGTTGAAGGGCATCAAAACCCAGCATAATTTCAAAAATATTAGGCATACTTGACCTCAACCACAACATTTTAGTCAAAATAAAATTCACTTTTACTTTAGAGCTCCATTAAATCCTCAAACTCAATCATCTGTTTTCCATTTGTATGGTGGTTAATGTGGGTCTGTTGCTTTTAGCTCATTTTTTGTGTGCTCTAACTCCATGAATACAGTCAAGTGAAATTATCATCAGTGTTTAGCTGTAATTAGTGCTTAATTTCATCATGTTTTTGTGTTTGCTCAAATCAGAGCATTTTCTCAGCAGAACAGCTTGTTCTGTTTCTCAAGATGACACGAGACGAAGAAGCTGTTGGTCCCGAGATGCATTGTACTAAGCATTTAATGTGCCTTCTGGAAAGCAGTTAGCGTTTAAGAGGTTGTGGAGTTCATTTGTGTCCATCTTGGAGAAGAAAAGCTCAGCGTGCGGCGTCAGAACGAGCTCTCGAAGCTTCTCAGACTGAAGCTGAAAAATGACTGCTCCTGGTTTCTCATGGCTTAATACACTGAAATAAACTTCACCAGAGTGAGGAAGCCTTTTCACAACCACTGGAGTGTTTATATGTGGGAACCGAGTTTTCGTTCAAGGACTTTTGAGGGCAGGGAACGGTAGAATTGAAATATAAAGACCTTCATGCTGGACAAAGCACAAAGCTTGTGACCAAACCTAATTAAGACCTTGTACAGAAAGTATTTTGTCATCATGAAGGACTGTAGCTGTGCTTTAGTCCGGCAGACATATAATGAGATGCATGGCGTCCAGGAATTGGTCTAATGTTGCTGTCAAATGCTTTCTGAAATACTTGATTCTGATTGGTCAACCAAAATATTTTTGCATAATGACCGCAGTGCTAGTTTCATGTTTCTCCTGTAGAAAAAGTTATTGTTTTGTAGATTGTAATACATTTTTGTAATATATTTGTTTAAAATATAAAATTATTTAAACTCAAACATCAAACTTTTTTAAATTTGTTGAGTAGCTACATAAGATAATGTAAAAGTTAGCCGGTCATTAACCGCAAAATAAACCCTTTAAATATTGACTGACATTTGAGTTGCGTGTTGTAGTTCTGCTTTAGAGGTCATCATTTCTAAAATATTAGGGATGACTTCAACCTCAAAACATTTTAGTTAAAGTCTTCTATCACTCCATGATCTTGTTATTATATGATAAAACAATTAAAACTCAAATTAATATTTTGTGACACAAAAAATGCAATTACAAATTTATAATTATACCATTTTAGCATATATTTTCATGTGTATGGTAAGGTTTATCTGAGATGATACCCATGATACCCCTAATAATATTTTTTTTTTCTAATCTAAAATTTATAAATAGGGCATTGAAAATGTCTAATTTATATATAGACCATTTCACAAGATGTAAACAACACTGGTCCAGAAGCACTTCCTGTTTCAGTTTTTTAACACTACATAAAAGCTGGGATAAAATACAACCAACAGAACATTTAAAACTGAATCAAAAAGTTAAACAAACATCTTTAAGATGTTTTCTTTACATGTGAAATAAAGAAAACAGTTACAAACTGAAACAGGAAGTGTTTCTGGACCAGTGTTGTTTACATCTTGTGAAATGGTCTATACATGTGTGTGTGTGTGTGTGTTTATTTGCTACTAAATGTCTCAAATCGTAAAGCTGCAAAAAATTAACAATTTTTTTTTTTAAATACCTAAAAAATTCTGCTGGCAAGTTAGTAGTGTGTAAGAAAGGGTCAGCGTTTAGGTGGACTAAACGATTGGAGAAGTCCAGCATTCGTCACCAGAGAAATAGTTTTTTTTAGTTGTTTTTAACGAGCTCAAAAAAAAGAAGAATGCATGGATGAATAAGATCATTAAGATACATTTCGAAAAATAGATCGAATTTCTACTTCATGCCAACTTTAAATTCATTGCACTGGCAGAATTTTGTATAAATCAAGTGAATAAATCTACAACTGCTGTAAGACAGAATACCCCTTATTTTGTATCCTTAATATCCCTTAAAGGGATAGTTCACTTTGAAATTAATTTTTGATGTTTTATCTTACCTCAAGGGCATCCAAGATGTAGGTGTCTTTGTTTCCGCAGTATTTTCAATTTTTATTTTATTTATTATTATTTTTTTGTTGGTCAAACCGTTCGTGTCTATCGGTCATATAATGGAGGTCTATGGTCACCAAGTCCAAATTAAAAAAATTTTTGGTTTTCTCACACAAATCGCTCGTTTTGTGTCTTAGGCCATCAATGTGTATACATTTACGAGTCATTAAATCATGTTTAATTTGGACTTCTCTGTGCATGCTCTTTGAGGTGGTGACCATAGACCTCCATTATATGACTGACAGACAAGAACGGTTTGACCTAAAAATATCAAAGTTGAAACTACTGCGGAAACAAAGACATCTACATCTTGGATGCCCTTGAGGTAAGATAAAACATACCAAAAAGTAATTTCATAGTGAACTATCCCTTTTAATATTAAAGATATATATCTAAAAAAAAAATCTATATTGCTTCTTAAGAAAATGTAACTTGTTTTAAGGTATTTAAACTGGGAAAAGGCAAAAATACTCACAAAGTCAAACTCTGGCATAATATCAACTGGCTCATGCAGACGGACTGATACAAATCTGAAGTTCATTGCAGTGGGACAACCATGTGATTTTTCCGAGTGAAACCTGTCACCTGTGTGGAGGCGCTTCTACACAAACACAAGTGTTAAAAATCACAGCTTGAGTGCGTCACGGATCACTGGACACATCGGGACGGGAATACAGTGATGCATCCCGTACCGAACTGACGACACACCCACAACACGGAGTGATTTACGGCTGAGGGATGAGAGGGAGACATTAGTGGATGGTTTTGTGGCCGATGCTGGAACAGGTTGCTTGCAGTCTGAACGGTGAGACAGCAGCTCTGCCAGTGGGCGGGAGAGGGAGAGAGAGAGAGAGAGAGAGAGGGAGACAGTTGAGGCGAGAGGGGAGGGACAGGGTGAGTGAGAACATAAGACAGAAAGGCAACGGACGATCACAAAGAGAGTAGAAAAGGAGAGTAAGTGTAGCGAGGGACCAGAGGAGAAGACAGAGCAGGACAATCTGAAGCTCAAAATGCCTCCCAACTTCGCCGGCACCTGGAAAATGAAGAGCAGTGAGAATTTCGATGAACTTCTGAAAGCTCTTGGTAATATTACATTTCATACATTACATATCGGCTTGTCATCTCACCTGCAGGCGTTCACGTCAGAACATCTCGGAGAGGATGGAGAGGCTAGATTCAGCTCGAGGAGATGTTATCATACACTAGAATCATGCGAGAGGGCTGATTATTCACATTTATCACGATGGACGAGGTGGTTAAAGTGGGTCACATGATTGTTAAAGTTAACTGAGGGCTTTGTGTTTGGCATGTTCACTTCAGGGGTTTGCTTCAATGTAAGACAGGAAGGTCTCAGAACGGTTTGGAAAGAAACATCAGGCAGTCTTGAACAAAACTCTGGGTGTGACAGAGACAAATTTGACATTTATGCATTTGGCAGATGCTTTGAGGAACGTATTATACGTGTGTTCCCTTGGGATCAAACCCATTGTGGTGGCGTTGCGAGCAATTAGTTGAGCTACAGGGACAATTTTATTGCTTTTTCAAAGCTCAGCACATTGAAGTATTAACTTTGTCTGAAAAGTGTAACAATTTTAATATATTATTTATTTATTTGTTGTTATTATTATATTTATTAATATGTTGAATTAGCTTTTTTATACTTTTATTTAGCTTTTTTTTTTTTTTTTTGCCCGCCACTAACCCACCCCCTTTGGAGGACAACTTTATTTTTAATAAAGCAAAGAAAAAAGTTTGTACAAAATATATTACAATGCAGACAATAAATGTATATACAGTATTCTATTTAGCTTTTAATTGCAGTTTGAGTTCATTTTTTTTTTAGTATTTCAACTTAATTTCAGTTAGTTTCCAAGGCAATATTTATCATTTTCATTAACATTTTTTTAAATTTTGAATTAATTTATATATTTATATAATAATACAAATATATAAAATTTTTAGATTTATATAATAATTTATATAATATTTATATGTATATTTTGGGGTTTTGTTTCAGTTAGCAAAAGAACGCTGTCTCAAAAAATAGTCACAAATAAAAAAATCATTCACATAGAGTAAAAGTATCGGAAAAAATTAA